>JAOTRS010000025.1:11540732-11559632 GCA_028565755.1 Dinotopterus cunningtoni
GTGTGTGTGTGTGTGTGTGTGTGTGTGTGTGTGTGTGTGTGTGTGTGTGTGTGTGTGTGTGTGTGTGTGTGTGAGCTGCTGGTGCTGAGGGATACGGTGAGGTTATTCACCTTACAGCAGGGCCCTGGGAGAGAAACACAGCTGGGGTTCGCAGAATTACTAAAACCTGGCGTTTTTCTTTTTTTTTTCTTCCCTCCATCCTTTCTCCGACAGCAAGAGCAGCATCATGGTGAAAATGACGGTGTTGTTTCCGTACAGCAGGTAACATTTTTACCCTGTTACAAACAAGTGGATCGTAACAAAAGCATATAAAGCATCACACTTGGGTTGCATGCCTCTAATAGTGCTTTTTTTTCAGGTAATCAAAATACATTACTGCTCAACTCAAGGAGCGGGGAGCATTATTAGGAGTTATATAAGAGTGTGACATAAAAAAAAAAAATAATCATTTAGAAAAAATCTACGAATGTCATACATGAATACAAGACCTTGATATTTTACATGTGCATATTACTTACACATTAGCTTCGTCAAGCAGCACTTCATCAGATAAACATGTTCGTGATACATACTAAAGGTTGGAGAGGATGATCTCCAAACGCTGGGTTTAATCTCACAGGGAAGATCAAAACTTCCTTCAGGAGAGACGATGAGATGAAAACTGGCCCAGTGCAGCATTAAAACGTCTGTCCTTAAACGCTAGGATCATCATAAAACATCATCTTCTGAATACATTAAAACCAAAGAAAAAGCTTGCATTATTATTATTATTATTATTATTATTACTATTTTGAAATATATATTTATATAGTGTATAAGACCTGGAGACGTGAGCAGCATTCTCGATTTCGAACATGGCTGAATGAGCAGAAGCACCTCTCGGCTCGCTCGTGTCTAATCGTGTCTCGCATTAAAGTGACCGCGCTGAAAGATCTTGGACGAGTAAACAACCGCAGCGGAGACGAAACAGGATAAAGAAAGACTTTTGCCGAACACAACATGTATAGTATGTGTGCTTCTGAGCTCTGAGGTGAAGGCCAAACACCGGCGGTCGTCAAAGTTCAATCAATTTGGTGATTTCCTGATTTGAGATAAATCTCATTCATGCTTCCTTATACCACAGTGACGGTGTGATCACGATTCCGATTGGAGATATTTCGAACAGCATCAGTGAAAACTAGTTCACAGGGAAAGATTAACTTGATCTAATGAGACGTTTGTTTAACATTTAAGGAAGGAGTCTCCAGTGTTAATGCTCTTCCTGATTTCTTGGGTTTTTTTCAATAAAAGTCGGAACTTCTTTCTCAGAACATTAAATGTACTTTGGTACCTCGGCGTACGAATTTGAGTTCTCAAAGTGAAATTTTGCATTGCGAAACCCATTTTTCCATAGGAAATAATGTAAATGCAGATAATCCGTTCCACCCACCCAGAAATATTACCAATATTACCAATTTCCAACACTATAATCATATTTCTGCATATAAAAACAATCAAAACATTTAGAAAAGACTTGTTAATGAAGTAAAATATGAAATAAGTAGACATTAAACCTCTCTTAACTTTCATTTATGACTCCTCTTGCCATTTGATTAGCTACCGAATGTCTGCACGACCGGCTTGGTCGCTTGTATGCTAAAAATGCTTCGCATGCCGAGGCTAATTTATTGCAAAATTTTACTTCTTATGGTGAAAATTTGTATGCCTTTGTATATTTGTATACCGTAAGACGTTCAGAGTGTTGCCTGAAATAAACTTTACAAAGCCATGGCCTTCAGAAGAAGCATTAATGAGGATTTCTGTATGTAAGTTAGAGCAGAGAAATCAGCAAACTGTACTTGATTGATCTACAATTGATGACCGTCCACGACACAGAATAATCCTGAGGTATCGGATTCGGATATAAGGTCAAACTCAAGAATTCACCAAGAACTCTCTTAGAAAACAATATATAATATATAATATATATAACCATGGAATCTTGAAGGGCTCTTTCTAGAAGGTTTGTCCTTCTGGGGATATCTTGCAGGAGTAAACTTTTTGTTTAGAAAAAGGGCTAAAAAGAAAACCATTCCAAAGAAGTCTTGAGAGAAGCTTTTTTTTTCACCAAGAGTGCAGCTCTGCAGAACCTTCAATCAGAAATCAGAAGGTTCACCAAGTTGCCAGTTTATTTGTTTTTCAAATAGAACACATACAGTACATCTAGAACGGTAAAGATTAGGTTAGCCGTTAGGTTTGTGAAGGCTTAAAGGTTCTAAATGCACTTGGACCCAATGATCGAGTGTTTTCCTCCAAAGAGGAGTCCTTTAGAAAGCCAAGAATCGTTAATTCCGTGAAACTCTTGGCTAAGAAAGGATCTTAAAGGAATCTGTTTTGGGCGTCCTCTGAGCAGGAGCCACTGGCCATCTTTGATTCTTCATTGTACTTAATTACAATTCTAAATGGTTGTTCAGTCTGTTCTTTTTTGTTGGAATTCTTATCCATGTTAAAACCTACAATTTAGAAATAAAAGTAAAACTAAAATTTAAGGGTCAATCAGTTTTGATCTTCTGAGGAAATCCTTCAATCAAATGTAGAAGTCTAAAACAAAGCAATTTCCTTATCAGTGTTACAAGCAAAAACCCTTCAAAAAACTAAGAACCCTTATGGAACCCATAATGTTGTCAAGGCATTAGCTATTTTGGTCTATTAACTGGGTAACTGGTAACTTGGTAAAAAAAAACAAGCAATTTAAACACATGCAAGGTTTAACTCGACCCAGTGGTTACAAATTCCATCGCAGCCACCCGGCGATAGTAAACAGTCATTCAGCAACGCCCCGATGTCACAGTGCACTCAAGTACTTAACGTACCGAATTACACAAGTTCAAACTTAAAGTAAACAATTGTCAGTACCCTGTTTTGGAGGGGGTGGGCGGGGGTCATCATTATAACGTTCCCAGAAAACACTAATCGGTTAAACAGACTTACTTGGTACAGGTCAAGCTTTCATTGCGCCGGCACAACCAGCTTAAATCTGCCATGAACATTGTTTCATTTAAATGTAAATGAGTGAGTTGTATTTCTAATAAAATAAATAAATAAATAAATAAATAAGTAAATACGTGCAAAAGAATGTTCCTGCCAGTAATTGAGAAGTTTAGAAAGCAGGGACATGAGGGTAACTAATGAGTATTGTGCTAATACATAAGCTAAAAGTCTAAAGGTCTAAATAGGGATTAGAATGCCAAAAATCCCAACTCTATAGTAATAGATAATAAAAGCAACGCAACGTTATGTTTCCTGTTGTTGAAACGCTCCTCGCTTGCCTAAGGTTTATTCAGTAAACAACTCCTAAAGCGCCGTGGATAGGCTACAATCTGGCCCACTTCAAAGTGGTCCATCTGTCTCATTAATTGCCTTTTCAGTAATACACACAACTCAGAGGTGACTGAAGGGCCAGCCAGCCCAGGACCCAATTTCTCCAGTGTAAAAACCTAACTGGGCTTTCATAACTTGCCCAGGAAATACTTTCCTACAAGGTAAATAACGAATGCTGAAAACCTTTGGCAAGCGCTATCCAGGAGAATGACTACTGATATATGAAAAAAGTGATAGCTGCAAAATAGAGTACTCGAGTACTTAGCAGTTTTTCCTTTTAACGTGTGGCCAACTATGGCGCCCTAAGTGAATAATTATTTTTTCATTATACAACGACAGAGCATTAAACATCTGACTCAAGGCTAGGTATTTTCTTATACACTCGTCTATTGCTGAACTGAGAAGAACTGAGGACCCGAGGAGCTGAGTATGCACTCGTCTTGTTGGCTACATAAGGCATTGCATGCTCTGAAATGTACAAGTCATTGGGTATTCGACCATCCCTGGAACAGTATGAAGCGGTGGACTTCACAGAGGACCTCAGATTGTTTTCGTTCCTCGTTTTGATAGGAGCAAATTGTTTGTAAATGTCAGATGAGCTCCTGCCGTGGACCAGGCGTGCGTCATCCCGTATTGCCTGCATGAATGGGTTGTCCGTCGTGTGATCGGGGTAAAGCGACTTGCTGCGCTTGCTCTCCTCCAAGTTGTGGTTGAAGAGCATGGATCTGCTGCCGAACAGTTTGTCGGACTTGCCGAACAGGCTCGCAAATGTGCCGTCCTCCAGGAAGCGGTCCTTTTCTTTGAGGCTGACACTGCGTGCCGGCCTGTTGAGGTCGACCTCTTTGGGTTTCTCCAGCATGATGTTGTCGACAGAGTGCTGGCGACTAAGCCGTAGCTTGTTCCTCTTCTGCACGTGCGGCCCATCTGTCTGGGGCCAGTAATGACTGAACAAGTCGTCTTGCTGCATGCTGGGACTGATCATGGCCTCCTGCAACATCTGATCTTCGCTGATGTCATACAGGTTGCACATGTGGACGCAGGCCTCGCAGCGGTTGTAAGGTGATCGCATGGGGCCGTAGGGTCCTGTCGCGTAATTGGGGACCTTCGACAGGCAACTCCGGCAATGGGTTTGTTTGTAGCGGTCATTGCTCTCGTGCGGACTTGGGTTTTTGTCCTTTAAGCTGTAATGCTTGTTGAAGACGTTGTCTGGCAGGAGGTCCACGTCAGTATGATGAAGAGGGCTGCTGTTCAAATGGATGATGGGCTGGTCGCATTTCCTGTAGTTGTCATTGTGGTCAGAATACATTTCGGGGAAATCCAAATCATTAGCCACAAGGCCTCTGTTCTCTCGAAAGTGAACAGGTTCCGAGTGCAGACTCAGCTCCCGGTCAGAGTCTATGGTGTAGATTTTTTCTCGTCCTGTTCCGCCCTGCTTATTTTTTAAGTAGGACAGCTCTACTTCGCTGCAATCCCTAGGGTATTTTGACGTCATCGATCTTTTTTTTAAGCTGTCCTTGGGCTTCGAGTGCTTGTTGTTCTCGGGATCCTTGTACGAGGCGGCTCTGCTTGAGCAGTCGGAGATGTCGGAGTGGGCCGCCTCCTCTGGCAGGTACCGCTGACTCTTCATGGACAGACGGGGGTCTGGAACCAACATGTCAGGTGTTTGGCCTTGTCGTAACGTATCCACTGACTTTTTCCAAAGAGCCCTGGGTTTGCCGGCAGTCTGAGCCGCATCTGCACTCATAGCCACCTCTACGGTGTTTGGGTTGGACTCGTTTAGTGTAAGAGGGTGTTGGCCCTGAAAGATGTAGTTGTTCATGTGGTCCTTGTGCCGGTTAGCCAGGTAGCTCTGGATGTCACTGGGGTCAGCATAGACATCTTTTTGTGCATAGCTTCGGTTGTCAGTGTAGACAAAGTTGCCTTTCTCCGACATCAGGTCCATGATCATGGGCCCGGCGGTGTGCACGTACTCGCCACTGCGTTTGGGTGAGCTCACCCTGGAACCACTCAGGGTGGTCATGTTTGTCATCTGCTTGGCTGACTTGATAAGTTTCAACATGTTGGCCTGAGGGCTAAAATCCAAATCAGGGGACTTTTTCTTCATATCAATATGGACACCGTGAATGCAACTCCAAATACCCTAAGAAAGGTAAGAAGGAAGGAACATCAGCATCAACAGAAAAAAACAAATGTCGCTGTGTACATTTTAAGAAACACAATAAATCAGGATCTGAGTCATCCAAATGCCTCTTAAAACGTATAAAGGAGAGGCATCCTGAGAATATTAACACCACAGTCACCTTGGATGTTGAGAATTGTTCTTTTCTGCTGTTTTTTTTTTCCCATGACAGACTTTCTCACTTTCACACACCTCATTCCGACCTATCATTCTTCACTTCCTAAAACCACGAATGGGGAGTAATACCTAACTTTATCCTGAATATCAAGCACCTAAAAGTTTGTCTTTGGTAATTTTTCACCCTGAGTGAGATCAGTGAAGAGAGGAATGTCTGAGTTGGGTCTGATGAATGGTGCGCTGTGCATCCTTAAGCTTTAGCTTGTTTACCTTGTGTCATACGCAGCCGTATTGATTGGCCCATTTTAGCTACAAACAGTGAAGTGGAAAACTAATTTAGAGTTGGGGAAAATTGATTCCTTTCGAGTTCTTCACAGTGACAAGATTTTCACCACAAACGTAACACTGTTTTGACTAATTGCACTAATGCAATTTAGACACATGCAATTTCATCAAAAGGACCAAGACAACCCACAGCGCGCTGAGTACAGGGAAGGGAGTCTAGGAAAAAAAAAAGAAAATGATGGACTATTACTATTACAGCTATTACAAGTGTCATCTACGCACTTACCCTGCTGATGCTGAAGAGCAGGCCCGGCTTTCCCGAACACACTCCTGTGAAACAGTAGCGAAGCCTCCAGTAGAACAGATGCTCCCACACGAAGGTAATCAGGCTGAGACCCATCGCAGTCGCCAGCATGTAAAATACCCCCGCCATGTTGTCTACATCCAGCTGACTGCTCATCACCTCGTTCTTTTCATTGTGGCAGATCCCGGTCAGCCACTGGGCCTCTAGTTCCTCCATTTCACCTGCACACACACCACACACACACCACACAGTCAATCATCAATCATCCTGCCGCTCCTATCTGCTACACACTTCAGTGAGCGCCGTTATCGCCACGTTGGAGGAATATCGTCCTGTCGTGAAACTTTCCAGTGCGCAGAATGAATAAAATACACACTCCGGCATCAGCCATATGCTCAGTCCGTACAAGCCTGCCAAAATGATTATTCCGGCCTTTATAGGGGTTTATGTCAGCCAGATGATTGCTGGTTCTCTCTTTAATGCATTTCTTTTTAATGAGCTCGATATAAAATGCTGAGCAAAAAAAAAACCTAAGATAAAAATATGAAGAGTATGAGAACATTCCAGAATCATTCATGAAAAAAAAAACACCAATCAATCAGCTAAGAAACCTCTGATCATCTTCTTGCGGGAGCACTTTTTTAATTCTGCAGTATTTACATAATTTTTTTAAATAAATACTCTAGTGCTACGGCATTTCTTTTTTAAACAGTTCAAAGGAATTACATTAATAATATGAGCTGACTCTTATTTGCTTGTTGACGCAGATAAGAAAAAAGGGAATACATTTGAATATATAAAGGCCTCGAACAGGCATTCTGTTTACTTCCATGCAAAATCATAATAACATAAAAAAAGATGTTTATGAACTTGAAATCCTGTCCTTCAGAAGTCCATGGAGGGGGCAATGCGTTTGCATTCGTTTGGAGCATTGTTATTTCTTTGATATATTTAATTAAATATTTATTTTTATCTTCATTTATTTATTTATTTGTGTTCATACTGTAGGTCTACATAAGCTTCAACAAAAAAAGCCCCACATTTAAATATAACTAATTATAATAAGTGTCACCATCGATGCTTTTGTCCCTGCAAGACATTGAGACACGACCATGATGTAACTTTGGTATGACACAATGATGTCATAACTGGCCAAACGAGAAAAAAATCAGAGCCCTTTATAACCCTTTATAGACCTTTATAACGAACCTCTGTGGAGTCTTCAGCACTCGGATTATAACACCATCAGCTCCATGACAACAGATTGTGCAAACAGCATCATGACACAGATACGGATAAATTCAGCACTCGCACTACCCTTTTTTTAAAAAACACTCACCATCACCAATGATGGCCAGGATAGCCAGGTCCACTTGACGTTTCCATGGGGAGCCTTTCTGTAGCGCGATGCCATAACCTGTAGTAGCGAAGATGTAGCCACTTCCAATGGTCACCAGCTTGCAGCCTTCGTCCCGACCGGCCATGTAGTTCAGCACAGCCGCGTCGTAAATAAACGCATCCAGTTTGCTGAGAGGGAAAAAAGAAATAAATAAATGAGCGGCGTCATTTAAACTTAACGGGATGTAAAACATCTGCAGTTCCTTTCCTCTTGAAAAGGTGAAAAGGTCCAGGATTGCATACACAATTAATACACAGGAAGAAATTTTTTTACCACAGCGGTACTTCAGCACATGATAATATGACGCTTTAAGAATTTTCGACTTAAGAACAAGAGAAAGAAATTTGCCTCGGCATACAAAGCATTTTTGTTATACAAGCGATTGAACCATGCGTGCGTCCAGGAGCCGTTTAAAACTTGTTTGTGTCAGTGAAAAGCCAAGCGAAGCGAGTTTAGGTTTTTTTTTGTTGGTTTTTTGCATTTTGTGTAAGATTCAGTGAAGATGAAGCACCGTGGGTCCCAAGAATGTTATCAAGGACGGTAGCAAGAAGAAAAGGGAGCCGCTTTCAGTTTGGTTTTAAAGTAGCCAGTGCCGAGAGGAATCATAAATTAAGATTAAGTGAGGTTTAATGTCTATTTATTTTAAATTTAATTTACATTTATTTTCTAAATGTTTTGATTATTTTTATATGCAAAAGTATGATTATAGTGTTGGAATTTGGTAATATTAGTAATATTTTTGAGTGGCTGGAACGGATTATCTGAATTTCCATTATTTCCTATGGGACAATGCGCTTCACAATACAAAATTTCGCCTTAAGAACTCGCCTCCGGAAGGGATTAAATTCGTATGGCGAGGTACCGCTGTATATTGCTACTTTTTCTTTTTTTTGAGACCTTGTAAGACTTCAATTTGTTTGTAAGAAATATGATGATGGCGGCACGGTGGTGTAGTGGTTAGCACGGTTGCCTTGCACCTGCAGGGTCTGGTTTCGATTTCTGCCTCGGGGTTTGTGTGCATGGAGTTTGCATGTTCTCCCCATGCTTGCTGGGTTTCCTCTGGGTTTTCTGGTTTTCTCCCACAGTCCTGCAGATTAGTGTGTATGTGTGTGCCTTGGCGATGGATTGACACCCTGTCCAGGGTGTACCCTGCCTCATGCCTCCTGGGATTGGCTCCAGGCCCCTCGTGACACTCATTTAAACTCATAATACACTTTGAAAATAATGTCACACAGTGTATTTGATTCACTCCAGGAGACGAGTCGATTCAGAGTCACTTTGCGCTGAAGTTGACTCAGGGGAGAACTGAGGAGATCACTTCACTTAAAGCTCTCTCTCACACAAGTGTATCTGCTGTTTTTTTTTTTTTTCACTTCAAGTCGATGTTTCTTTTGAAACACACTAAACACTCGCACTCGTGAGGCTGTTAAACGTGCAGCTCTTTCGCTTCATCCTGATGCTTTTCTTTGCTCTGCAAACACTTCATCCAAATATGTGCAGAAAGTCAGAAAGTGTGTTTTTGTGTTTGTGTGTGTGCTTTTTTTCATCTGTCTTCCAGAGAAGACATGGAGTGTTTGACCTCTTGATGAGGTAGAAGATCACTTGAAAAGGTCCACTTTGAGCTCATCTGAGCTCTGACCAGCCTGACACGACGCGTCCGAAGGAATCAAACTAATCCCACTGTCACACACTGATCAGCCAAACACCTCCAACCTGACACACACACACACACACACACACAACACCAACAGCATACCACGTCTCCAACTCTCCCTAATGAGTGACATTTGGAGCCGATGCTAGCGAGTTGTTCTTCTCTCCTGCTTGACTTTGTCTAACGCCCTTCATTACATCGCCATTCTGACATTTCGGGAATGTCAAGCACGACTCCGGGGCTCAGACCTGCGCCCGATGTTTACTTTCCATAAGTCTATTATGATGCTCCTGTCCTGCACGGATCTCTGGAAGGATGATGTATGATAGCTCAACCGAGCAAGCGTGAATCCGTAGTGTATAGTTCATAGTTACTGTGTATTGTATTATGGGATGTAATCAGGAGATACCTTATTATCGGGGATGTTGCTTATGTCTGGAAAGGTTAAATTAAACTCAGTGATTATGAACGAACAAACAAAAGTAACAACAATTGAAAAAAAAAAACATCATTTTTTAGTGTGTGTAATGTTTTGCTATCTGAGCCAATTACAAGTCTCCACTCCTCAAACTCCTCCCACTTTCATGGACACTATTCCCTAATTAAAAACCGAATCCTGATCTTAACTAGAGTATGGATAGTTCTTGGAAATGGGAAGTCGAGAAAAACTCTGTCCTCATTTCCCTTACCGAGATAAGATACGACTCCAAACCAGATTTCTCTCGCTTTCGGCCAAAACATGATATCGGTGCTAAAAAGTGTCTCACCAGGGTGAAAATGTGAATTTTCAGATAGGATCATGTAATTTTTTTCATAATACTTAATCCCTCTTATCTCCCGATCCATGCTTCGTTTTTTGTAAATATGCAAAACACATTTGCTAAATACAGTTTTATGCCCTTTTATGTTTTAGTGTCTGTAACTTTTTAAAATTTAAATCTTTTAACGATCTTAACTGTCATTCAGATGAAACTTGGCCAATTTAGATTTCACATGAAAAGACATAAACCTGAAAAAGTATATTATTCTAAAAAGCAAAAGTGTTAAAATATTGCAACGTGAATTTGACATGGTTACGGACACTACAGATCTTTTGCTTTTTAAGCTTTTACCAAAAACCATCTCTCATGCAGCACACTGAGGTCACCCTGGAATTTTTCTGGTATATGTGTTAACAATAACTATTGGGCAGATTGAAAAAGGCAATTTTAACTAAATAGACCATAAGTGGTTTTTTTTTTTTTTTTTTAATGTTTTATGGCCACATGAAATAAGGTGTGTGTCTAATTTGGAGCATTTAAACAAAAACACTTTACTTCCTGTTTTGGAGCATGAGCGTGTGTGTGTGTGTGTGTGTGTCTGAGATGCTCTCCTCACCCGGTCTTCAGGCTAACCAGCGCGTCCGTCACTCCCGTCTGATGGTACTTCACCATGTACTGGTGCATGTCAGGGTAATTCTTACGGATGTTCCTCTCCGTACTGCCGTTAGGAACGGTCCCGAAACGGAAAGGTGGAGAGTAAGAGTACGGGCTCTGGAACTGAATACAGGAAAGAAAAAAAAACAAACAACTCAGAAATTACATAAAAATCACAAAATTACATTGTTTGGAAAAATGAACCCACACACACATACACACAAAGACACACACGCCTTCCGAAGGCTGTATATGGAAAGTTGATTAGCTTCATCTTGTTTTATTCTGAGCTATGATATTTATCACAGCAGTGGTTTTATTTTGTACAGTTGAACATCTAAAAAGTAAAAATATATTAAATGAGTTAATTAGTTGATTAAGTAAGAGACTGATTAATATCTGCGACTGTTGTTCAGCGCTCAGTGTGCGAGCTTTGTCTCTGTCGTCATGCAGTCATTTTTATTTCTTCTTTGTATTAACAGAGACCAGGACAGAGCGACATGACACAAAGGATTTTTCCAAAGTTCTGTTTGGATAGCGTTCGTGTCCCTGATATATCGCACTGCTGGAGGATGTGTGTAGGAGTCTGATATTAAAGATCTCTTTCTTCACTGACTGTCGATGAAGTCGTATGTCGTTCGCTCGCACCACGTACACCCTCCACACACTGTACACACACTGTACGTCTTTAACCTCAATTCATTCATTTGACCTCTTATACAAGCAGCAGGTCACATGACTATACCTGCACGTCTGTAGGCCGTACCTGTGACAGGATCCCAGACTAAGAAGTCGTGTAACACCAGCACGACTGTGTAAATTGTTCGTGTTTTGCGTTATGTACTCAGTTTTTGGTTTCAATTTGGTTTCAGATGGAGAACAAGCCCTTCCTGAAGTGCCTTTATGCTGAACAAAGTGCTCCAGGACCTTACAGAGTGTGAAATAAATCTTTTAGAAAATCTTTCCAGGCATGTACAGTATACGCTCAGGCTATAAAGATTTCTAAATCACAAATTCAGACAGGAAATGATATGAAAATACAGCTATTGGAATAATGACATAATCTACGGTACATTAGGAGCCCATTCAGACCTGGTCTTAGTGTCCAATTGTAGAGTATAAATTGTAACGTAACCCGTCGATGTTTAGGAAATCCTATTATCTCAAAAAAGCCTTCAGACCAAATACCGATCCGAGTGAAAGTAGAGAAGGGGACACTCTAGTAACTAGTGACATCTTTTACTTCCTTAAAATGTTAAGCATTTAATACAGCTGTGAATCACAGGCAGACTTGATTTGATTCTTATTTCTGGTGCTGCGATTTTCAATTCGTTTCGTTTTAGTCGTTCTAATGTTTACTGTCAGATTTGCCTCGAGCAGCTCAAATTCATATTTGATTTGTCACATACAGAAGCGTACGCAGTACGACATGCAGTGAAATTCTTATACAGCTGTTTCTTATACAACTGTAAACATAGAAAAAACTTAGACTGGAAACTGAATTACATTACAATTGAACAATTGAAACTGACACATAAGATAAATTCGTGGTGTGCAATTATATGAAAATGAAACTAGACATTAAGTTTACAAATTAAAATAGAATTTCAATAGAATTTTAAATTGCCAGTTAACGGAATGTACAAAATGAAAATGTACTGTGTGAGAAGCAAAAAATGTTTAAAAATATAAATATAAAATGCCATATACAGTGTTTATACAGCTATATTTCTTACAGGTTTTGAAGTATTAAAAACTATTAGAACACTGGAATGCTGTTTATCTTTGGTTACTGATTAAGTCTTCTGCTCCACACTCCAGTCCAGTAAGTGGTGGCATTACACAAAAAGTTGTAAAAGAAGAAGAGTTTTTGTGAAAGATGGAAGCAGTTTCTATTTTCTGCAACTTGACAATTGTAGATCATTTAAACGTTTGTAAGTTTACTTACGCAATTGGTGCGACTTGATTCTGAATTGAAAACTGACTCGACTATTAAATTAATCATATCAGCCAACAAACGATCAACTGAATGGTGTAATCAATTCAATCACACAGTTCTAGAATTTAAATACTTATAAATATGACAGGCGTTCGAGTCAGACCGGGACTAGTGACGAAATTTCGGGTAAATGGAGGTGTGTAATACCGATTGACATAAGGGACGTTTTTACTCTCAGGACTGTGTTCTGTTATTCTGTACAATCGAAAGTCTCGGTTTGACTTGAACGCCCTGGTACTATTGTTGCAATAGCGTAATACAGCACTGAATGGGACGCTGTGTGGTGGAGATAATCAGCCATGGAAACATCACGCCCTGCACCATTCTAGGCGTATCGCTTTGAAACACCTGCTTGACCGCGCGCAGGAGAACCTTCACCATCCAGACCCGGTGTTTTTAACCCACTTTAGAAGGGCGCTGATTAATTGTGCATCTCCATAATCCTGGACTCGACATATAATTACTGTTAATTAGTTACGTTGATAAAAACGCATCTTCATAGCTGTGTGTGTGTGTGTGTGTGTGTGTGTGTGTGTGTGTGTGTGCGCGTGTTTGTGCAACTGGATGAGATCGAGTGCTCCACTCTTGTTAAGAGTCTGTTAGCGGTTTGTTGGAGTGTCGTTGTGTGAACGGAATAACAATGAAGACAATCCTGACAGCGCACTGGCTCTATTATAGATGAAAGCAGCTCAATTTGTAATCTCTAAGCGTCTACCTGCGTAAAAGATAACACACGTCCTGTAAGTAAGGATTAAACACGATAAATATGAGCGGATAAAAAAAGTAAAGGTGTCGATGTTTGATGGAAACTGTAACTCCTGGTAGATTTCTGTGATATGTGAGGGATAAACCAGTCCAGGAAGTTGTGCTGTCAGAAAAGAAACAAGGTCCGGGCAATGAGAGTGACTCCGCTTCATCACTAGATCTGTGAATCATGGGTAGGCTGTCCACTCAATTCAATTCAAATGTTTATACTTTGATTTTGTGCCAAGCAGCTTCAAGTACAGTGGTCCCTCGCCAACCGAATGCCCCGCTTTAAGCATTTTCACCTTAAGAACGGAAATTTAGTAAGAAATTTGTCTCGGCATATGAAGAATATTCAGCATACAGCAACAGAACCGAGCCGAACTGGACGCCAGCTAAGTTGCACGTATGTCTAAGAGCCGTTAAAAAATTTGTTTGCATCAGTGAAAAGTCAAGCAAAGTGTGTTTACATAATTTTGTTTGTGTTTTTTTTTTGTATTTGTGTAGGATTTAGTGAAGACGTAGCACCGCGGGTCCCAAGAATGTTATCAAGAACGGTAGCAAGAAGAAAACGGAGCCGCTTTCGGTTTGATTTATGGAATCATAATTTAAGGTTAAGTGAGGTTTAATGTCTATTTATTTCATATTTGACTTAATTTACATGTCTTTTCTAACGTTTTGATTTGTTTTTATATGCAAAAATATGATTATAGTTTTGGAAATTGGTAATATTGGTAATATTTTTGGGTGTCTGGAACGGATTATCTGCATTTACGTTGTTTCCTATGGTACAATGCGCTTCACAATACAAAATTTCGCCTTAAGAACTCGCCTCCGGAACGGATTAAATTTGTATGCAGAGGCACCGCTGTATTAAAAATAACTAAAACATCTAATGAGCACTGGAGCGCTGTGTCACTTGGATTGATAACTGTTTAAGATGTCATGTCTCATACAAAGAAATACAATTTTTATCCTGCTGATATAATTTTTATACGGCTCTCCTCTCCAGTCCAGTAGGTGGGGGTATTGCACCAACCACACAACAAAATATTGATTCAATTTCAGAATTGATTAAATTCTACAGCTCTGTTCATCACTCCTGATGATCGCTAATAGTATTAGCTTGAGAGAATAGTATTAAAGTTTGAGAGAAGTAAAACAATTTCCTCATTTAAGTGAAAAAGCAGTGATTTTAATTTTTTTTAGCAAAATCTTCCAAATGAAATGCTAAAATCTTAACCATAATAAACTATTTACTTAAACATGTAGATTAGATTGAATTCACTTTAACATATATTATTATTATTATTATTATTATTATTATTATTATTATAGTGTACTTGCCTCCCATCCTCACCAAAGTCTCGCACCTCATGCATGAGTTTCTTTCCCTTTCCATTCCCCTGCTAATGTGGCTAATATTGCACACAATTAGCATCATGTTCTGGTTCGACAGACACCATTTAAGTCTAATCTCAGCCTAAAAGTCACCATTACTTTTAACTCTATTTTGCTCCTTTCAGCCTGGGGCTGTTTAATGATCTAGAAAGAGATTTATTATAATTTCAGATCGTTCCCTTTCTATTAGTTAATAATTATTAGACACTTATTAAACATCGTGGAAGCACTGGATACGGTTCAGTCGGAGGAAATGTCCGGGTAAACCTCTAGGTGGAGTTCAGTTACAGTTAAAGGGAACATAATACCAAGAAATAAAAACCAAGAAGAGCAGTGTGGGAAAAGTTGTTTAAAAAACTAAACACACACGCTGACACTGGAGACTCCTTCCATAAAGGTTAAAGACAGAAAACGAACCAAATGGAAGATGGATTTACTTTGCTTATGTGTTTATGAGCACGTGAATGAGCCGTTGTTATGGAAACGATGTATTAGTCCTGTATTAATAATCCAGTATTAGTACCGTATAGTAGAACTACTGTATACAATATAGAAAATAATAGAGAATATCTGTAACTGGAAATGATTCAATACTTTGTGCCAAATCAGAATCCGAAAAACAGCGCCGCGCCGTGAGCCGAGGTGCAGCAGGACTTTGGGAGTAGGATTCTTTTAAAACTACACTGAATTAGCTTTCATTTTATTCCTTTTTATTAATTCTCATACACATAATGAAACACACATTTATTTTGGAGTATGAAATAGCGCCGTGGTTGTGTTTATTTCCAGGCTCCGTGTGCTCTGGGTATAAATTACAGCAGGAATAATAATAATGAAAAAGTAAACACTCCGCTACATTAATGCTGTAGAGACCGGAGCTATTGCTTTCTCATGTTTATTAGCTCTGTGTACGGCACACTACTGTCAGAGCTGCTGTTACAGACAATGAATCAACTCGGTGCTTAGGAGTTCTTCGCAGGAAGACTGTAAGTCAATTACGAGGGGTGTTCAAGTCAAACTGGGACTTCTGATTGTTCAGAACTCAGTTATGAGAGTAAAAACTCCCTTTATTTCTCTATATAATTCCCTTCTACACTAATGCACTTATTCCAGCGATTTACTAATGCTTGGAAACCATCTAGGTATAAAGTTTTCTCAGTGCGCTGGAGCTGTGATCGGACTGCCTGCTTCACGTTTGAAACGCTGGCCTCCCAGGAACTCCTTCAATGGACCGAACATGTGGAAATGGGTGTTGTTGCTGAACGATTGTGTATACTGTACATAGACAGATGTGTCTCTCCCACAATTTGGCACCATTGATTTTCAAGGATCAAGCGTTCCACTTGCTGTTTGTTCACAGGAATGACTGCAGTGGGCTCCGAGCCACCTCGGCCAGGATCGTCATTCATGGATGTTCTTTAAAATGTTTGCATAGTTCAAATGTTTCACTGCAGCTAATCACCGTCTCATCACCGTCACGTGGTTTAAGTCTTAATCAATCAATCGAGTTTACACTTTTATTCCCCAGTAATTTCATGACAATTCTCGGTTTGTCTTGAATCAAGAATAATATTCATGTTAGGCGGCAATGTCGTTTTTAGCACCAACATCTTAGAAAGTGCAGAACGTTGATGATCCCCAACTCAATCGACTAATCTTTAGTTTTAAACCTAAGAAAAGAAACAGGATCATTTGTATTTGTGAATTACTGTATGTTACGCTAACTGAAACCTGTGGCTAAATTAGCATAACAGCTCAACGTCCAACCTGCAGAAACAGCAACAGGATGGATGTTGAGCTGTTATGCTAATAGTACAATAGTAACTGCCAACAAAATGCTGAAGTTAGCTAGCTAGACATTATACTGTTAATAACTGAAGTAGGGTTTAACACAGCTCACCTTGGTACTGTAGTTAGCATAATAATTCAAACGATTCTCAGATAAATACGTAGATTAGAGTAACAACGGCTTACCTTATTATCGCTCAGTCCCGTCACCTGATCCACAAACTCCTCCTGGATCATAAACGCAGCCAGGTTGGCAGTGTAGCTGGCGAGGAAGATGACGGCGAAGAAGGCCCACACAGACACGATGAACTTGCTCGTGGTGCCTTTGGGGTTCTGCACGGGGACAGAGTTGTTGAAGACCAGACCCCAGAGCAGCCACACGGCCTTACCCATGGTGAACGAGGGTCCGTGCGGGTCTGAAAAAAGACACGAACCGCGATCAACTCGAGTCCGGTTTCTCCAATTAAAATTCGGTAAGGTAGGTTTTTTGCATGAAATGAATGTTTTAATCTGTTTGCTCGGTCACGAGAAGCTGCTCTGTAATAAAGTTGCCCTGGTGCTGGGGGTAATACGTAAGAAAAAGTTAGCATTCAGCAGTTTCACATGGATGAAGCACAGGAGTAGCATATGGATATAATTTATCCTTGGGGATGATTTTAATTGCTGTTTTTGCTCAAGGCTATTTACTGAAGAAAGAATTAATTTAACACTGTGGATGAGTACGGAATAATAATGTTACAGGAAGATAATCAGTTCAGAGGTGGGGAGTATGTTATATACAGTAAGTCACCATATCAGTGATTAGACACATCATACATTACTCTAACAAATCAGAATCCAGAATTCAACTGTACTGTGGTATATATTGAGTTTAGTTAAATGGAGTGTTTTTCCAGGTTTGAACATTGAAGTTATTCTGCATGTCTAATGTAAGCTAACGTAATGTAGCCCAAGCTCTTGGTTTAATTATAATAGGTATAAAAAAAATAATAAAAAATTAAAAAACTGTATCTGACGGCAAGAGGAGGGAGGAGTGTTTTGAGTTTTCTTGGCTCATCATCGGTACGTAAGGCTGAAGGAGGAATTTAACTGAAATGTATTATCTGCAAAAGAATCGAAGTCGATCAATAGCTGTGCAAACACACGAGCTGTGATATGTAATGCTCACTTTGGATTAAACCGCAGGACCTGAGGTCAGCTGTTCTTTGGCCAGTTAAGGATTTTAATCTTTCTAAAAGAGCTCTACTTGGAACCGTTTCGTAGAAGGAAATCCAAACTTCCCTTGAACGGGGATCGCAAACAAAGAACGCATTAGGTGCTACATTGATTTTTTTATTTGTTTTTTTTTTTTTAAAGCTATGAGAAACTGTGATGTCATGCAAGAACTATTTTTTGGTTGATGGAGCTTTGTGGAAATTCGTTTTTTCGGTTTATTGTAGCAACAAAAAATAAGTAAAAAGTAAAAAAAAAAAAAAATCCTTTAAACTTTTCAGGCTCTTTTATTTGTAAGAGTGTGGATTTAATCTCATGCCCAGGGGGTGTGCATCACTCTCAGGAATTAAATCTGTACCTCTATAACACCCACAGGAAAACTTTCATTTTGTGTATCGACTGCTTTAATGATGCTGGTGGAGATTCTGAAGGTTTCTGCCAGAAAAGTGAACAACATATACATTATGGAGACGCAGTGTATCAAACAGCAGACAACGGCAGTTTCTACTTAAATTGCCATCGTCCTCAACAAAAACAGTTCTTAAAAGTTTATTATCTTATTCCACATTAAGCCGAGTTATCTTTGTTTAGCCGGTTGCAGCTGGTTCAGAATGCTGATGCTCCTCCATGATGACAAGCTGAGGGTGACGGCGGCAAGGAAAAACTCCCTGAGATGGAAATGGGTAGAAAGCTTAAGAGGAACCAGACTCAACAGGGGACCCATCCTCATCTGGGTGATTTTAAGATCTTAGTTTTTGTTTTTAAGGTTTTACACAACTTATTCCCTCAGTTCCTTTGCTGAATTGATGCAGACAAATTCCTCCACTTGTTCTCTTAGATCCTTAGATCGACTTCTTTCTACTACACCCAGGTTGAAGTTTGTAACTAGAGCTGCCCCTAACCTGTAAATCTTCTAATAGGGTGTTGAAAAGGGATGGGAATCACCAGGGACCACCTGATATGATGTTATCATGATACCTAGGTGCCGATTCTATTTGTATTGAGATTAAATATAGATTTAAATATCGCAATTCAATATCAAT
>JAOTRS010000025.1:11625903-11636724 GCA_028565755.1 Dinotopterus cunningtoni
TGTGACCCACTGTTCCTGTCTGTCTGTCTGTGACTTACTGTTTCTGTCTGTCTGTCTGTCTGTGACTCTATTTCTGTTTGTTTGTCTGTGACTCACTGTTTCTGTCTGTCTGTCTGTCTGTGACTCTATTTCTGTCTGTCTGCCTTTCTGTGACTCTACTTCTGTCTGTTTATCTGTGACTCAGTGTTTCTGTCTGTCTGTCTGTGACTCTACTTCTGGCTGTTTGTCTGTGATTCACTGTTTCTGTCTGTCTGTCTGTCTGTGACTCTATTTCTGTCTGTCTGTGACTCTACTTCTGTCTGTTTGTCTGTGACTCACTGTTTCTCTCTGTCTGTGACTCTATTTCTGTCTGTTTGTCTGTGACTCTATTTCTGTCTGTTTGTCTGTGACTCACTGTTTCTGTCTGTTTGTCTGTGACTCACTGTTTCTGTCTGTCTGTCTGTCTGTGACTCTATTTCTGTCTGTTTGTCTGTGACTCACTGTTTCTGTCTGTCTATCTGTGAGTCATTGTTTCTGTCTTCCTGTGTTTTATGGTTTCTGTCTGTCTATGACTCACTGTTTCTGTCTGTGACTCACCGTTTCTGTCTGTTTGTGCCTCTTCCTGCTACTGTCTCTCTCTCTCTCTCTCTCTCTCTCTCTTACACACACACACACACACACACACACACAAGAACTGAGACTCAGGGGTCAATCTACTTTAGACACACTAATATATAAACTAAAACACACACATAGCCAGGAGCAGTCTGTCTCACACACACACACACACACACACACACACACACACACACACACACAAACACACACACACTCCACTGCACCTCGTCAGGTAATGAGGGATCTTTATCTAATGTGGATTTGAATCCTCAGCAGAAGGTCGCTCTTAAATCACCGCTGTGTTGCTGTTCCTGCAGTAAAGCATGCTGAGCGATGAGTCCATACACACACTCTCTCTCACACACTCACACACACACACACAGAGTGAGAAAGAGTTCTTTAAATCACACACTCGTGACAAACTGTGCAGAAGGAGAGTGGGGTGTAAGGCTGACGTCAGCTAACACACACATCACACAGAGTCAGACAGACAGATGGAGACAAACAGACAGACAGAAATAGAGTAAGAAACAGACAGAGAGAGAGAGTCATATATGGAGACAAAAAATGAGAAAGATAGACAGAGACATACAGATAAGAGAGAAACAGATATACAGAGACAGAAAGAAAAATATAGAGACAGGCGGACAGATATAGAGACAAAAGACATAGAGATGCGAAGACAAATAAAGACAAAGAGAGATATACAGAGACAAAAGGAACGATACAAACAGACAGACAGATAGACAATGACAGAGATATACAGAGACAGAAAAAGAAATAATAGTAAGACAGAGAAGCAAACAGAGACAGTGACAGAAACAGTGAAAAAGAAGACAAATAGAGAGACAGAAAATGAGAGGTAGAAGGAGAGAGAGAGATGGAGAGAGAGGTTTATATGCTGCTTATTTCTGCGTTCGATGAGCTAACGTGATTATTTGCATGTTTTCCTATCGTTTATCAGTTATTGATTACCGTTAAACACGATCTCGCCGCTGTCCCTCACTGACACTAAACCCCTGTCACACTGTCGCATCCTGACCCGTGACTCCGGCGAGTCAGTCTGAGAGAGCTCCAGTACACTCCTCCAGGCAGCCCAGTTAAACCATGACCCAAAATTCAACGCTCCCAGCACGAGCCGGAGGATTTACAGCCTAAAGTAAACAGAAGAAGCTACGGCAGTGCTGCGGAGTGTTCGGTGCCGTGTGTTACAAGATGGATCCAGTCACTGAGCAGAGGAACAGAGTCTCTGATATTACACGGGTCCTGCAGGGGGGCGACCCAACGACCGGAAACTTCAACAGGAAACGCTTCGGCTGCGTCGCTGAATGAAGAAGCACTCGGCTAAAGCACTCTCCTATAACACCGGGCTTCTGGAGGAAAGTGTCTCCAGGAGTCAGATCGAAGAGTATTGTAGGAAATGTCATAATAACTTTGAAAGCTTTTTCCTTACATCCTCAGTGTTACACAAACAACTACTAGAGACAGTTGCTTGAGACATTGTGACGCAAAACGGTGAAATCAGCTTGCTTGTAGGACATAGAGTCACTGAGACTATATATATTCTTCTCCCATGTGTGTGTGTGAAAAGAGGAGGTGTGGTTTAGCACATCTGTGGCTGCATGTCTGATTCAGGTGCTGATGATGTAACGCGACACCAGAATGCAGAATGAATGTAAAAATCCGGTTTTGGTCGGGTCCCAAACAACTCTCGGCAGCTCCTAAAAGGTTTGACCAATTTTCCCTATTTAAAGTTTACACACGGCAGGAGACCCGGCTGTCCATTTTGACATACGTTATATGGGGGTGTGTGCAAAATCGAGCTCTCAGATACTGTGTGTGTCCATTGTAGAATCCCCATTACAGTCTATGGAGTGCTTTTTAAAGTGCTTTCAGGCCCAATTCTGAAGGGCTGAATTATTTTGGATCAACATGATTTTTACCACAATAGTAGACTTTTTCGAGCACTTTGATGTTTGTCATTTTGCAATAAGATGAAAAACAGATGAGCTAGGAGTCAGGGGATTACCAAATATCCACTGTCATGGCATGCGCCTGTGATGGGCGTGCACCTTTGGCGATAATTAACATTAACGGACCTCTGGCTTTCTCTGCAATATAAAAGACGAGTGCGGCGATGGCTCGTGTTCGGCGGGAGAGGGCGCTGTTATGAGAGTGTGCAGGAGCGCTACCTCCGCGTGCTCCAGATTGCCACTCTGCCCACCGTCGCCTTTCGCCAGCCGTGTGTCCGCATGCCAGCCGGGCACTGCTGATGGACCTGCACGTGCACACCTTCACTTCTTTCCTCCTTTTTTTCTCTTCCTCCCTCCTTTAACCCTTTTCTTCCCTATTTATTCCTAAATAAATTTACCCTTTTTTCCGTAAGATCTCACCTCGTGTCCGTGTGTCTGTGGTGCCACCCGTGCACAAGGGTCGAGCCCGTTACACCTCGAATAAGGTGCGTTTTTCCACCAAGGTTAAGATCATTCTATTAAGTTTAAGAGACCAGGCCAAACATTCTGATATAAGTTTAGTGGAGGTTTGTGCTAGATTGAGGACGATACAATGCCTAGGCTCATTTAGGAAAAAACTGGAATTTGGAAAAAAAATGTCAGTTGGATTTCTTAGAAAAGTAATGGCACAGCATTAATTGTCACAGGTTTTGCACTTCCAAAATACAATAATAATAAGTGTTAGTTCCCTGACAGTGCCCCTACTAACTATACATCTGGAGATCCAGCACAAAGCCCCAGATGATGACTCTCATTCACGAGGCTTCCAGAGAGCAAATGTGCCGTTCTTTAATTAAAAAAATAACTGTAACTGTTGAGAATAAAACTCTACAGAATGCGACCTGACTTCCTCTCACCGCACTACTGCCTCCTTGTGTTCCGTTTTCACTACATCCGTCCTCCACGTGTCTTCACGATGTTCCCATAAGCCCCTCCCTGCACGCGTGTACTGCTTGCTCTAACTCCTGACTTATCACGAGTGGGCGTCTGTAAGCTGATTTATTCACAGACTTTACTGTCGGTAATGAAGCCGATAAGAAACCCTAAAAAAATCTCAAACTGCTCTACGTCAGCGCTTCCCGAGCAGAGTAAACCCGCATGAACAAAATCAATACGGATTTGTACAAACGCTCGCTGTAATCCCTTTACATCCTCCGTCACATCAGCGCATCACGTGACCAGATCGAGTGGCTGGAGATCTCACTCATTACCTGGACCCTGTTTAGATTTAAGGCTGGGTCAGATTGACCAATCAGAATGTGAATCAGAGGACAAGACAGCAATTTCCCAACAATTAGCTTTTTTTAAATTAATCAATTAACATGCTTTTAATCCATTTGTAGTGACATTTATTGTAACATCAAAGTTAAATCCTCTCTAAGACAAATAAATCGCAGCTTATCAGGTCACTGAGTAAGCACAAAGCGCTGACACTGGAGACTCCTTCCCTGATTGTTCATTAAGAGCCTCCTTGCACATTAATCAAGTCCCTGTGAATGAGCCGTTACTATAGAAACCATAACACATCACTAATGATGCTGCAGTACTGCTGTTATAGAAAATGACTTAACACCTCCTGACAAATCAGAGGCCAGAACTCAGCAGCGCCGTGGTCTCAGTGAAATTATGTGATTTTTATAAAGAAACAGTATTTTAGTGTTCGCTGCCGTGACTCGTCGATGTGTTCGAGCCAGATTAGGAAGAAAGTTAAAAATAAATTGAGACTCAGGTTTCAGAAAGAGAGACAGCGAGAGGCTCAGTAATTACTGCACTGTATCACATGGCGATCGACAAGCACACACGTCTCAGGTTGAGAATTGTTGTGAGGGGAGAAAGATATCCTAAACGTCATCGATCAGCACAAATACACATCTAACTATGACTACACTCGCCCCGTTGTCGTATCAGCAATAAACTCATTCAGATTTACAAAGTTAGGTTCGAGTTTATTTCCCTTCAAATCTCTGATACATTTCCGTCTCTAGTTTTTCACCAAGTTTTATGATTTCAATTTAGAAACTGAAAATTAACAAGTTCAACAAGGTTCTCTTTTCTGCAGTGATTAATACAATTCAGCTGCAACAAGTTATTTAACCCTAACTGACGCAGTGAGGAGCTTCTTATTTCTTCACCAGCCGTCTGAGGAGACACATCCTGTGGTCGTGGCAAAAATGTTCCTATGTTCTTTGCATCAAGCAAAGAAAACATCGAAGCAGATTTCTGAAACTATTAAAATTGGGTTAAAACCTACTTTATAAGACCCATTATTAAACCCTGGGGGGGTAGTGGTGATCCATCATCTTCGAGGAAGAAATGTGGTCGGAAAAACGTCCTGAATGAGCGTGATGGGAGATCACTTAAACACTTAGAGAAATAAAATCGTAAAAACACTACTGTAGAACTCACGGCTATGTTGTTAATAGTGACAGTAAGAGCATTTCTACATGCACAATGTGATGAGAACTTATGGGACTAAACAGCTGTGTGGCCTTAAGAAAACCTCTTATCAGTGAGACTAATTCGGTTTGCTAGAAAGTATAAAGATTGGAATTTGGAGTGATAGAAAAAGGTCATGTGACCTGATGAGTCCAGATTGAGCCTATCCCAGAGTGATGGGCGTGTCAGGGTAAGAAGGGAAGTGCGTGAAGCGATGCTCCCATCATGCATAGTGTCCGCGGTATTTTTTTATTTTTTCTATGTATATTCACTACTGTGCAAAAGTCTTGATCCCCCCATTTATTCATATTTTACTTCCAAAGATCTAGACTTTCTTAAAGAAGTCTCAAGGAATAGCTCTCAAGGTTTCCTGAAGGACAGTTTTTTTTTGTCTCCCATTATTTTCAGTCCCTGTACCTGAGCAGTTTCAGAGGAATGTTTTTTTGTTCCTATGAATCATTCAAGGAAAAACAAATATTTATCTTAAAACATGAACCAGTGAGAAACAGGTGCAGAAGATGACAGA
The DNA here is from genome assembly GCA_028565755.1 of Dinotopterus cunningtoni. NCBI lineage: Eukaryota > Metazoa > Chordata > Actinopteri > Siluriformes > Clariidae > Dinotopterus > Dinotopterus cunningtoni. The sequence goes on from JAOTRS010000025.1 coordinate 11,631,475, forward strand.
TGATCAGGCTGATCAGATTAGTACACTGGTGATGCTGAATGCTGAGGGGTTGGAACAGACATTTGTTCCCATATTCTTTAATTTAAATCAATTTAATATAAAGAAATGAGGGGGGGTCAAGACTTTTGCACAGTACCGTAGCGACACAGTATATTCACATATTAATTTTTTTATCTTATATTTAATCCTGTAACATTTATTAAATTACCTTTTCATCCTTTAATTAATGTATTATTATTATTATTATTATTATTATTATTATGTTATTATTACTTAAGACACAACATTATCTAAGCTAACAACTCACCTACTGTGACATTCGCTAGCTTAGCTTTAATTCCTGGTGTTCTTTCCCATTTATAGCTCTGCACTAGAAGCAATAATGTTAAAATGCAGACACTCAGACCCACATAACAGCACAATTCTGTGAATTCTTGCCGAGCTCTAGCCTTTTCTAAGCGCGAGATTTGCTCTTGTCAGATTCTCATTAGCGAGAGCGATGCTCCTGCCTTGCTGCCGCCTCAGACAGCTGTGTATACGCGACATCGTGGGACTTCAGCACTTCTTTCTCTCCGGTTGAATCAGATGATTTTTTTTTTTTTTTTGCCCCAGCCCTCTCTTTTCTCCCCGTTTGCCTGTGCACATCTGTCCCATGACATGGCTCATTCATCTTCTCTCGCCTCCCTCTGAATATTGCATCACCGTTTTGGGGGGAGGGTGAACCCTCGTGAACGGACGAGCTTCTAAAAACAGCTCCTCTTCCTTCTCGCTGGCGTACAGTAAACCGAGCGGGAATAAAGCTTGCTGTCGGTTTTACGAGATTCTCGTTGTATCGGCATTTTTCCCCCTTCTTTTATTCTCTTTTCTCTTACCTGCTTTCTTGTGACCTTCCGTTACATAACGACGTTCACGTATTATTTGTCGTGCTCATGTTAGCATGATCAGCGGCATCTACAATAAATAAAGTTAACTCATGTTAGCTAATATCTCATAAACATGAATTGATGTGATTATTTTACGTTGACCAGCTCAAGTTGTTTAAAAACATAAACAAGGACACACGCCATGCAGGACCAGAGATTTGTAAAGCGAGATGGAAAAAGGGGGCGTGGCTTAAAGAGAGTCTCTTGATATTAGGAGAGTTACTACATATCTGTCAGTCATTCTACACACCAATTGTCTCATGTGCTGTTTGGTGTGAAAGTGTATATTTGGTATTTTTTAGACGTAATTCATAATCGTGGCCCAAAATGCGTAAAGATCGAAAAGCTAAATAGTTTTTAATCTTCGCCACGGCATGAGCGCGTTTCATTATCATCCGCCCCCTTGATTTTAATGCTCAGTGGTTTTGAGAAGAGAAAACACCCCGACCACGCATCGAGCAGATGGACGCAATTGAGCTGATGATGAACAGCACAGTTATTGGGATGCGAGCGGCAGGAAGAGGCCGATTCCATTTACTAGCAGCTTTACTGAAATCTGGTTACGAGTCAGATGAATTCCCGGAGATGTTCGGAGATAATAGAGTCTGTCGTTAAATTAGACGTGAGGGATAACATCTAAAATCCGTCACTGGCTGGACAACGAAACGATTAGCGTCAAGCGTCGCGGTCTCATCGATGGAATAATAAGGATGATTGTGGTGCAAAAGCTATTAAGACGAACACACAGCTGCTGTCAAATTTTTTAAACGATCCGAGTCTATGAAGGAAGAGAAAAGGGACAGCACAATTGCTTAATGAATACAGAAAGTTATTAGCCTCGACTGGAAAAGAAAAGACCGGAGTCGTGTCAAAACAGAAAAGTACAAATGTTTAGGACAAATTGAACAAAAAGTCAAACAAATATGATTTTTTTTTCCCCCATTTTTTTCTTTACAGTTTGTTCGAACAGCTCTGGTGCTCACAGTTACATGATCTTCCCTGGCAGATGACAGACTGACACTCTGAAACTCGAGTGATAAAGTGTGCAAGTTTCAGGAAATCGTGTCCTCTGAAGGAGAGAACTGACAACCAGAGCGATCTCCTCGAGAGCTCCCCGTGGACCAACAGCCTGGGAGTATTTTGGGAAGTTTTTTTTTTTTCTCCCCCCTACCAGACTGCTGAGGCTTCAAGGACAAGAACTCGTGCTTAAGTTGAATATTTTTATTCTAACCATGACACACACAGGCACGCATCTCTCTCCGTATATCCAATTTGTCTTAGAAATCCGTGGGGTGCTTTTCTGTTTATGTGTTAAAAAAACTAGCAGACTTTTTTCTAAGCAAAACCCTCCAAACTTGTAAGCATCCTTGCCCTCCATGAGGCCCCTGAGGTCCTTCTATTCCATGCCACTGAGTCGCTGTGTAAGGCTGATTGAACCAACCGTCGCATCAGTTTATTTCTTTTACCCTCGCCTGCTAATGAGATTCGTTTCTTTTTTCATTTCCAAAAGCATTTTGAGGCTGTGTGAGAAGAAAAAGTCCATCTGACCTCAAGTGTGCTTTCAGATATACAGTACAGAACCTTGGTGTGCTCTCCACCTGGGTGCAGATCTTTAGGCAGATGAGAGCACAGCAATCACACTCAGATCCGAGAGATGGTCTCAATCCGAGCTATTTTCTGCCATAGTCATGTGGTTTGCTAAAAAGCAGGACAAGGACAGGGAGGATGTTAGCGTCTCACAGAGCGCAGGATTGCTGCAAGCTCTCATTAACTCGTCCACACGTGTCCGTCACGCCTTTAAACTAGTGCTGTCAATATTAACATGTTAACACATAATTAATCTAGAAATTTTAACGCATTATTTTTTTTTTAACGCAAATTAATCATATGTCCAAGTTTGACCCTAATGGCTTCCCATAATCACAACGCAGTTACTCGGCTGTGTGTGATAACGGCATGTTTAAGGCAGATAATAAGGCGACTGAGGAAACATCACCAGCACTCGTGGTTCTGGTAAGAACCTAAGGCTAAGGTTCTTAACTAAGGCTCCAGATTTTCCGAATTTCCTCTGGAAACAGACCTTAAGGTCTTGACAAGGTTCCTGAAATGGGCTGTGCACCAAAAACAGGCCTCTTGAAAAAGTTTTTGAGATCCTGAGAAAGTGTCTGGGATCCTGTGAAGGTTCTTGTGGTTGAAACATGACTGAAGTAGATCAAATTCCCCCAAAAAAAAAAAAAAATACACTTGTACCATTAATGTCCTGAAATGCTCCTAAAAAGCCATGTGTACTGAAAATATGTCTCTTCACAGGTTCTGGAGGCCCTGAAATGGTTTCTGTGATTGAAATATTCCAAATATACTTTCTGTCCTACCATCCATCCATCCATCCATCCATCCATCCATCCATCTATCTATCCATCTATTCAAGCCAACGTTGCTAAGCAATAGTTGGCCAACTTTACACCAGTGTTCATTGCTCTAAGGGAAGTTAATTTTCATGAGAACCTTTACTGCCAACTCATAGGCAACTCATATCACACACTGCAGGCAATTTGGAAACGCTGAATCAGCCAACAATGCCTGTTATGATAAACCAGAGTAACCAGTGGACACCCACAAAGCACAGGGAGAACTTGCAAACTCCACAAACTCACAAACCAGAGACAAAATTCGAACCCCTGACCCTGGAGCCGCAAGACAACCATGCTAAAAACATACTTTAATAACTGTATAAAAATTGTGGAAATGCTTCTCAGTTCCTGAAAAAGGATCTGCGCCTTTGTGAAGGTTCCTGTGGTTTAAACATAAAGTGCTCTAAGTAATTGAAACAAGTTTTTGAGTAGGTTTGAGAACAGGCCAGAAGTTCCAGGATAATCCTTGGGTCTGAGAAAGGCTCCTGAAAAGATTCTTCCAGGGAGAACGTGCCTAATGGCATTCATGCTGAGTTGCTGAAAAGGTCCTAAGAGAGTTGTGCCAAATAAATGAAACCCGACCAGGGTTCCTGACAAGGTTCTTGCAGTAATAAAGTATCCTCACTAAGGTTGTGTTTTTGAATTCCTATTAACTTTCCAGCAGAAGAAATCCAAATCCAGGCAACATGTCACATTAATTAATCTGAAAGAGTGTGTAACGAAGTGAGCGTGTCCGGTCAGGGTGTTACCGTCGGCTTAATCTCGAGCTGCTCGGCTAAAATCTGGATGAACCCAGCGTCAAGCGTAGTAACATAAGCTGTAATTATCAAACTGCCTTGGGACACGAAGTGTTGTTAAAAATAATCAATGCACCCTGCAAGACATCTTCATATAAAGCTATAAATAGGACTAAATAAATACCCGGCTTTAAATAAATAAAAAAATCCAGCAACAAGAAGGACGACGGTACAAAGAAAGCTGTGGCAAAGGCAAAGGCGAAGTAGAAGCAAAAAACCCAGGCCCTGGGCCAAAAAAATAAAGCAGCGAGCTGCTCTGGGCGGGAATACACTATCATTAATAATCCATTTTTATCCTCCTAACAACAGCCGTGCTCAGAAATATTATTCCTTTTTTACGAATGCCAAGCGCATCCCGAAACGCAGCAGCTTGACTCAAAGCCAGATCTGAAATCAAATCTGTAATACCACGGCGCATGCTCGAATCCAATCAAAGCAACATCACACACACACACACACACACACACACACACGTTTCGTTCTGTCTTCTGTCAAATAAGGCACAAAACACACTGCTCTGAGCCCTGCTCTCACCGCAAAAGCTTACAAACCCAAAGAAGAGGGGCACGCCCACTGTTACCTTAAGCCACGCCCACAAGAGTGCTGCTACCTTTGGCCACGCTCACAATAATTCTCTTATAGTACCTTTAGTCATGTCCAGAAAAAGTCATGAATTTAAAGAGCTAATTTATTAAAGCTGCTAATTCTAGCCACGCCCACAAAAAGCTGTTTCCTTTAATAGTTGTTACTTTTAGCCACACCCACAAAAAGCTGTTACTTTTAGCCACGCCCACAAAAAGCTGATTATTTTAAGAGACGTTACATTTAGCCACACCCACAAAACACCTGTTTCTTTTAAGAGCTGTTACCTTTAGCCATGCCCACCAAAAGCTGTTACTTTTAGCCACACCCACAAAACACCTGTTTTTTTCTTTTAAGAGCTATTCCTTTTAGCCACGCCCACAAAAGCTGTTACTTTTAGCCACACCCACAAAACATCTTTATTTTAAGAGCTCTTACCTCTAGCCACGCCCACAAAAAAGCTGTTACTTTTAAGAGCTGTTACTTTTAGCCACGCCCCCACAAAAGCTGTTACTTTTAGCCACAACCGCAAAACAT
>JAOTRS010000025.1:11636824-11650617 GCA_028565755.1 Dinotopterus cunningtoni
CAAAAGCTGTTACTTTTAGCCACAACCGCAAAACATATTTCTTTTAAGATCTGTTACCTTTAGCCACGCCCACAAAAAAGCTGTTACTTTTAGCCACACCCACGAAACACCTGTTTCTTTTAAGAGCCGGTACCTTTAGCCATGCCCACCAACAGCTGTTACTTTTAACCACACCCACAAAACACCTGTTTTTCCTTTTAAGAGCTGTTACTTTTAGCCACGCCCACAAAAGCTGTTACTTTTAGCCACACCCACAAAACATCTTTCTTTTAAGAGCTGTTACCTTTAGCCATGCTCACAAAAAGCTGTTACTTTTAGCCACACCTACAAAACAACTGTTTATTCTAAGCGCTGTTACTTTCGACACGCTCACAAAAAAGCTGTTACTTTTAGCCACACCCACAACACACCTGTTACTTTTTAGAGTTCTTACCTTTAGCCACGCCCCAAAAAACTCTTGTTTCCTTTAGGAGCTGTTACTTTTAGCCACGCCCACAAAACACCTGTTACTTTTTAGAGTTGTTATCTTTAGCCACGCCCCGAAAAACTCTTGTTTCCTTTAGGAGCTGTTACTTTTAGCCACGCCCACAAAACACCTGTTACTTTTAAGAGTTGTTACCTTTAGCCACGCCCCAAAAAAACTCTTGTTTCTATTAAGAGCTTTTACTTTTAGCCACACCCACAAAACATTTGTTTCTTTTAAGAGCTGTTACTTTCGACAGACCCACAAAAAAGCTGTTACTTTTAGCCACACCCACAAAATACCTGTTACTTTCAAGAGTTGTTACCTTTAGCCACGCCCAAAAAAATCTTGTTTCCTTTAAGAGCTGTTACTTTTAGCCACATCCACAAAAAAGTTGTTACTTTTAGCCACTCGTTGGACAGGTGGCGTCCTATCACAGTACCACGCTGGAATTCACTGAGCTCCTGAGAGCGACACAGTCTTTCACCAATGTGTGTAGAAGCGCTCTGCATGCCGAGGTGCATGATTTTATACACCTGTAACCATGGAAGTGACTGGAACACCTGAATTTAATGATCTGCATGGGGGAGTGAATACTTTTGGCAATACAATGTAGATAGATAGATAGACAGATTCTTTAATTATCCCAAAGAAATTACATTAAGTTCCTACACTGACAGGCTGAACAGAGACTCACTTCTTGTTTGCGGTTCTGATCACCAACTGTGAACTTGTCAATCACAGCAATACCAGCCAATCAATGAGCTCATGTACTGGGATGGGCCTTGAGGGGGGGAGGTGGTGTTTGGGTTAGCCTGCACTCTGCACTCTCCCTATGATTGGCCAGATTTGGCTAAAGGGGGCGGGACTTGGCCAGAGCCTTTTTATTTAAAAGATAAAAAAATACAGACAGACCGCATCATGGGGTTATAACTTAAACGAGAGTGCGAAAGTTTACACCCCACCCCCCTCCCCATTACTGTGAGTTTGTTTGTGAGAAAATTCTAAATGAAAGAGAAAATCAACAGGAGAAAAAGCAAAGCACCAGATGGCCAGGTCCAATATCTATTCAATGTTTGTTTGTTTTTGTTATCCGTTATAAGAAACGAGATCCATGAAGCCTGATATATAGAATATTATATCTTGCTGCTCTGGATTTTATATTTTTACACTGAACTGTTCATACTGTAGCATCGCTGAAGCAGATATACGGCATATTTTATATATATATATTGGGATAAACCTCTTGACGAAGCATGCGAGTGCATGAGCGTGTGTGATCATGACTGTGTGTTTAGTTGGTGCAGAAGCGACGAGAGTGTGTAACGATCTCAACACGTCACACTCGACCTCTCGCTGCTGCTTCTGCCTACGTGATCTCCTTTCTTCCCGCACATCTTCTTCCTCGGCAGAGCTGAAGGCACCGAGACGCACTGCAGAGAGCACGTTCATTAACACAGAGGCAGCCAGAACCGCAGCACACACACACACACACACACACACACACACACACAAGAACATACACACTGTAGAGACTCCTGATAAGCATCAGACACTGAGCTGTAGATGTTTCTCCTCTTGCAGAAGATGCTCATACTGTACGTGTGCGCATTGCAGATTTATTTCCTAAATCTGAGGATTTTTTCCCACCAAACGTCTGCTGCGTGCTGTGTTATTTATTTATTTATTTATTTTTTATTATTATTACTTTATATTTTATGCTGTTTATTTTAGATATGTAAATCTTTTTCTTGCTTAATTATTCACTTAAGCAGGAAATATAATCAGTCTCGTCATGTTCGCTCTTATGTTCACGCTGGTTGTCGTGGTAACGATTCAGGGATCATACACTGAGTAGTATATGAGTGTCACTAAAAGTTAGCTCGCTATCTTCCAACGTAGCCATTTTACTTTCAGGTCTCGCGTCCAGCGCAGCAGTTACAAACAGTCACTCCGTCACCGGGCGCTTTTTTTCCCCTCTCTTTCGATGCTAAGAAGATGAAAAATACACAGCTTGTCGCGTTTATGTTAAAAATAAACCTTTGCAACCGTTTACTATAGAAACGATAACGTATTAAAACTTGTTTGTGATCAGGAAAAATGTAATCAACAGCTTGTGAACCAATCAGAACGCAAAGAGTTCGACAGTGAGGTCTGATTGGTTCAGGAGCTGTTGACGTTACAATGCTATTTTGACGGCGTCCACTGAATGTCATAATGTCGTCGTAATGTTTATAACTGTGATATAAAACTGTTCGAAATCGTTATTCTGCTTCTTCTTGTTGTCAGAGTTGTGTATAATAGACATATTTAATGCCGATGTTACAGAGCTAGCCAAATAGCTGATTCAAAATCGTCTTGTGTGTGTGTGTGTGTGCGTGTGCGTGTTACCATGGCAACAAATGGAAAAAACAAACAAACAAGGGTGCAAACCTTTAGTTGCCTGTAATTTTTATTATCCAATGTGGGGACACTTTAAATATAAAATTAATTAATAGAAAGTTACATTTGACACATCTTGCTCAATTCAGGATTATTTAATTGTTTGTTTTTTTATTTGTTTGTTTGTTTGTTTCAGATTTGATCTCAGTATCTAAAGATATAGGCCACACGTCAGTGCCATGTACTTTCTGTCTTTATTAGATGCTCCGGGAAGCCCTGATGCATCTGACATGAAGTGGACACACACACACACACACACACACAGAGGTTGTGCTGTCTCCCCACGACTGGACACATGCACTCTGCCATGGATACACCTGTCACAATGTTTCCTTCAGCTAATGTGCCACCGCTATCATTAAAACACACACACACACACACACACACACACACCCTCACACACTCTCTCTCTCTCTCCTCGACACTAGACGTGTACTTCTGGTCCTGCACCAAGCATCAAGGCAACACACGCATTCTCTCTGCACCAGTACTCTCACACACAACCTCATGCACACACATACACACATACACACACACACACACACCCTTTCTGCTCTTGCAGAAGTGTGAGCGTCAGCAGTAAGCTGTCCTTTTTTCGAGTTGCTGCAGCTTGAGCCGCCTCCCTGCTACAGAGAGATAGAGACGGGGAAAGAAAAGAAAAAAGACAGAGAGAGAGAAGAAAGAAAGAGAGAGAGAGAGAGAGAAAGGGTGTGTGTGTGTGTGTGTGTGTGTGTCCGATGAAAAAGGAGGGAGGAGACTTGTGCAAGGGGGTTACTTGGCTAAGTGGGCCAACGCTGCAGCGTGACACATCAGCATTCAGGTGGCGTTCTCTCTCTCTCTCTCTCTCTCTCTCTCTAATTTCTCTGTCTGTCCCTCTGTATGAGTCTCTCTCTCTTGTTCCCTTTCATAGAGACAGAATGGTCTGTGGCCCCCTAGTGGCCCAATCCAAACACTACAGCAGCACATCCTCTACAGCGGTGGTTCCCAGCTCTGGTCCTGGACGTCCCTGTGTCCTGCACGACTTAAGAAACATTTTTCATAAAATGTAACAGAGCTGGGACACAAGGACAGTGTGTAGGACAGGGGGCGTCCAGGACCAGGGCCAGGAGCGCTGAGCTAGGGCATGCAGGAAAACCACAAAGGCTTATGGGAGAAAAAGAAACTTTATGTTGCTTGTTTATAGGCGAGCCTTTAAAGTCTGCAAATAAAAACAAACAGATTGTCTTATTTATTTCTACTAATGCTATTAATTTGCTGAATTAAATTTTTGTTTAATAAATTTATAAATAATTAATGGTATAGCTTTGTTTTATAAAAAATTATTTATTTATCTTTAAAAAAAAAAAGTGAGTTGGTAATACATGTATTATTTTTCCAGTTGCATTTTTTTTTAAATCGCCTGTTGTTTATGTACGAGTAGAGAACTGAAATCTGCAACATAAATAAATAAATAAATAAATAAAATAATTATTCAGACAGCGTTATTTTATTTGATTTATTTTAATTGCATTTCAATGTGTTTCCTCTTCATTAGCTGTTTGTGTCTCTTTGTTCTTGTAGTAAACTTAAACTCTGTTAGACGCATATATTACCAAAGTGATTTTAAGTTGTTTTTTTTTCTGGCACTGAAATTAGCTCCGCCCACTGCCTGAAAGCATGAAGCTGGACAGGAAATAAAAATCCGTCTGTGAGTCTACTTAATGATACCTTTCCCATGTTGATTATTTTCCCTTAACCCCACGACACTGAGTGTTTTATTCTCGACACAGACGTACAGAGCTGTGAGATCTATCTGGGTGAAAGACATTTGGGACACATTGAGGTCGGCTGGGTGGCTTCTGCACATGAAGCTTGAAGGTTAAATTCAAGGGGAGACCGTTAGCCGCGCTATGACATCAAAAAAACTTAGCCGTTAGCGTCATCACTGATGGTGCGATACAGCCGAGAGCAAATTAAACAAATTTGGACATTTAGCGTCAGGGGTTAAACTTTGGGGTGCCAAAACTTTTGCACAGCATCATTATCCAGAGATAAGACAGATGTTAGGACATGGTGTGAACCTGACCGCCACGGGGACACGTCCCAAATGCGAAATCGATTCCCTTGGAGTGAGTCCTGATAGATGTTCCTGCAATTTTCATTTGGAACGAGTTCAAGATCCGGATCCAGTTAAAAGGATGGAGGAAAAATAAAAAACTGAGAGAGACATCAAAGCTTACAGAGTCTGCTGGTCTGATCTGAGACGAGATGAGAACATAATAAACAACACAACACTGGGAAAAAATGCATTTGAGTGCCGTGTCTATTAACAAATTAAAAACGCAAGAAAATAAAAAGGAGGGGTTTTTTCACTGGAATAACTGGAGTACAGGTGAGGGGTCAGAATTAGACTCCGAGTTCGGGAACGGCGGTGCGGTGGGGTGTGAGAAACGTTACTGGGATCGCTAGAGTCAGCAAAAAGTGGATTTTGGGTGACAAACAGCGCAAGGAAGAGGGAAGGAGAAGGAGGAGGAAAGGGGGATGTACTGGTCCAGCTATGATGATGATGGGTGAAGAAAGCAACAGCTGGAGACCGTTTCGTTTCAGGGGATCGTCAGTCATTCGCGTGTGCAGCGACCTCGGACAAACAGATCAAGCGAGATCATTTATGTTCGCACGTGAGGCTCGAGACGTGACCATCATGATGATGACGTGAACGCAGAAGTTCTTCTCCTCTTCATACTCAGTTTGTTGGTTTGAATCTCCAGAGCACTGAGAATCTCGTCACAGTAACGCGGATGCTCTGAGAAACGTCAGATCTCATCTCGTGTAGTCAGATTCTTTCGATAGTTTCCTGTCAATAAATTCAGCGTCTACAAAAAGTGAATGCATGTGCTGCGTGCTAGCTTGATGAAATATCTTTGTGTGTTAGCCGCGTTAAGGCACAGACACCAGAATTATGATACGTTTTCTAATTGAAAGAAAAAATATATCACGCTATATAGAAGAGATGCTATATGCTAATTTTCATCTACTTGAAAAACTTAAAGAAAAACTTATAGAAAAACAGCAATGGTGGAAGCGAGGAAGCTAGCTAGCCAGACGCTGATATATGAGGTGAAAAATTAGACTAGCAAAGCATTTGCCAATTAAACGCTTCTACATACTACAGAAAAATCTGGCAACCTAGCGCAGATAATTCATTTAAATTTCATCATGTAAACATCCTCATATTTTTTTATCCATGATTTAAACTCCAGGGTCTCGTGCTATAGGTTAGCAAGATGCAAACAAGCTAGCCTCCTAGCAAGCAAAATAAAACCCAGAAAAACTTGAATTCTAGTTAGGATTTTTTTTTTTTTATGTTCTGGTGTACTAAGTGAACTACGTTTCGTGATGTTTTTGCTAACAGTACCTGTGCTGCTCTCTTTATCTTAGCTAACCGCCATAGCTGAAAGAAACTAGCGCCGCTGTAGCACAAATTGTCCCTGTCTAGATCTGTACATGAATCATAAAAGCTAAATTTAGAGCGAAAGACAGATTGTGGCACGGTGGAGACCGTTAGCCGACATTAAAAATAATTATATTAGACACCTCACTGAAGGAGCGGTACAACAGAGAGCAAATAAAAGAAGTTTGGACGTTTAGAGTCAAGGGGTAAACTTTTGGGTACCAAAACTTTTGCACAGCTTTATTATCCAGAGTGAGATACATGTCTGGACACGGTGTGAACCTGACCGGCAAATTTCATCACGAAAATATCCAGGCTTTTATCCAGGATTTAAACTCCAGTGTTTGGTGCTGTAGGCTAGCAAGATGCAATCAAGCGAGATAGCTACAGTAGCAAGCAAACTCAAGGCTATATATAAATTTTGATTTTTTTTTTGGTTTTCTGATGTACTAAGGGAAATCTGATGCTTTGTACTGTAGCTTCGACTTCAATAAACTATTTTGTAATTTTTTTTGCTAACAGCACCTGCGCTGCTCTCTTTATCTTAGCTAACCGTCGTACAAGAAAGAAACTAGCGCCGCTGCAGCACAAATTGTCCCTGCGTCTAGCTCATCTCACGTCACTGCAGGTGCCCGAGTCGAGGCTGCGGGGTTCTAGTGCGGCTTTAATCCCTGCACACACACACACACACACACACACACACACACTCACACACACAAAACTAATGGGATTCCGAACGTCGCTCGTCTCCTGAAAGTGCTGACTCCCTAATGATGCAGAGTCGCTCAGCAAACTCCAATCTTCTCTCCATCACGCTCGCTGTCATGGCCACGGCAGCGGACTGCTCATCACGCCCACCTCCACCTCCACACACACACACATCGTAATCGCAGAGGGCCAAACGTATAGAAACCCGCTCCGTCGTCTCCCTCCGCTCCTGCCGCATCGCTAATCATTTCTCATCATTAGCATTAGCATAACGCTAAAGCAGCGAAACACTATCGAGTGCTCTGTACGAACCTATTAATGTCCAAGCCACTCGCGCAGACTGACATGTCACATGACCTCTGACCTCACTCGCAGTTTCAGGTTCTCGCAAGGAGGTTAATCATGGACCGCTCATGTGTGTGTGTGTGTTTGTGTGTGCGTCGGTGTGTGTGTGTATGCTTTAAATCACGGGTAATAAATTCTCACATGGCTGAGAGCTTCATCAGGCGTCCATTAAACACATCATCTGTTCATCTGTCGCTAGTCACACCATAAACAAACCCCTCCACAAACACACACACACACACACATACGCACACACACATAAGCAGAGAAAGGAGATACAGTAGAAAGAGAGAAACACAAAAACACACTTTTTACACAATGCTTAGACGATAAATTATTTGATAAAGTGGAAAATGTGCAAGAAATTTAAGGAACAAAGAGAAAAAGACTTTTTTTAAAAAATGAATGAAAGAAAGAAAGAAAGCAAAAAAACTTAGGGAGGAAAGTGAGAGAAAAAAGAAACAGAAAGAAATACATGACACAGATCTCTCCCTCTCGCTCTCTATCAGAGTTTCCATCTCACCGTCACTCACACCCCTGCTGTCAGCACACTGTGAAGTGTCTGCTCTTTAACAGCTCTGCCACTAGACTTCACACACACACACACACACCCACACACACACACACACACACACACCAAATGGCATGCATGCATTCAGACCCATATGTATATCAACATGTATTCAAACACACACACACACAGAAAAAGATTATGGAGTCACTTGACTTGTGTTGACGAGTGGAGGGATTGGTGTTGAGTAAATAAGAGGAGGGATTGGTGTTAATGAGGGACACAAGAGGAGGGATTGGTGTTGAGTAAATGAAAGGAGGGATTGGTGTATTTGAGTAAACGAGAGGAGGGGTCGGTATTGATGAGAAAGCAAGCTCCTGGTTTCACATTACTACATTAGTAACTTCTGTAGAATAACAGATCGCCCTCTGGCCTGCTCTGAGCACTGGACTTCCCAGATCTTAGAGGGATTTGGTTTTACTATAATTTATTGTGTGTGTGTGTGTGTGTTTGAACATGATGCTGTGGTCACATTCAGGTCGAATTACAGGACATGGCGGAAACGTTACAGGCGGAATGTAGGCCACTTCGTAACTTCCTGTTCGCTTTCCTTCTAAGGGAATGTTGGTGTCAGGTCAGTAACTCCTCAGGGCTTTGTAGCTGTAAAACGTCCAACAGAAAACACAAGCCTCCGGGAAAAACGAACACCGCTGAAACAGGCTTATACAACACCATGCCAGTGTAAATACAGTACCAGCCCTTCTAAAAAAGACTCCCTAATCCCTGCTCCCTAAACACGATCCTTCAATCCCCACTTTATAAACACTGCCCTCTAATCCCCATTGTGTAACCACTTCCTCTAAATACTACCCCCTAATCCCCCCTCTCTAAACACCATCGTCTAATCCCCACTCTATAAACAATGCCCTGTAATCTCCACTGTCTAAACATTATCCCCTAATCCCATTCTTTAAACACTATCCTCTAAAAACTATTCTGTAATCCCTGCTGTTTAAACAGTATCATCTAATCCCCACTCTTTAAACACTCCCATCTAAACACTGTCCTCTAATCCACAATCTCTAAACACTATCCCCTAATCCTCACTTTCTAAACACTATCCCCCAATCCCACTCTTTAAACACTCTCCTCTAAACACTTCCCTCTAATCCCCGTTCCCAAAACACCATCCGATGAACACTCTCCTTTAATCACCACTCTTTAAGCACTTTTCTCCAAACACTGTCTCCTCTAATCCCCGCTCTCTAAACACTCTCCTCTAAAGAGTATCTATTGAACACTATCCTGTGTATAAGCGAGGCAGAAATTTTCATTTTTCCGGTGCGTCAATGTCGCTGCATGACGCGTGACGTCACTGCTGTTGTCACCCCCAGGTGGCTTAGTGCTAATCCTGAGAACCGCTGTCAGCTCACGACTCGCTCCAGTGCAGCATCAGGAGGAAGAAACTGCAGCCTTTCATCACGTTCCATCAGTTATCGCTAACGTGCAAGAGCTAAACAACGGGCAAAGATAAATTATACATGTATCAGCAGGTGTTAAGTACGCCTTTAAACATTTACGGTTTTTATGCTGGAAAAGGCTCGGTGTGCGCGCTGTTAAAAACTGGCGAGAGGAAGCTCACCAAAAGAGTGGTATTTATCACAATCTGTTCATCATATGGCGCGTTCAGTGACAGATGTTATGCGGATATGGTAATAACTCATCGCATAGCCACGAAGATGCTTAAAATCTCACACCGTGCTAAAATGCATACATTTTCATGACACAGCAACTCAACGCTTGAATACAAACATGATACACTCTGTCACGCCTTGAGATGTGAAGCATTATGGGTAACCGACTCTGCACCAGTTAGCGTGAACGGTTTGCATGATGCTAACTATTCATTAGTAAGGTTTTATACACAGTTAGCCTTACTAGCCTTAATTATGAAGAGAATACATGCTGGATGCACGTTGCCATAGCAACTACAGGGCTATGATGGATTTATATAGGTTCCATTCTTTCATTTATCAATCCACCCACTGATTTATCCATCTTTTATTCATACATTCATTCTAATTTCATCAGAGCATTCTACGCTAATGATTAATCTTTTTCATCCATCTATTCACTGCTTCATCCAGCCAACATTTCATCCATCCCTTATTTATACATTCCTTACTCATTTCTTCCACGCATGTCTGTTACTGATTTATTTTATTCATCCTATTGTCCATGCATCCATCTATCTGTCCATCCATCCATCCCTATACTGTATATATCATCCATCCATTCTCACACTCACTTGAACAAGGCATCCTACATCTGTCTGTAAATGATTCCTCCTATCTATTTCTCCATCCAACCCTTCATCCATCCAACCATTTGTTCCCCAAAACATTTCATCCAATGAATGTCTTATGTCTGGTAATAATTATTTTTATACATCTATCTACTACACTTTAGCTTAACCCATTTTCCTATCTTTCCATCTATCTTATATCCATCCATCAAGTCATACCATCATACACCCAACTATCTCTCCATCGATTCGTACATCCATAATTTGTACAGTAACATTTGTTAACTCTCCATCTCATTTCCTCCACATCCACATCAGTCTGTTAACGATTCATCCCATTTATTTATCTATTACAGCTAAGAATATTCCATCCATTCAGGCTACCGTTCCATCATCCATCCATCATCCATCCCCCCGTTCTTTATTTGTACATTTACAGCTTCTCCGTCGTCGTTTATCCACCCATCCTACATGTTAACGATTCATGTTTATCTGTCCACTGCGGTTTAGAATATTCTATCCATCCTTCCTTACACCCATCCATCCATCCAACTATGAGCTCATCCATTCACCCAGAATGCCAAATAAAATAAAAAGAAGAATATAAATAAATAAATAAATAAATAAATAAATAAAACCGAGGGAAGGTAGAAATAAACGAGAGATGATCGAGTTAGGCTGAGTGAGGAGAATCTATTTAAACTGAAATAATAATAATAATAATAATAATAATAATAATAATACGGAACACTATTGTTGTTAAATTCCATGCAACACCTTTTGTGAACATTGCTTTTGTCATTAAATCTCACACACACATACACACACAGCGAGACGTGGCTCATCCAGACGTGCCAGGTGAAATATTACCATTAGCTTTAATGCAGCCCGGGCAGCAATTATTCTCTCCTGTCCACTTTGAAAATGAGCTCGGAGAGAAAGAAATGTCAGAGACCCTCTGAGCTCACGGTTATTAGGTAATTTACTCTCTCCTCCTCCGTCACTGCCGAACGGATATAAAACCCGACATGAGGAGAAACACTGCCCACTCCTTTTCTAATAAAGACTCTGCGCTCTGTGTGTGTATATGTGTGTACGTACACCAACACACTCTCATGATTGCATGTTTATAAGGATCTAAGAATCTAAGAATGGTGCCAGTAATAAAACGGTAAGGAAAAGGAGGCGGGCACGCAGGCGGTTTGCCTTGTGATGTCATTTCTCTGAAAAAATACAGATACATGAATCACTCATTCTTATGGAAGCACCTTCTCTAGGGAAAAAGTTTTGCTGAAACGTCTCCAAGAACTTCCTTAGATAAAACATGCACACAATATCAAACACATTTTATCTCTTATAAAATCTTCAGGAAGCATCAATCATCAGTCCGACTACCCATCCATCCATTAGTCACACTCTTACACACTTCTTCAGGTGGAACTCCTTAAAGTATGTATGTAGAACCCTTCTACATAAGGGAACGTTCTACATGTATGTTGTTTTCTTATCAGAAATGTTCTAAGGAGGACTCTGAAGAGAAGAAAGAACCTCTGATTAGTCAAGAGTTCCCTCAAGACCTCTACTTTTAAAGATCTCCAGTTTCTTGCCAAAAACAAAAATCCATTTATTCATGAGAATGCCTGTCCATACATTTCCTCATCCATCCATCCATCACTAGTAATTTAATTACTGCATTCACCCATCCATTAATTTAACAATCTAGCCATTAACATACTTTCAAATTTACCTTCTCATCCATCCATCCATTCGTTCATCCATCAACGGAACGCTTCATTCATCCATACTTCATTTGTACTGTACATTTTCTGTTTCTGTTTCTCAGTTCATTGTATTCATCCATCCATCATTATGTCTATCCGTCATCCATCCATTCTCCCCCTCATTTTATTTCATCAATCATTATGCTATTGATTGAACTAATTTTACTATAATTTACAATCAATCATCCATCCTTTGTATCCATCCATCCATCCATCCATCCAGCCAGCTATTTCCTCATCCGTTCATCCATCTGTCTATTCATGCACTCATCTTAAACATGTATTCATTTTCATTCATATGTTTTAATCTGCTCCACCTTTCAATGATACATCAATTCATCCATCCATTTCTTCATTTATCCTTTTGTTCTTGAGAAACATCATTTCATCCATTTTTCAGAAACATCCCTCGATTTATGTAAGCTGCAGTAGATGAATGAAACACGATACATTTTATAAGCAGATGATATGGAACATGCTTGGATGAAATGATCGGGCGAAGGAACGAAGGAACCCAGCGTTGGGCGAACAAACCCACTGATGAACAAGTTCATCATAAACTGCAGCGCCGAAGCTGAAAGCATGTTGAACGAGGCACCAGGAAACACTTCTCCTCTCTCCACACAGCAGAAGGGGATTTAGAGATCTCAGTGCCACATCAGCTATTTTCCATCCCGAGTTTACACACTTTTCCCTCCTCATTCACCAGAGAGTGCAAGTCAGCTAAAGCGTGGTGTGAGCAGCAGCAAGGGCTGAATGTAATTCAAAATAAACCTGCCCGCATTTCCGCAGAAACGAAGCCTCGGCACATCGGCAGGTTACAGATTACGCAAAATACACTTTCATTTTCCTCCTCCTTTTTATCTAGTCATCTTTCGCAGGGCCGCGGGACAAAACGAGATTGATGCTGTAATTTAAAAGTGGAAGACTTATAATTACTTTAAAAAGGAGAGGAAGAGAGACGGGTCCCGGTTCATTATCAGATGAGAGACAGTGGCAAGAGATGGGGCGTAAAAAAAAAAATCAAGCAATGTACAGTAAAAAGAGGAGTGTATAAATAGAAAAGGTGTGAAATGAAGCTCAGGCACAGGTGTTTAAGTGCATGGAGGAATAGTGGGATGGATGAAGGGATAAAGAAATGGATGGATAGTTGGAGGACTGTAAATTGCAGTAGATATATGGATGAATCAGTAGCAGAATGATGGTGGATGCATGGATAGAAACAGTGGGAAAATGGATGGATGAATGGTTGGATAGATGGATGGAATGGACTAAAATGGTTGGAGAAATTAATAGAATGGGAGAGTAAACAGATGGACGGATATAGGGATGGATGGATACTTCTCAGGAATAGCTGGACGATTAGCTATGTAAATGATACACTGGATATATTGATGGGAAGAGAATAATTTTTCAAAAATGGATGATATGGATGGATGGACGGATTGATGGATGGATGGATGGATGGATGGATGGATGGATGGATGGATGGAGACTTCTACATTTTCCCCACATTTTGCATGGATTAAAATTAGATTTAGAGCTAGTTAAGACATTTCTCAAGAATGGATGGATGGTTACATGGGACACTAAAAAGTGGAGAGATGGATAAACATTTTTCAATGGATGAATGGACAGACAAATAATTCACAAGAATTGATGGATGGAAGGCTACTTGGAAATTTCTTGACTAAATGAATGGGTAGATTTCTAAATAATACATTGGTTGAAATCAGTGGCGGCTGCTAGCTTTTGAAACAGGGGAAGCTCATATTAGGCCTTCATCATAAAATTCATTATGTTATTTG
>JAOTRS010000025.1:11682751-11699477 GCA_028565755.1 Dinotopterus cunningtoni
TATAATTTACCGTGATTTGTGTGTGTGTTTTCTCGGAGACAGTGTGCAGACAAAATGGGACGACACACATCGATTCTCCTCAGACATCATCGCAGGTAACACTGCTGCTCTCGTCTGTTGCCTGGAACTGTGAGTTTCAGTCTTTCCATGTTAATCTCTTTCGCTGTCTCTCTCTCTCTCTGTCTCTCTCAGGACACCCTGGACAGCAGATCTTCTCCATTGGGTAATGCAGATGAATTTAAATTTTCATTTTATCAATTGAATCCTATTAAAGGAGTGAAGTTTTTCTACAGGTTGTGAAATGAGCGCTTTGTTGTTGTTGTTGTTGATGAAACAGAAGGCGGGGAGATGTCATGCCTTGGTACTATGACGGACAAAGAAAGACTCGATGTGCAGGAAGCAGAGGTACGATCATGTCGTCTTTACAGATTTTAGTTTTGATGAAAAAACAAAAAAGGTTCTTGAACAACAAATATGGTCAGGTAGGGGGCACAAACTTTCAAGTGTTGAACATAAAATTCATCATGCAGGCACTTTAAAGGTCCCGTGTTATACTATTTCTTTAACGAGTTAACACAGGTCTCTGAGCCTCCACCAGTGTGTGTGTGTGTGTGATCCCCCACCTCAGACAATGCTTCCCTCCCCCCCAACATCTCAAACACACACACACAGTTTCAGTGTGTGTTTACATGAGAACGGCAGAGCTGTGCAACAAGCTGGGGGAGGGGCTCTTCTTATATGAGGTCACATCAGGGGGAAAAATCTAAATGACTTGTTTCGACCCCACACTGTAGACCTGTCTGAATGTCTTGACATCACTGATAAGTGTTAAATAGGTGTCCTTTAATATAGATATCCTATAATATAAGAGTACTAGGGTACTGTTTGTTTATTTTTCATAAATTGACAAACAAATCAAATGGGAATTAAAAACTCCCTTTATAAAAAAGAAGCTCTCTTAAAAACAAGAGTTCACTTTTGCATGTTGGACCTCAGACACTTGAATTTTTATCGATCTACGTCGTTTTTGAGTTGAGGCCTAATAATTTTTCATTTTGTTTTTTGTAGATTTTATAAATAATTAAATTACAAGAGTTATTTGTTGTGTTTTTTTATTTAAATAATTTCCTCGTAAGCACTGATTGATTCGTTGAACAGGCGGCGCTGCGGTCCAGACTCCCGCCGTTCCCGGACACCCCGTTCCCGCACCAGCTTCCTGTCGCGGCCGCCAGCAAATCCATGCCTCAGAAGCCCATCATGAAAGTGGCGCGCACGCAGAACCCGCAAGGGATAGCGCTTGTCTGGAACGTAGAGGAGGTCGACCCGGACGCCGCCGCCATGGACTGCTACTACATCTACGTAGCGCAGGAGCGCAGCGACGGAACGTTCTCCAAATGGAAAACCATGGGCGTGATCAAAGCCGTGCGCCTGCCCATGGCCTGCAGGCTGTCGGTGGGCAAAAACGCAGACAAAACGCTGTGTTTCCTCATCATCGGCAAGGACGTGTACGGCCGCTACGGACCCTACAGCGACGTCCACACCATCTCGCCTGGCAAGACGTGAACTCTGCATGCTTTTAAGTATTCGTTTTAGTAACGGTTCAGCGAGTCGAGCAGCTCAGCAGACTTTTAAACGTTCATCAAATTAGTATTAATCCCTTCCTTTATTCATTTTTTGGTGCCTGATGAATTATTTGATATTGTAACAATAAAACGTGATAAAAGTTTGGACTTTCTCAGTCGAGTTCCGGTTCATACGACACCACAGCGAAACATCTGGAAACATCAATATTATCATTTGAAATAATATTGCCAATATCGTTTGTTTTTTTTGGGGGGTATTTCATACAGATTAATAATTATGGTGTTGTCATGCGCCCATGATAACAATTAAAAAGCTTAGTAATGTGGGTATATGGTAATGCCAAGTATTGCCATAAGGTGGCACCCTTTTTTAGTTCTAGTGAGCTACAGTTGAAGACGTTTTCCTCTGTAACGAGTGGTGAAGGGAACGATTGTGGTGTTCTGTATTCCATTCACGTATGACAAACTGAATGTAATATCGTGGATACTGGACTTTTGTGGACGATTGCTAAGTACAGGCTTCTGGCTGTTCATCACTCGTTAGAACGTCGCTGTTCTGTGTGCTATCATAGTTCCAGATATCGGATCTTTCCCAAAGCTGCACCTGGTCTGTCCGAGTCAGGCCACAATTAACCAACACGACAAGTAACCAGAGCAAAACGGATGTGATGCAACAGAAAACATCTTGGTTTAATCGCCGATAGGCAGTTGAGAAATATCGATTGTTTGATTTATTGTTCAAAATCGTTGCATCTTTAACATTATAATATCTGGCCAAGCGAGAGCAGTGCAGCGTGTTTTATATTACACTTTCATTAAGTCCACTGTGCACAAAAAAGACACCATGAAGTTTGCTCAAACAATTGTTACATAAAAAAAAAAAAACCCTGTTTGATAAAACTTTATTAAATGTCCACAATTTTTATTTGACACCCAATCAATGAACACTTTCACTGGTTTTTACGTACAGTTTTTTCAGTCAATAAGCTTGTTGTTATTCTTTTTTTTCTTGTTAATAATAATAAATGGCTATAAAGATGTCGGTGATGTGTCAGAAAGGTTTGTTGTGGTTATCACTGTAGCAGTGGCGTCATTGTCCCGTCACACAGTCCTAGCGTGCACGTTTCGTAAACTTCACATGTGCATTCAATGCAATACCAGGATAGAAACAGCAGGGGCAGTAGTGTTTGACCTAACCAGAATTTAAGAGCGGTCCTCGTGGATTTCCTGTCCCTCTAGAATCTCATGCACGATGTCTGTATTTAATCTCTGCAGTTACTGGTGACATCTGACCCCAAAAATGTGGCTAATTAGAGCTACACACTGGCCTTGCTAGTTAGAATGTTTGTTTTTTTGTTTAGTAGCCAGGCACCACGTTTCATGCCAGACTTTCACTTTTTAGATAGATTTAGTTTTTTTCCCCATGTTTAATAAATATTACCTATTTTTAAGACCATTTCTTTAAATAATTGTATCCACTTTAAAAAAAAAAAAAAATTGTCCAGTTTTTACAAATTTTCTCTAATCATTTTTAAGACAAAGCTGACTCGGTCGGTTTCCAGCAAGTTGGTGAATCTTTATTGAGGACAATATATTGGAAAATGTGATTATTTATGGACTGTTGGACAAAACAGATATTTTAACTGAAGCTGAAAAATGACCATATAAGCAAAGTCAATGTGGGGAAAAAATAATTAAAAGTCCTTAAAGTGAAATACATTTAATTGAACTTCAAAAATGCAGAAAACGAGTCCTTGTTGGGGGATCAGTCACTGGAAATACAGGCAACTGGATAGATCTTTAACACAAAGAACGAGCGAAACAGATTTAAAAACAAAGGAAAAGAAAGAAAGCTGCCATTATGATTTCACTCCATTAAAAAAAAGCCTTCAGTAAAACAGGTTCAATCAAAATGAAATAATACTTCATTACACAAAAAAAGAAACATAAATAAGCTTTTCTAAAAATATTTGAACTATTTCTGTCAAACACATGAGAATTGAAAAAAAAAAAAAAAAGACTCCTTTTGAACCCCAGATCCCAAATCTGTCACTATAAGCTTATTACGCTGCCTAATGAACTCTGATCTATAACCCATGCTAGCTATAATAGCAATGCTAAGCTAAATGCATTTAGGTAAAATAAAACATGCACTATAACTACAATCTTTTTTTTTACAAAAAAAAAAAAAAAAAAAACCTGATTTAAAACGAGAAAAAAAAAAAGAATACAAACTTTCACACAAAAAGGCTTAATGTACACGCCCGGCCTTGCTTTGTTCAGCTTCAAGTATGACGCGGTGCTCGATAACGTGGCAGCACGGATTCTGTCTGACTACAAATGGTCAAGTATTTATTACGCCAAATTCACAATATACAGTATATAGTTCATTTAAAAGAGAGAGAGAGAGAGAGCGCCTTAAAGAAACAAGCCTAAATAGTGGTTTTGCTAATTCTATATTTAAATCTTATCTAATCCTTTAAAACGTGTGAATTGTACTCAAACTTCCAAAAACAACTAAAAAACAAGGGTTTCAACTAAATAGTACAGAAGAAAAAAGTAATTAGTTTCCAGTAAGGTTATTCATTTATTATCTTGTGAAAATGTTTTGGATCTCTGCATTAGAAACAAAACCCATATTTACACGATAAATTCTGTGGGTGAAGCTCGCAGCCGGTTGAGGTGGGCTGTTGTAAAGGCGTCTGTTTACTTGCGCTTGCGCAGCACTAAATACATGAGGCCGCTGATGAACGTCATGGGGAAGGCCACCCAGGCGAGCACGTAGGAGTAGCCGTAGTTCCCTTCTTGCATTCCCTCACTGTGGAAGCTTTCCCTCTCCGCTGTGTAGATGGACGCAGCGATCATCACGCACAGTGCTGCACATGGAAAAAAAATATATAAGAGTAAAGAATACAATGTTTATTCGCCACGCAGCGCTCTTGAATTCTGGATTCTGCTTGCTCAGATGGCGTTGATTTAATTTCTTTGAAAGTAGTGCAACAGCAGAATGATGGGACGAATCGAAAACAAAAAGCTGTAAGGTTAAGTTTTCAGACAGAGGAGCTGTGCAGTTTTATTTTATTAACTTTATGACAGATAGGAAAGAGGCTGGCGAGGGAGTGACTGTGAGTGCTGTAACGTGAGAACAGGAGCTAATTTGTTTCACAGATGTTTATTATTACATTAAAAACGTGATAATGATTTTACACCATCACTCAGAATTTTCCTGCAACAGCAAAAAAAAAAAAAAACTCGACATGACTCACAAGATAAGAGCTGAACGATGGCGGTGAAGACGAATCTCTCGCCCTGCTTCACACGGAAAAGCTGAAGGACGAAGATGAAGATGTCCACACAGCACAGGATCGTGGCTAGAATCATGGCAGCTTGCACGGCCTGGAGATAACCTGGTCGGAAACGTTAGAAATAAAGGGTCAGTTTCTTCTACAGAATCTGGTTCCAAGTAGTGCAGCAGGTCTTTATTCCAGCACCATAAACAAACCATGACCACGTGGCTCCTTGTCAAGGACCTTTAGGGTAATTATGAAGAAATCTGCCTTTACAGACCACTTCATGGTGTTCTCCTGACCCTGCAGGTCTGACCTGTAGAATATCTAAAAGCCCAAACCGTACCTGTCAGATTTTTTGTAAACACCTCTTGGTCCTGGAAACTCCTTGAGGTTTGACTCCCAACGTTGTCTCAAACCAGAGAGTCATTAATAAACCACTGATGTTGATTCAAGCATGCAGGCTGTCTGGTCTTGGTTGATTGGCGTACGCTAATGATTTCCCTGAAGAGTAGCTGTTTGCCTTCAAACCCTTGAGGTCGTTCCAACAAGTCCATGAATCTAACAAGCTATCTGCAAGTCTGGCCCTTTATCACTACTTTATCCCATCAAGGTCAACTTTTATCTGCCTGGTCTTCACTGTGCACATTACATACCTCGTGTGGATGCAGGCTTTCATTCCAACCAACCACATGCCACACCTGATATTCTATTGAAAGCCAAAAACGACTAATTAAACAGCAGGTACCAGTTGTGGCTCCTGCTTGGTTGGAATGAAAGCCTGCACCCACATCGGCATCTTTCCGAATAAGATTTGACACCTCTCTCCCAATAAATATATCTTCATGTAGATGGCCTGTGGAAAGTTTTCTATAGGGACTTTGTAAAAAGAGGTATGTAAAATGCACAGTGAAGACCAGACAAGCTTCCATGCTTGAGTTCCATCCTCATGAGATTCATTTGCAAGGTCGGGAATCACAGGACAATGCGGAGTACAGTTGATTCTTCCAAGATTCAACAGCTGTGGTCTAGCACAAGGTTGAAATCCAGACCTCCAACTCAATCTTTCATAGACAAATCTTTTGTTTCTACAGCAAGTTGCGTCATCTAACCAGCCACCACCATAAAGGTTGGCTCTGCATTGTTGCTACCATCAAGGTCCAACACAAACCATGAGGTAATGATCAGTGACCAACCTACCACCACAGGCACCATTTCTCTATTCATGGTTCTATTCACTTCGTTCCTCAATAAGTGGTTAATAAAGTAATAAAATTGGCCTTAAGGTGCAGACAAGAGATGTGCCAATATTTTTAAACTGGTCATCATTTTATGTAAAAAACAATGATGTTAAATCTGGTTCTTAGGACTCACCTTCAGCACTCGTTGCCCCGGTGGGAGTTGGATCACAAGTGTTGTTCTTGTATTGGTACGTGGACCAAAGATCAGTGTAGAAATTGCAGTTTGTTGCAAACCACCAGGCCTGTCAGTGGCAGAATCATCAGGTTAACAAGTAAATTATAGGATTGGTTTGAAAAAATAATTGAATGAATCATACATTCTGACCCTCTTTCAAGTTTTTATTTTTTACTCTAACATTTTATCCAGTATTTAGAGTTATGGCCTCTTTCCTAGTGCTTATGTTCTGATAAAGTTCTTGAAATGAAAATTGAACGTAAATCATACTGAAAGAAATTACAATCGGTCAAAATATGGTATCAGT
The DNA here is from genome assembly GCA_028565755.1 of Dinotopterus cunningtoni. Lineage (NCBI taxonomy): Eukaryota > Metazoa > Chordata > Actinopteri > Siluriformes > Clariidae > Dinotopterus > Dinotopterus cunningtoni. The sequence continues at coordinate 11,689,345 of JAOTRS010000025.1, forward strand.
GCTGAAGTGTGTGTCACCTAGGTGAAAAAGTGAATTTTCAGAAAGGATCATATAACCATCCTTTTTCATAATGAACGCTTCTTATCTCCTGATCCGTGCTTCGCTTTTTGTAAATACGCAAAACACATTAAAATTTTTATCAGATTAAAACAAACACATTTGCTCCAAAGTTTCATGCCCTTTTAACTTTTTTTAATTAAAATCTTTCAATGATCTTAACTGTCATTCAGATGAAATTCGTCCAATTTAGATTTCCCATGAAAAGACATAAACCTGAAAAAGTGTATTATTCTAAAATACATGCATTTGACATGGTTACAGACACTACAGATTTTTATTTGCTTTTAAGCTTTTACCAAACCCCAATTTAAGCAACAATTTTTAAAGGTCATATGCTTCGAAAAGCTTACACCAATTTTAGTTTCAATAGCTCATAAAGAAATATGAATAATTAGCTATAACGCTGAAGAAAGGCCATTTTTAGGGCACATAAAAAAATCATCTTTCCAAAATTTGAAAATTATAGGGAAGCAAGATTGGTTACTTCCATGTTCAGAAGTAGCTTCTTTGGCCCACACACATTATATGTATTAAATGTATAACAAAAAATAAAATCAGCACCAATACTGTGCTGATGTACTGGCGATGGCGCCTCACAGGAAATTCACCATTTGTCCAGTTCATCACATACTCACATTGTGGATAGTCGATATAAAAAGCAGTACTGCTGAAATAATGTGAAAGAGGATGATGAAGGCCAAAATCACCAACATGGCTGACGCTGGAGCGGAAGGATGAGTCTAACCTGAGGGAAACAAGAACATTGACATGATCACAAGATCCTAAACATGGATGGCACATGCAGGAGCAGGTCCGTTATTCTGGCTTGTCCCCGTTAGCCAACATGTCAGGTGGTAAACATCTCAATCTTCAACATGAAGGATCGCCTTTAACTTCATTTCAGATTAATTTCCATTATGTATTTTACATCTTCTATTGAAGAGTCAATGTTCAACAACTCTAATGTAACACACACCCTGGTCAGCAGGCTGCACTGGTTCACTGTAAGTTCTTGCATCAAATTAAAATCCTTGATGTTTGTCTTCAGAAAAAAAAAAAATCTCACCCAGCTACCTTGCGTCACTTGCCAGGACCTACCCTGGACCTACCCTACACCGAGGAAGTGTAGGGATGAACCATGTGTAAGAGTGGATCAAGCTGTTACAGAGTAACTGCATCCTGGGCAAAACCAACCAGCGATGGTGTTTAACAACACAGCACACATCTTTTCCTAAAGCCAGTGGTTAAGGCTTTGTGCTATTCATCAGAAAGTTCTGATGTTTAAATCCCATCACCATCAAGCTGCCCCTGGTGTGGTTCCTTAGGCAAGAACCGACTACTCAGTTGTGTCGTGTCTTGACATTAATGCTCCAGCGAAACAAATAAATTTAAGATGCACAGTAATCACAGGAAATTGCAAAAATGGAATTGGTGCATTTAAGTAAAGCAAACTGACGTACTGCACCTGGAGTGCTCTCTGACAGTTATCGGTCCAGTATCTGCACTGAATTAGATGCTTTAACGTTCTCATCCAGAAGGAACCAGGGTTTGTTGTGATTTGTTGTTTTTTTGTTTACTGTATGTTTAAAACAGAAACCTAAAGAGAAACCAGTAGACCTTTGGGGTCCAGTTCATTTGCAGCAGTTTAGTTTCTGTTAGTTTCCACCATCTGCTGATTCCAAAAACAGAACAACTACTAGACTGAGGGCCAAAAGCAGATTTCCTGTTTCCTGATGCCAAAAGCAATGAAACACTGCAATGCAGTGGAAAAGTAGTTGGAATTTATTGATGGAATTTGACAGGTTTGTGTTGAGTCCATGAAGCAGTTCTAAGTATCTCGCACCTGTTTCTGTTCATTTAGTTTGAAACAAGTCTCTGTTGTCTCTATTCTTATGCCTTTGGTTTAAAAAAAGAAAAAAAAAGAAAAACCACCTGTCAAGCAAATAGGCTGAAAATGAGAATTCACAGTTTAGAGTTCACCTGCTCTGCTCCTTCACACCTGCTGCAGCTCGTTAATTAGCTGACAGATCAGGTGTGTCGGGGCAGAAGAAAACCAAGTCCATGCCCTGCAGCGATCTGACACTCTGTCCGTCTTGATTACTTTATACCAGAGCCATGGCTAATACACACCTTTTGACCTTTTAATTGTCTACATATGGAACAAAGAAAACTTTTTTTCCTCCTCAAGGGAAAAAAAAAAACAGGCAGCTTCAGCTCCCAGACGTTTTAATGACCAGCCTCGTTTCACAGGATGCAATAAAGACAACTCCCTGAGATCCCAAATCACGATGAGAGCTGCGTGGCGTCCAAAGGAACATAAAAACAAGAGGAACGACTGAGCATACTGGCTGAGTTCTTCTCCAGGAATTCTCCAAACTTCAGCCCGAGATCTCGCTGTTCCACAATAAAGTCGATGAGGTCATGTCGCTCTGATCGCACATCTGAGCTGACGTTCGAAACAGGATTTGGCTACGAGTGCTGTTAAGCCCCATGACCCGGACTTCAGCAGGGCCTCACGGGCTTCCTCTGACTAAACAGACCAACCCCTGTGACCCTTTCAGTTCACATCCGGCAAATAAGAGCATTTGAAATGCAGTCCGTGAGCCAAGATGGGTTTGGTGTCTGATGTTTCCTTGTTTAGGTTTAAGCCCTGGAGCCGCGAGAGTAATGAGTATGGGAAACTCCATGTTTAAATTATCCCACAGTGGTGTCTTCTGAGTCAACCTGGATGGACGCTACAGACTTCCAGTGCTTATCTCTATTGTGGAACCACAATACAAATTATTAGTCACTTTATTAGTCTATAAAAATTAGGGCTGTCAGTATTAACACGTGATTAATCTGGAAATTTTAACACAGTACCATTTTTTCTAACACAAATTAATCAAATGACCAATTTTGATCCTAATGGCTTCCCATAATCGCAGTGCGGTTATCCAGCACGTTTAGCGCGGATAATAAGATGACTGAGGAAACATCACCAGGTGCTGAACGGCGAGTTTCATTATAAAAAGCATTGGTTAAACGGTAATGTTTAAGACATTATAAATCTAACCAATTTGTCATGCATTTCTTTATTCCAAAATATGCACGTTTATAATACAAGTAAAACTGAGTATTTAAATATTGTGATTAATCGTGATTTATCACAGACTGACTGTGATTAACTAGATTACATTTTTTCAGCGATAATAAAAATGAGTCTCAAACTCAAAAAGTCTCAAACTCCAGCTCTGTTCTGTCTTTTTCTTCTTCGTAACCTTGAGCACTGTGTCACGTCTCAGCTGTGAAGTAGCCGAGGTGACAGTCAGGACAGGCTTGACATTCACACTCATGAAACTTTGTTCATATAAAATCTAACAAGATTAGTCTACTAGGATTCCTCCACATTTATCCTGGGAGAGTGGGATAAAAACCACACAAGTCATCTGACTCGGAGAAAATAAAAATACTACAGATTAGACGTCCATCCAGACGGTTCAAAGGCTGTGTGGACATCTAATCGGTAGTTTGCTCGAGGTCACAGAACAAAATCCATTCTCTTCCTCTACACGGAGGTTGAATACGGCCTGCGGAGCTGCGGACGACAGTTACAGTATTTATATTTAGCCTTTAAGACTTCTAGAAATCCCTCATGTAAGGAAAGATCCTTGGAAACAAAGACGTTGTTAGAGTTTATTTTACACATGGCTTGGGGAGGAGCTCCAGGTGTAAACACTATCTCCAGAGGCTGGGTATATGGAATGGAGTTCAAGAGAAGCATATTTTTAATTAACAAAGATGTATAGATATGATTATTGATGTTTTTGGTAAACGTGTATGGAAGGAGTCTCCAGTATTTCTGCTTAGAAACAACTTTTTGTTGTTCATTAAAAATCTTACTCGTGACAAATGAGTGTGATATCAGCTGTCTTAAACCACTCCTGCATTGATAATTTTCATATAACGGTTGCCCTCGATATGGTGCCGTAGTGGTGAACACGGTGGCCTCGCACCTAAAGGGTGGAGGGTTTGATTCCCGTCCTTGGGACAGCTTACCCTTTGGACTGTACGAGAAAACCGGAGAACCCAGAGGAAACCCACCAAGCAGGGTTTCTGCTTCTCTGTTTTTCTCGCACAGTCCAAAGGGTAAGCTGACTGGCGTTTCCAGACTGTCTGTAGTGTGTGTGTGTGAGTGTGTGTGCCCCGTGCTGGTACCCTGCCTCGTGCCCCGAGTCCCCTGGGATAGGCTCCACACCTCCCACAGCCCTGTACATTCCCACAAGCGCTATACAAAGTGAGGGAGTGAACGAGTGGGTCGGCCTCAAGTGTGTTATTCCTTTAATAAAACCCTCCCAAAGTTTTTTTCTTTCTTTCTCTAAACATCTCCCACTGCCTGCCAGGTCATCTCAAACCACTCACACACAGACTCTGCTTCTTCTGCCACCTTTTAAGAGTAATTTATTTCCCAGCAAGAACATTTTTATAGAGTGGCAGCAGCTGTCTTTTATGTCCGGTTGTCAGTTTAAGGCAATCCAGAAACTTTTCTTGTGGCCTAAAAGCAGTTAAGTTGGATAACTAGGCTGCTACAGAACGCATTCTGGTTTCAATTTTAAAAATCACGAGTTCTTCCAGACACACTGGGAGACAGACAGGGAGATGTGAATCTCAGGCATGAACCAGGAACTCATTTGTGGTGCACTGAAGAATCATTGGAGAGACTCACCATGGACCATTTTTATTTTTTCTCTCAACTCATCTTTGAACCATAGAAAGAAAAACCACCTGATTTAAAAACATATATCATCTGTATCAAAATTCTAGATCCATGTGAACACTCCCTTATATGAAATCTTTTTGACATTTGGATATTTTAGACGGCTTTCAAACTAACAATAGAACCAGACTCAACCCCACTCGTCTCTTTGGGCTGATCAGAATCGGCTCAGAACAATCGCTGCACTAAAGGATGAAATCATTTCTGAAAGAAACATCAGTTCTGAAACATTAAGAAACATCGAACGTTCTTGTATTAAACTCAGGAGACCAAACATTCAAGCGCTTGTTTTAAATGTACGCTTTTGCATAAATGTGTATGTACAGGACTTTTCTGCACTACACACATGGATCGAGGATGCAAAACAACATGACATCGCCACACTTACGGAAAAAAACAAAAAAAACAATGAAGTTTACCCAGATGATAAGAGAATCCCAAAGCTAAAACCAAATGCTGCGGCGTAATTATAGCACATTCCTGGACAGTTTAACACCACATTCTCATCGAGGGATTAAATAACCTGGTAAATTAACTGACTTGTAATCGAAAGGATGACGGGCATGACCCTGCGGTCTGAGCTCTGAGTCTTATTCATCTGCACCGAGGACACCATCGGACATGTGCACCAGGAGAGTGTGATTCTACACCAAACACCCCCCACCGCTTCACCCCCGCAAGCTGGAGTACATTTTCATGGAGAAGGACATACAGTGGGAGGTTGGGTACGGACTTGTTCTGCACATGGTCTAAATTTACGCAGCTGCTGCCTTCTGGGGATTTACTCGACACGTAGGAGGAGGGTTTTGATGGGCGGAGCTGGGGAAAACGGAGGGAAAGGAATGCAAACAAAGGGGTGGGGGAAAAGACATGACCGAAAGTGCAGACGAATCAGTGTGTGACTCGGAGCTGCAGTGGACGTCAGATCAAAGAAGACAGTTTTGTTTTGGTTGGAGCTTGATCCAAAATGTACAAAAATCTACATGACATGAGATCTGAAAAGGAGGTTTAGAGTCGGTGCAAAAGGTTGGCATCGGTCTTAGGATAAAACGATTTGTTCTCTCAGAACGCCTGGCCAGTCTTTAATCGTTTTTTTTCTCCCTACAGGCTCGTGGCAAATTTAAAAAATATCTATTGTTTTTAGTTTCTTGTAATTCTATTACAATTGATGACTGAGCCAGCTCATACTGGCCTGAACTGATATATTTTTTGATCCAATCATCATTATTTCTCCACTTTAAAAGAAATACTTCATTTTTTTTTCTCAAGTCTGCATTAAAGCTAAATTGAGATGCATAATGTACAAGTATGTTACAAAATGCCTCAGTCCTTATAAACTGTGAGTACAGTGTCAGTAATCAGGGGAAGATTAAACAACCCACGTTCAGCGCAAAAACTCTTTCCCAAGTTCAGCTTCTGCAGTCCATCTGAGCTAAATCCAGGAGTTTAGTATAAATTAACCCCTTTCTTTCCCCGGAGGAAAAGAAAACTCGATTTAGCTCAGCGGGGCTGCAGAAGCTTCGAGTCTCAGCTGAACTTTGGAACAGGAACATTTATAACGACCGAGATCTGTTGTAATGTACTTACATGAGTCTCAATTCTTTGACTTGATAAAACCCAAATTGTCCCTTTAAGTTCCACCACTTTGTAGAAAGAAAAAAAAAGACGAATTCCATTTTTATTATTAACTACAGACAAAAATATTTAAGATCAGATGAGAAATGAAGACGAGAACCTGGAACACAGGTGCATTTCTAATTTGATTAGACTTGTATTTCTAAAACTAATCCAGGACCGCGGTGTGCCTCCTGACACTGGCTCAGATCGGTCATTAGCTAAAGTAACAATGTAAAACCTCTCAGATTGTGATTATTGACGTCTGGACGACTACAGAAGTCAAACATATGAACCAGTGTTGGTTTCTTCCTTACGTTCCCAAAGGTGGAAATGCCTAGTATTAAAACTCACAATAAAAGTTGTACATCACCTCAAACTTTCACATAGGACCAAAAACACCTCTAAAAAGCATGGAGTATATGACCTTAACGTTTAAGTGTAAGCGTTTAAGATTTAGGTTATCAAAGGTTATATTAGGTTAGTCATTAGGTTTTATATATACTGTGTGTATATATATATAGGTTAGTCATGAAAAGGTTGTGAGGTCGAAGCCCAGGGCAACTAAAGAGCTAATGTTGAGATCTCAAGAACCTTAAAAAAAAGCAACTTGATCAAAATGAATCATGTGGAACATTTAGTTTTAAAGGAAAGAAAGCATGAAAAAGAGAGAAAAATTGGGAGAAATAAAAGAAGATGATGGCAGGAAATAACAGAGAGAGAATCACAAAGAAGAAGAAGAAGAAGAAGAGGAGGAGGAGGAACTTAATACAGGAATATCGAGAAGAAAAAATACGAAAGTAGGACCAAAGGAAAAGGGAATGAAAGAAAAGGAGTGGTGAAAAAGTGAGGTTTAAATGGAGTGTGTGTGTAACTGGGTTGGGCTGAGATCATTTTTGATGAAGAAAGAAAGAAAGAAAGATGTGTATGAATGTTTATCTTTTCTAAATAAATGGATGCTTAAGATATTTCAGATGAAAGTGCACCTGTACACCTTGAAAACCAATCCCTGGGTCATTGTAAAAATCTGCATCACAGCTGCTGAAGGATGAAAAGAGAAAAGAAAGGCAAAATAAAGGCAGAAATTCCTCTACAATGTGGCTGCGAGCGCTGGCACGAAACACGACGTTTATCTTGGAAGCGTTCCCGGGATTAGTCTGCAGCTTTTGAGGATTACACAATCTGTAGTCTTGTCTTTCTGCAGAAGCAAAATACGCTGGAGACGACTCCAGCTGCTAATCTGCTCTAGTCTTTCCCCTCGTCCCGTTCAATGGAAAACGCTGACTCGGCTTTCGGGCGTTTCATCTGGGGGATTTTTTCATAAAACAAAAGCCACAGGAGGCTGCTTCACGCTTCCAGGTTGGCCGACGCAGTCATGGAAGAAATGTCGGAGATCCCTGCATGGCTCGACTCGGTTTAAGATGTTCTATGGTACTAGCGGAAATGATAATGACATCACCAATCAGTAAATATGATCTCAGATCCCCTGTGCTTGTGTGTCATGCTCTTATAGGAAAGTAATCAGTGATGAAATGGAGTTCATGTAAGTGTTTTATTTCTTTTATTATTACGCAAGACTTTGCCCAAGTTACAGCTTTGACATATGACTGTTACGAAGCTCGAGACTGGAGATCGTGACAGATTAAATCCCAGCGATTTCCGACTTTGGGGTTTGTCTACGAGTTTGACGTTTGGTGGCAAGACATCTGAAAAAGTCCCGTAATGGATGCCATGACCTATTTTTGGGATTGGAGCTCAGATAACCCAGACATGTCGCGGGGACAGAAATAAAAAAAAGGATGAAGAATTTCCCTACTGAGGAAATCCGTGCAATAAATGTTTTAGCGCTTAGCTCTACAGCAGCTGCGGTCTTGACGTTCAGCTCTAAGGTATTCAGCGCCAGTGGGTTTATTCCGCAGTTTCCAACTCGTAGCTCGAGGAAGGAAGGAAAAGCATGAGACGTGAGCGCTTTCACGAGCTGCAGTGAATGAAGGTGCAGAGGTCTTCTCATAGAGGACGACTTCAAGTTGTAAATGAAGTCTGGTGTTTAATAAATCAGATCACACGTTTCCGTTTCGTGTCCCTTACTCATGAGGACGTCTGCCATTTCTTGCGCTAAAGTTATGGCAGCGGTTCAAATTACTCTTGTTGGAAAGCAGGACTTTCTGAAAGTTTCTATGAACAAGCATACTCGCTGTTGCCTGTAATCATAGTCTTAACTTCCCTAGGGCTAAAAATTCAACTAAGGATAAAGGACAATTACCTTCCCCAATTACCTTTCTGTTTACCAAACCCAAGTTCCGTCCCAGAGCACAGTTCAGCACAAAGCGTCTTTTCACGAGCCCTGAACGACACCCACAGACGTTTATAAGCCTCACTTTTTATGGCTCAAAACCTCAACCGCTGTTGATTAGCCAATCTGTAAAAGCTGAGACTCGGATCTGCCTCTGACCTCGTTAACTGTCTCTGCGTCGCTGTTCCTCGGGGTGTCGTATTCTGAGCAGCGATCGGCCCTATTTCTGGAGAAAACACAAAAGTCAGAGTTGGCGGGCGGCCAGCATTGAGGTTTTAATACACAGAGACAAAGCGAGTTCTGCTTCGGGGACTGTAACCTCGCCGTAACCCTCACCCCGCCCTAATTTACACCAAAGGGAAAATCTTATCGAGAAACATGAGGAGAAACACCCAGAGTTACAGAGCAACTGTTCTTTTTTAGATGTTCTTTTACACATCTACTCAAGAACCATTTTTTCACACTCTAAAGAAAAATTATTTTCATGACATTTTATTAATTATTCCAATAAAAATGAACATCCAGGCAGCAATCATCATCCAGTCCAAAAGACTAACAATGAAGTCAGTCGCTGTTATGGGAGCCTGCCAAATTGAGAAGCTGAGAGAATGGTTACTGGGGCACTTCAACAACTGGGTTATAGAAAAGTAGGGTTGTTGGAAAATTGGACATTTGGGCAAATGTTAGATGAGGACATGGGGTTGTTGGAAAATGGACTGGTTTGAAAATTTACACGTTTAAAACTGATCTGGAGGGAAAACTGGGATAGCTGGAAAATCTTAAGTTAAACATAAATTTTAAATTTCTAGTTTAAACCTGAATTTGGCCTAACTGGACTTGAAAAGTTCAGATAGTTTAAAAGAATCGGTCTAATTCAAAAACCAAGACTAATCTTTAAGTTGTGATGTGAGTCGTTGTGCTGCTTTGGAGAAAATTTGCAGCACAAACCCAAACCGTGAACTTTTCAAGTCCAGTTTTTCAACTAGCCCAAATTCACATTAGCCCAATTATTCAAGTTTTAAAGTAGACTCATTTTAAAACAATTCAATCTAATTTTCTAAACAGCCCAAATTCTGTTATAAAACTTAAGATTTTCCAGCTATCACAGTTTTTCACTGTTTTTCAAACTAGCCCATTTTCCAACAGCCCCATTTCCTCATCCTGCCCGTTTTCCAGCTAATTATAATGCACTTATATTATTTTAAAATCTGTTATTTTTATTTTATTTAAAACATGCAGCCGCCTTGTTTCAAACATTGCTGTTTTACACTGCATGATTTTGTTCAAATTCCAACCTCTTTTGGGATGGTTTTAAGACTTGGCATCTAAATCTTTTTTTTTTTTTTTGGATTTTTTCCCGATTTTCTCCCTAATTTAGTCGTGGCCAATTCCTCCCCGTCACTAGGGGGC
>JAOTRS010000025.1:11705197-11720691 GCA_028565755.1 Dinotopterus cunningtoni
TCCTCTCCTGACACCACGGTTAACGCTACTGTTGTGAATTAAAACAGTGAATTAGATTATTTTCCTCTAACAGCACCCTAAAGCGCGGCACGCCTCGCACCTCTATAACCTGGGTTTGATTCCCGCCTCAGGGTCAGTGTGTGTGAGTTTGCATGTTCCTCCCTCGTGCTTGGTGGGTTTCCTTGGGTACTCCAGTTTCCTTCCACAGTCGAAAGACATGCAGGTTAGGCTAATTGGCGTTCCCAAATTGGCCATAGTGTGTGAATGAGAAGAAACTATACACTACATTGCCAAAAGTATTCGCTCGCTTGTTTTCACATACTGTACATATGAACTTGAGTAACATCCGATTCTTAAACCATAGGGTTTATATATGATGTTGGCCCTGCCCCCTTTACAGCGATAACAGCTTCAACTCTTCTGTGAAGGCTTTCCACAAGGTTTAGGAGTGTGTTTATGGGAATCTTTGTCCATTCATCCAGAAGATACTGACGTTGGACGAGAAGGCCTGGCTCGCAAGAATTGGTTGTTACTCAAGTTCATATCCATGTGAAGACAGACGAGCGAATACTTTTGCCAATACAGTGTATACTCTTCAGTACTTGGACTAATCCCCCCCCCGTCCCCATTTAAAAAAAATAATTATAATACAAAAAAAATAAACAAGTAAAAAGTCAAACAGTGTTTGAGTGATGGCACTTAGTAAGTAACCTAGTAACCCAGTGTAAGTATCGATCATATGATGGAAAGTTCAAAGCACTTTTTTAACTTGCTCTGGATTAGAGAGTCTCAAATGGCTAAATTTAAATATATATATTGGCGCACAAGGTTTACTTTATTTTTTGTTTGTCAGAAATGAACACAGACTGGATGATATGATATGATATGATATGATATGATATGATATGATATGATATGATATGATATGATATGATATGATATGATATGATGGGATGGGATGAGATGAGATGTGTATTAGATGTTGAATGTCCTTTAGCAGGTTTCACCTTCAGCAGACTCCTCTGTAAGAGTTCCAGTTAGATATTGAACCAGTTTGATTTGAGTTGACTGTGTGGATTTTGGTGGCACGGATCCAACATGTGGATTAAATATTGAGTTAAGACTCCAAAAACTTAGTTATCCTGCTTTATTCATTCCACATCCAGCTTTGATGTGTGTTTAATGACGACCTTCTGTTTGAACACAGCAGGATTCGACGATCTATCTGATGATTTGGGGTTCTGCTGAAGAGTTCCGAGGTTCTCCTCGTCCTTTATTTTTAAATCCACTATGTTGAATGTAAATCATCCCCAGAGCGCACTGCTTCAGCCACCGTGATGAACAGCTGCTACAGTGTTCTTGGGGTTAAATGTCTCACCTTTACTCCTCCAAACACACCTCTGAACTAAACTTTCCTGCCAACTTGAGATTGAGCTTGAAGGTGTGGATTTTGGCCCGAGGATCCTTTCTCAGGCTCCAGGTTTACAGTCCATGGTGATGTTTGACTGGACACAGTGACACTGGTGTGCCAGCAGCTTCCAATTCATGTCAGGCCTGTGCCTTGGTGGTTCCTGCGCTGTCCAGCAGGATAGTTTTGGTCTTCTTGCACACCTTGGAAGAGGGACTTCACTTCCAAATAACTTGTTCTTACTGGACAGTGGTTCGAGCTGATCTTGGAGACGTTCCCAGTGACGTTTACAACTCATGTAAACCTGTTATCATATTTCTCAGATCTGTACCAAGTTCTTTGGATTTCCTCATTAAACCGTGCTTTGATCAGTTCAAATTCAGACAAACGTCTCATTATGCTGCAGCTGTAGTCCATAATCATCACCAAGGGGAAGCCTAGAGACCTTCAAGTTGACATGACAAATTAATTGTTTGATTTGTTTGGATGCACAGTTTCTTCCTTGTTTAATTCAGCTGGCGTGAGGTGTTTAGAAGAGGAACAGAGAACAAATCGGCAGATACCGTACAATACATTACTTGTTAGTTATTTGGGAAGCTGTAGGTCTAACTCTGAGTCCTGATCCAGGCTGTTGAGCAGAGGCATTTTAATCAGACGGAGTGTAGAGATTAACCAGTTCAGGGTTAAAGGTCGTTCTTTAGGGCGCAGCTGTTGTTTCTAGATGATTAAACACGCAGCTTTATGGCTATTAGGACAAACCTTGTAACGCCGCTCGAGTCAGTACATGACGTCGAAAACCATCTCCACAGATATCGGACGTATAACCGCGTTCTAAATGCAAATGTGCTAATTACTACCATTTCATTATTTTTGTGTGTGTTTCTGTGTAGTAAGTGTTATTTTCTCTACAGCTTTATTCCAAAATGGAATCAATTTATTCTTTTCCTCAAAATTATACAAACAATACACCGTAATGACAACATGAAACAAGTTTATTTGAAATATTTTTGCAAATTTATTTAGAATAAAAAATTCCAGACACTCGCACTCAATCTCAGACCCATCCTGTCTCCACTGATCATTTCTCAGATGTTTCTACCCCTCAAATGGAGGGAAACTCAGACGTGGGAAAAGTTAAGCGCTGTGAATACTTTCCGGATGCACTGTAATTACAGTCTTAATTCCGATTCATATTGTAAGTGAACAAGAAAATGTTTTCTTTACTTTTGAGTCATAAGCAATAAATAAAAAAAAAAAACTGTCTTAGGGAAGTACCCAATACTTTGGCCAGCCTACAGTACATAGATTTCTCAGCGGGACTTGTTCAAGGTTCTTCGGTTTGTTATGGATTCTTCTGAGATAAGGAAACACTTTATTCTTGTTTTTTTTACAGACATGGACAAAATCTAGATATTTTCACATTCTGTATTTAGTACACACCTTTAATATTGAGGGGAGAGTGCTAACCAGAAGAGTTTCCTTTTTGAGAAAAGTGCGAAGCACTCATATATGTTATAAAAGAACGAGAACAACAACTCAAAAAGACTGAAAGAATGCATGGATGCTTCAGGAAAAAAAAAAAAGTTTTGTATTTGTTTTTCCCCCTTTCCTGCAAATTCCAGTTTGATTCTAAAAACCATAAGTATTTAAAATGGGGTTTGTTTGTTTGTTTGTTTGTTTGTTTGTTTGTTTTAAATTAAAAGCACCACACCAGTCATGTCTGCTTTGTTTTTGTTAGCATCAAGCATGGCTTTTATTTTATAGTAAGCTAGCATGAAAACGTGGTCATTTATTTAAAGTTGTTTATGGTATATTCGTGGTTTAAATATTTTTAAAACGGAAATACAGACATGAATCTCATCAGGCAAAACAGTGACCGAAAAAAAAAAACAGAAGTGAGTGCGGTGAGGAAGTGTGCGAGCTAAAGATTAAAAATTAACTCCTTCATTACACAAACTAAGTTATAACCAAGTATGTTGTTTGTTTTTGTTTTGTTTTTTGGCCTCAGGTATAAAGGATTATTGTGCTTCCAGTTTGTCCTCAGACGGAAACCCGAAGGCCGAAAGCGCCGGACAGCAGCCTGTGGTACAAACATCAACGTCGCAGTCATTATAAAATTCCTGGACCTGATTAAACGCAGGTCTTTTTCACTAGAGTGTTAGTCACTGTTACGGTCTTCTTTTTTCCTTTTTTTTTTAACCACACTTCGGAGAACACGGCTGAAATCCGAATTTGGATTTTAAATCATTCTGAGTCACTCCTGGTCATGAATGAAGTTCAGTGTTTCTTTAATTTTCTTAAGAATTTGTAGCAGTTTCAAACATCCTGTTTTCTGTACTGACGTTTTCAAAGTAAAAGTGTGTAGCGGGGTCCGGTAACAGTTTTCCAAGACCATCCAAGTTTCTACAAACTACAGTAACGGGTGGTTAAATCTTCCTCTTTGTGAAAACAAGTGAGGAGTCAAGGATAAAATTTCAACATCAAGGGGATCTCCGTTTCTGATCTGATCAGACGCTGTTTTTTTTTTTGTTTTTTTTTCCTCATGCCTTTATTCACACCATGACCGGTCATGTATTCTCTGTTCTGATTGGTCTGTTTCCACCGCGGCGGCTCATTTCCCATGACTTCTTTAGCAACATTATTTATAATAATCAGATTAAAATGTGTGTCATGTCATCATTATAATTATTCCAACAATTATGGAAGGAGTCTCCAGGATCAGCACTTTTATTAAGTCATTTATTAATAAATCCAAAAATTGTAACTGTAACTTCTTGGAGGTGTAACTCTGTAAATAACTAAAATAAATAAATAACATGTACAAGTCTGCTCGTTGTGATGTGTTTATTTGTTTCTTTCTGAGTCATAAGAGGAAGTTGAGCCAGGTGTGTTCAATGCAGCGTAAAAACCCAGGTCTGATCCGCACCTGAACTTCATCATCGTCGTCATCATCGTTCCATCCTGATATACTCTCAGGCCACATGCCAGGGTGAAGCGCTAAAACACGGCCGGAGCTAAGGTCATGCTAGCACACCTTAGCCAAGCTAATATTGCACCTATGTGTAGAAACAAAAGCTTATTGTAGCTTCTTTTTAGAAATAAAGAATTTTTCCGTGGATCAGACCTGCTTATCTGGTGCATCCCACAGGACTCGCTGCTGGGCCCCGTGTGCAGTGCGCTGTGAGGCACTAGGTGTTCTGGTGCCTTCCTATCAGCCAGCACTTCCCTGTGGGCACGGGTGAGCCTTGGGTGGGCCCATGATCCCGTCACCAGTTTATAGGGATATTACTGACCATCAATGTTACTGTGTTAAACTTACATGGTGTTACTGTATGTCTCATCTGTAAATAAACCTCCAAAGCACAGAATGAGAATGCTTCTGAGATATATCGCAGCCCTTTAAGTCAGCGTAATAACCCTGGTGTTTTCATGTTTATGATTTATGATGTCATAAAGGAAAATAACACCTATAAAGATAGCATGTTGATCATTTTGCTTAAACATTAGTTTACTGAATGAGCTCGGATTTCCCCTGCTGTTCAGAACATTCTGGAATTTGAAGTCAATAATCCCAGAGTGATGTTTTTAATAAAGCCTTTCTGAAACACCCTGATGCGCTCATTTGGTTCTCTGTTGACCGTCCCTCGTTTTCCTGCACATCAGATGACCTTTAAATCTTGGCAATGAAGCTGATTGGCAGGGGAGTTTTTAAAGGTCTAAAAATTTTAACGACGAAACCCCAAGAACTGTAAATAAGAAGCTGAAATGTTCTATTGTCTGGATAAATACAATGAAAGTTCCCTGTAACTTTCTGCATAAAAAAAAAAAATTAATTAGGACCATTCTGGAATTGGACCTGTTGGTTGTAATAAGTTCATACATACACTCTTAGAAACGAGGGTTCTTTAAGGAGTTAAGAGTTTCTACATGAAGCTGTCCTGAATGGTATTAGGGATCTAGATTCTTCAAGGCTCCTCTGTGATAAGTAAAAGTTCTTCAGTGGCTCCTGAAATAAGTTATTTAAGAGTTAATTCACACAAAGACCCCTGTAATACATAGATACTTCACATAAAAGGTTCTTTTTAAGGATGTGCTAAATGTTTAAGGTTGAAGCTAGCTCCCCAGAAGGTGCCAACCTCCTTCATTAAAGTGTTCGTTCTTGTATAGAGTTACAAGAGTTATACTCCTGTAAAAGGAGTTTTTAATGGTTTAGTGGATCCTTAAGCTTCTTAGCTTCCATAAAAAGAAGTGTGCACTTGGATCATATTGGATTGGATTCTGGATAGACTTCTTTAAAGGTCCCACCACGTTCCTACCCAATTAATATCTACAGTCTTAGTGGAAAAGACTGTAGATCTTTAATCGAACGTAGTTATTTATACAAAAGTTATTTAACCTTCTGTAAAAGCTCATATGTTGTTGCATTTTTTTCTATTAATCCCTGAACTGTAGAGTTCTACATTGTTGAGGTTTTCTTCAGGGGTTCTTTATGGGTTTATAGAACCTTAAAACAATCTGGGTTTTTTCCCCCTGCTGGTTCACATCCAATCTCAGCAGTTGTTTATTTATCCATAAAGCTTTAATACACTCTTGGAGAACCTTTTTTGTCCTTACAGAGTGTGTGTGTGTAATATATTAGCAGGGTAAGTGTACATAGAAACACTTAGGAACCCATCTTGCTTCCAAAAAGGGGTGCATTTGCATTAGAACCATTTCTGATGGGAAACAGTTTGAACCTTTAAGAGCTCCACCACCATGTGTCCAGTTAATACACACAGTCTTACAGGAAAATACAAAGGTTCTTTAAGCATGCTTTAAGACTTGTAGGGAGAGCTCTTTGCTGTAGAGATCCACTAGGAGTGCACTATTTGATATAAATGTCAGGTTCCTGAATAGAGCTGATTAATGTGTGTAAATGGGACTAAAGGTTGATGGGGATTTCCACTAAATTCAGAATGCTGTCTGTAAATGATGAAGTCAATACAGCTCTGTATCCTGGCATCTGGAATGAATGGCTTCATGTCATATCCTTGTTTTATAATTTTACAATTCTGTGGTTAAAACAACAATTTAACCCTAACTTCAGAATAGTTGTAAGTGTTTCTTAATAACTCTTGTTTTTGCTCAGGAACTTTTACAGCTTTATTGATATTAAATGTGTGTGTGTGTGTGTGTGTGTGTGTGTGTGTGTGTGTGTGTGTGTGTGTGTTCCACTGGCTTAAGTGTCAGATTTGGACAGACTCAGTGATGAGTCCTGGATCGGCACTTCACCGTTCCGATGAATTTTGTGCCCCACTGCATCACTGTAATGGACTCAAACTTCCCACTTCTCCCTTACATCCGATTTCTATTTTGAATAAAAAAAAAAGTGAAGTGAGATAAAGGCGTCCTCTTCGGTGTGGTTCTCTGATTTGGGAAAAGCACATATGAAACTGTCCAAGCGCTGCATGCTGACCATCATCCGTGTTTTGGTGCGAGTTACTTATGAGCTGTTCCTGCAGCCAGGCGGTCTGGTTCTTTAAGGAAGGTCCTGGATGCTTCATGGAGGTCCTATGAAGAGCACCGGTGATCTTGTTGGGAATCATGGTGCCTTTCCAGGAGGTTCTGTCTGAGGTGAGGAGAGTTCTGCAGGGGGTGAACCCGAACCTCCTTCCTTCGCTTCTGAGTCAGCTTGTGGAGGCTGAGATCTTCTCGGCTCAGTACTACCAGAGGTTATTTTCTGAGAACCTGAGCGATGTGGAGGTGGATGTGGACGACCTGGCCAGGAGACTCGCTCTTCCTGTGTGGGAGAAATGGGATGCCAGTAAAGTAATCCTCTCCTCTGTGCTCACGGAGAACGAGCCGGATATCCATGGTATGATCAGCTTTTAAACTTTTTTTATTTTCAATCAGAAGTGTTGTGCATTATTATTATTATTATTATTATTCGTGCCTGTCAAATGAATGCAAGGAACCCATTATATTTTCGAGCAGCCATGAAGATAAATTTCTCATGGAGAAAAGTTAGGGGAATTTTTTTTTTTTTTAACTAAAGCAGCCTAAAAAACATAATATTTGGCTTTTCTGGCTGCGTAGTCACTGGTAAAGAGCCAAGGCTGGCACAGATCTCACCCAGGATTTTTTAACTGACATTCTAGTGACAGTTTATTATTAGTCATATCTTTTCAATTCATGGTTTCAGATTTACTTTGTGCTTTCATGATCATTGTGCTCATTATACCTGTACATGCCTAAGCAAAGCCTGGCACTCTGTGGGGGGCAAATACAACAACCAGACACTTCGGGCAGAATTTCTGTGGCGTTGTCCTGAGTACAGGACCAACAGGAAGTGTAATTTTAGGGGCAGTGTTTGTGTAGTTGGTGTGTGGTGAGTGCCAGGCAAAACTTGCTCTGCCAGGAAGTGTGGGCAATGTTTTTTAAACCCCCCCCCCTTTTTTTTATTGAAAAATCACACGGTAAAGGGAGTGCTTTATCACGTGAACAGGTGTGTGCCTGTATAAATCAACAGGCAGGAAGCTAGATAAATAAACAGGATATGACTTTGTATTTGCACTCCTCACCCTAACACCCATATGAGGTTCTTTCTCAAACAAAGCTGGAAGCTCTCCATAGCGTTCCACTATCACTGGGAAGCAATCTGGACTAAACACACATGAATCATAAAGTAATGAACAGACAGATGCAGACAGATGTAGACAGGTGCAGACAGATGCAGACAGGTGTAGACAGGTGTCCACCTCACCAGTCTGTCCGCCTCTATAATTTGCTCATAATTGCTAATTAGTTAATTGGGATAAATTAAATCGAGGTTATTAAACGGTGCACGGTGGAAGCCTCGCGTGGACGTCCGTGCCGAGCCGCGCGCCATGGCGAGCCAAACCAGACGCCTAAATGTGAAAGTAAAACCAAAGCAGCCCCAAACTGCGCACCAGACTGCGCCACAGCTCAGTGCAAGTGAGGACAGAGAAGCAGCTTCTCTACTCCAGGGCCAACTATCTCATCAGCATGAAATAAAAGAAAATATGTTTTTGGAGTATAACATGGAGCCTCGCTCTGAAACAGGTAATAATTGATTATTTTAATAATAAATATTGAGCTGGAGAGGAGAAGAGCTCAGGGCGCAGGGAAGAGTTTGCTTTGCTGCTGATTGCTCACATTTATTCATTTTAATGTCACTCCAATGATAATGATGAGAAATGTTTCAGTAGGAGTTTAATAACTTTTTTTTGTTGTTGTTGTTGTAGTGATTGTATTTTTTTCATTATTATTATTATTATTATTATTTTATTTTCGTTATTTTTGCATTAAAGTTTTGTTTTGCACGTGGTTTGGAATAAAGTTGTGTTCTGGTCTCGTGCGGCTGTCTGAGCTTTTTCTCGCGCCTCATTACTGCGACGAAGCCTCCATGAAGTTGTTGTCGGAAACCCCGAGCCGCTGCGCTCGCGCTCCGGTGCGCGCTGTGCACGCGCTCTGTGCCCGCGCAGGTGCGCTCTGGGTCCGAGTTGCGCACGACATTAAATATATACACAATAAGGGTGTATTCAGGTGTTTTGTGTTTGTTAGTTTCGGGTTTAAAACGCGCTGGAGAGGAGCTGATATGATCACAGCACAATGGAGCTGTTTACTCTGATGGTGATGATAATGATGGTGATGGTGATGATGTAATACCTGTGATACACATGCTTTCGTTTTCAAAATGTTTTCTTTGATCAGTGTAAATATTAACAATTATTCATGCAACTGAAAGCAAAACGTGTTCCTTGCCCTAGTTTACCCTCAGACATTTACTTTGGGCTGATTTGGAGGTGATCAGGAGCTGCACTGCTGCTGTAAACAAGCCTATGAGTAGTTAAGCTGATCATTTTAGGTTTTTTTTTTTGGATGATAACGTTCAACACTCATTCCTAAACTAGCATTTTGCAGAATGCATTTGTGGAAATGCCTCATCATGGGTTTGTTTCTGAATAATCTGGGGCAGAATGCTGTGTGCACATTTATGGCACACATTACTGGGTTCTTTGGATGCATGTGAGGGGCACAACGCTTTATAAGTGAGTATTTTTGGGTAATACCTGCTTCCTAAGTGGTTTGTTTTGGGTAGTTATGCGGCAAATTGCTGCTTTAAGAGTTTTCTTGGACATTTGGTTGGTTCACTGCTTCTTGAAGTTGTGTGTTTTTGTTTGTTTAATAGTTAGTAGGCACATTGTGGATTTTATCAGATCGTTAAGGGGCACATGATAACTGTAAGGAGTTCTTTGTGTAGGCGAGGGGCTCAGTGGCGCCTTAAGGGCATGGTATTAAATATTAGGGATAAATTACATTTATAGCTGCTATTTAATGGATAGTTACAGTATTTAAGGCAACCATACTATTACTAAAGGAATTCTTTAGAGCAACTACAGTATGTGCTTTTTGACTTAAAGTGGGGATTACTGTGTCTTCGAGGAGTTCGTTGTCTACTTAAAGTGTTCATCACTTCCTTATAGGGATCCTTGACTAAGCAGGGGATATATTACATCTTTAAGCTGTTTTTGGAAAATTAAGGTTCACACTGCTTTCTAAAACAGATTCCCTGGTTATTTCTGCACATTTGCATGTGCACTTTGTGTTGTCTTTTGCTGTCTTTTTTGTCCTTTTTATAGTTCTTAGATAGTTTTGTTAATTTGTGGTGTTGATTTGTTTTGTTTTAGCTAGTCAGCTACTTAGGTGTCCTAGTTAGTTAGTTAGTTTTTATTAATTTATGTTGCATGAGTGTAGCACCTTCATCCTACAGGAATGTTGTTTCATTTCACTGTGCCCTGAACTGTATATGGTTGAAATGACAATAAAAGCCTACATGAACTTAACTTACCTTGATTGTTCTGTTATAAAATGGGTATTTTAATAGTGAAGAGTGCTTCCTTAAAGGGATTCCATAAATATTAAGGAGTATATTGGTCCTTTTAGGGGTTGTCTAGGCAGTTAAAGGGCACATACTGTACCTTACTCTTTGATTAAGTAGAGAGTATACTGGTTGTTTAAGTGGTTTGTTGAATCCTTAAGTGGCATGCTTCTTTCTAACACATAATCAATTCCTTGATTATTTATGTAGTATCTTAGGTGTTTATGGGTATTTGGATGGTGATAGTATGTGTGAGTGTTTCCTTAAAGGGATTTCTTACATCCTGTATTTAGGGGGTACATGTGGTCTTTAAGGGGTTCTTTAGAATGTTAAAGGACACACTGATTCCTTAAAGAGAGTCCTTGATTAAGTAGAAGATATACTGTGTGTTTAAGGGGCTGTTTGGATAGTTAAGGGGCACAGCATTGCGTCAAGGTTGCCCTTTTTTTCTTCTTCCCCCTTTATATGGTTTTCAGTATAACAAGGTGCCGTGCTTTGAAACAGGCTTTTTTATCTTATACACCAACTCTATAATAACTTACTATACTATTTATTATGTAAATTATATCAATGCAACTTTGTCCATGCATTTTTACACACATTTGTTTCACACACATGGTTTATCTAAGTTTATCTGAGCTAGAGGAGATAAAACTATATGTTGTTTTTCCCAAGGTTGTACATGGCTTATTATGGTTATGGGGTACATTCTCCCTGTAATGATGTAATGAATGGCTTATGAGGACTTGGGGTTAATCACATTTCCATGATGTTATCGCTGAGCTAATATATTGATGAGGAATTGTTAAATTGACATTATTTACTGCATTACAGTATGTACTGTAAACAAATCACAACCCTATGAGCAAGATTAACAAAGGAACACACTAGCTACTGTTGGGTGACTTTTTATTTAATCAGGCAACATTTATTTGGTTTATGACTAAAATGAAGTCCATATAATTTAGCATAATTTAAATTAAAGCCTGTTGTTGTTACAGTGCAGTTTGACCCTTTTTATTTTTCATAGAACATGAAGACGTCATTAGTGTGGATCAGGTGGAAACCATACCTGGTAAGTATGTGTGAGAATTATATATATGCACTGTATGTGTCTGCCGTTTATGTCTGTGTGTGTTTTATACATTTTAGCTGACCACTAACGGGAATTTTTCAGCATTATTTTGATGGTTTATTTGCTTTTATGAATAACAGATCGGCTGCTGTTGGACCTCATCATCTCCACACCAATTGAAGAATTTGCCTTTGAAGAATTTCTTGGTCAGTTACACTTCACCGTGCATAAACAACAAACATGTACACATCTACTACTCAGTTAGTAGAAATTATATTTTAACTTCA
Source organism: Dinotopterus cunningtoni (assembly GCA_028565755.1). Lineage (NCBI taxonomy): Eukaryota > Metazoa > Chordata > Actinopteri > Siluriformes > Clariidae > Dinotopterus > Dinotopterus cunningtoni. The sequence continues at coordinate 11,716,849 of JAOTRS010000025.1, forward strand.
GTTATGCCTTTTTTTCTTACATCAGATGAGAGTTACTCAGAAGAGGTCTGGGATGATATCCCAGGTGAGTGCAGGGCTACCTTTTTTTTCGATGGTGTCTAATGATTGAACGGGAATGCCCTAGAAGCCCAAATGTAATTTAAATATTGTGTATGTTTATCATTCATAGATGGCTGATAAAGAGATAAATTGGTTCACTTTTATTGTAAAGCAACAAGACTTTGTTTTTGGTTTTGCCGATTTTTTTTTCTTCCTTATCAGATGGATCAGAAGATAAATCCACGCTGGTATGTGAAGTTTGTGATGAGAATTCCTCTGTGAGAAAGAGGCAGACCAGGAAGCGTCGAGGTGAACATTACAAATTTGTTGATTTTTCACTCTGCTTCTTTATTTGCTATGTTTTTCTTTACTCCTGCAAATTACCAGCCTGTAAAAGTGTGTGTGTGTGTGTGTGTGTGTGTGTGTGTGTGTGTCTCTGTAGTGACTGAAAGACCGTCAAAGCAAACACCTCGCCCTAAACGCAATAAAAAAGGTAATAAAGTAAACCATAACAGTTGAACAATGCACACTAATTTCAAACTGTACAATGAAACATTTTAAGTGTGTGTTTAATTGGTAATCCCCTTTGTTTCTCACTTGCATCTCATCCCTTGATTAGCCCCCCCGAGCAGTGAATTTCCCCCTGAAGTCAACATGGCCGTGCAGGAAGGGGATTTCCACGTCGCTGGTGTGCCTTCGCTTGTACACTTCCCCTTAACCATCGCCACCGCTGCCTCTCTAATGCCATCTGGTGAACATGAGTTTTAATATTTTGGTGACATTTCCCGGTCAGATTTCATTCAAATTCTAATTGGGTGTGTGTTTTTTTTTTTGTTGTTCAGGTTCACCAACAATGCAAATCATACAAACGTTCAATCCTCTCTCTCCTCCGGTGATTAACGGCATTCTGCCAGTAGGGCACACCTATGTGCTGGGTGAGTCATAAGTTTCATTATTTTACCCTCTGTGTGTTTTGACTGCCGCCAGTCTAAAGAGTAATCTCTTTTATTATCTGACCTTGTAGTTTCACCACAGTCTATAGCGCCAATGCCAGCACCGGTACCAGTGCCACAGACTGCCCCTCTGTCACCTGGTAGGTAAAATGAATTACATTTTCTGAAAGAAATATCTCTTTAAAGACATGACATATCACAACAGTCAGTCATACATAATGTCTGCTTTTATTATTATGCCATGACTTAGGAATCAGAAATTGCAATATGGTGCATAGGAGTTTGGGTTAGGTTTCCAAAGCATAATTTCAAAATCCAATACTAAGGGGGATGTTTATGGTATGATTTTTTTTTTTTATGTGAACATATCTCGGCTGCTGGGAAAGGGAAACACACTCAATCAGACTGTACATTTTAATTGTGTTTTAATTCAATTGAATCAAAAATATTCAGAACTGAAAATTCAGCTGCTATAGTTTGGCTGAACAAATGTCAAAACTGGCTGCTGCTTTTTAGGCAAGGATACAGCTAATGAAGTGAAAACATTGGCTGATTTATGTGTCAGGTCATAAACTTGTAGACTTTGGTGTACACAGACTTTGACTTGGTTGCAGTTAAAAGCCATAACATCAACACCACCACTGGGTGAACTAACAACATTGATAACCATCTATAAACCAGTAAACTGGTAAAAGGATCAAGAGCATCCAAGGCTCACTCATGCACGTTGGGACCAAAGGCCAGACCATCCGGGCCGAGCCCTCAGATAGCCACCAGAGCACTGAGTGCCCACTGCATCGCTAGATGGGGCACAGCAGGCAAAGGGCCCAAGGGCACCAAACCAACTTCCAAATTCCAAGATTTTAATCTGATCAAGCATTCATGGGATGAGTCAGACAAACAAGTCTGATCCCATGGAAGCCCCACCCCTTGACCCACAGCACCCAAAGGGGTTCCTCTTGGGGTTACAATGGGGAACCTAAAACCTAGGTGGATATAATGTTAATGGTTTAAATGCTATTGCTAATCAGTGTACTTCTCCTGCATAAACATTATAAGAACACAACGATAAAATTATTGACACAAACTAAATCATTATATAGGCCTTGGCTATGTACAGATGTGGACTATTGCACAGGAAGTCAGTGAAGGATAGTGTGGGAATCATTTCAGGGTGAACAAAGAAATTAATAATATGGCAGAGGTAGCTCTGGGGTCAAACCACTAGACTACTAAGTGAAAGGCCATGGGTTTAAACCTTTACCAAACCTTAAGGGCACCATCAAGGCTAGCGGTCGGCAATGCGCGGCTCCGGAGCCACATGTGGCTTTTTCATCCCCCTGCTGCGGCTCCCTGTGGCTTTGGCTTTATTTTATTTTATTCCATTAGTTTATTCAAATGTAATTCTAAATCTGAATATTATGGTGATCTTGTAACATTAAAATAAAACATGTTGTTGTTTTTTTTTGCTCAAAATATGCATCACAACCACTGATGCGCGACACCCGCCGGCACACAATTTATTGAACTTTTTAAGCCCTGAGCTGCGTTTCATTCCAAAGTGTACTTCACAGGGTGCACCCTACTTCCTGCTCCGTTTGCAGTGAATGTGGTTGAAGGGAATTTCCCTCGACAAAACTCCACTATTAGGAACACCCTGCGAAGTCACCAGCGCTGACGTCACTTCCCACGTATTATATATATATACCTTAATTAATTATTATATATATATAATAATTAATTAAGGATGTACTGAGATTCATTTATTTATTACACATTACTAGCTTAATGATTAATTATTTAATAGCTTAATATTAATTACTTGATTTAATTTAAGTTTAAATAATTGTGTCATATTAATATGATGGTGTCGTCGATAATAATAATTTTTTCGAGCTCCATTTTTTTTTTTTTTGGTTGACAGCTGACTGCATGCTCCAGTACATTGATTTCATAAATGCAACACACTATAGTTTTTTTTATATATATATAGCATAAAGGTAAAAATTTATGCAGTGTTATCTTCATGTTAGATGTCAAGAGGTTTTCGTGGCTCCCAGTGTTCTGTGGGAAATAGGTCCAAATGACTATTTGAATGTTTAGGGTTCCCTGATCAAGGCCTTGTCAACTGCGCATATGTATAAATAAATAGACAATAGATAAATGTTAAGGGTGGATATGGATGTCTGCAAAAAATAAATTTGGCAAAGATTCCACTTTGTCAACATAGCAGAGCTGAAACAGATATTCTGGCATCTTGTGGTTCGGATACATATTTATGTGAAGAACCTTTTGGATAAATGAGTTGAAATAAGTGGTGGCCACGATGCAAAGCAGTAATTGACATTTGCGCCCTGACTATATGTGGAAGAAGTCATGGCCTATTTTCTCTGACACAATGCATTGCATTCTGGCTGGAGGCAGAGCCAAACCAGTTTGTGCTTTTTTTGAGGACAGAATCATATTGAGCTAGACAAACATATAGCCCTCACCTTGGTCTTCCATGGACTTTGAATGTTGGATTTGCACTTTTTTTTAAGCAAAGCTCAACAAAAACAAATTTTTAAATTAGATTATAGTTCCTACATGAGGTAGAGGGGGCAAAACTTTAGCAAGGACTGTAATTATATGTAATTCCAAAAACATATATTTAAATTCACCAATCGATTAATGCTGATTGTTGACTTTTGTCAGAATATTCAGTGTTTGTTGAGGGGTAGTCCTCACGCTTCAAATGAGCATCGCAACTGGTGTTATGAAATAAGGCTATAATTAGGCAAGTTTATTTGTATAGCACATTTCATACACAATGGTAATTCAAAGTGCTTTACATAAAAGAAAAGAAAATAAT
>JAOTRS010000025.1:11750855-11768355 GCA_028565755.1 Dinotopterus cunningtoni
AAGGACAACTTAGTGTAAACAAGGCGTAAGATACTCAACCTTACAGAATGGGATTTCTTTGTATTAATAAGTTAGACTGAGAGTTCTGCTGTACAGAAAGACACACAGACATGTACGTGGGCTTCAACCTCAAATAATAATAATATCACTGATACCATTAAAAAAAATTTATGTATTAAAGCAGATTATTTTTAGCTTTAACCTTTTAACTCTTTCTACAAACTCTTTAACCGTCAATGACACGTACTAACGCTGATTTAATATAAAATAGCACTTCCTTCACAAAATGTACTGTTTATACTTATTATTCCCCCCGCACCCCCGACACACACGCGCGCACACACACACACACACACACGAGAGACTCATTCTTAAACTTGTGTTACTCTAGTGACATAATGACCTTATGCACGTGATGTCATGACATCTGTCTGCCAGGCCAAAGGGAAGTTGTTTATTAGATGCGAGTGCCAAAACTTACATATAAAACCAGTCACAGAAGCGCTTTCAGCAAGAAAACACTTATGTCGTCGTCAACGTTGTCATATTAAACAACACGCCGTCTCCTGCTTCTACATCATTCTGAACCGCCCATGTTGTGTTTCAAAGCTAACTAGCTTCTAACTAAGCTAAGCTCAACCCCTGATCAAGCGATTGTACACCCTACATAGTGCACAGTATAGTACAGTATAGATTCTAATTGAAAGCTATTTGGGATTTAATCCCTGAACAGTTAATTAGGAAGCATTATAAATGATTATAAAGAAAGAGTGACGTTTTACCTCATCAAGCGCCTCGAAAGTCTCAAAACTTATTCAATTCAGTTCAGTTTTATTTGTATAGCGCTTTTACTAATTGACATTGTCGCAGAGCAGCTTTACACAATCAAAAGATTTATTTAAGTTTGTATGAAATGTAAATGTGTATGAATCAAAATTAACGCTCGATGAGTTTAGAGACGGGTACAAGTGTGTGTGATTAATGGGTTTAAGACTAATTCTCTCACAGAGTTTAAAGAAAAAAAGGCAGATCGGAGGCTTTTAATGCATGCAATTTTTGATAATGTAACGCCATAAAAATCGTTTCTGTTGCGCTGCTCGGTACAGAATGTTTTATATCTGAGGCTGATTAGTCGATCACCGGTTATGCCCCAGTCAAACTTAAAACCAGACGATTCTGGTCACTGACCGATCGACCGGTTCATCTCTATTACAAATGTTTTTTTTAAAAATCGATTTTGAGTCAGTGTAGCGATACGCGAAACAGAGAATCACGATTCACAACTGAATAGATTTCTTCCCCCTTCCCTATTAGGTATGCAAATACATTCAAAAAGAAAACCGCATGATGTGATGTCTGAGGACATCTTATAGGGTTTTCATTTTGTGAAATCACATAGTTCCCGTTCTCACTTATGTTAGAGTTGTTCCCTTACTTCCCTCAGCTTCTATTTTTCTTTCTTATTTTTCAAGAACACAAAAAAACAAAACAAAAAAAACCCACACAGCTTGTCCCCTTACAGAGGAACTGCAGAGCGCTGTTCACGAGCATGACGTATTGTGACCCGTATTAACCCCTTCTTCATTACACAGGAGAGTTTCTGACCTAACTGCGTTACCGCTTTTGGTAAATTCCAAAAAGGGAATCGATCAAGATGAATACGCTAGAAATATGTTAACGAGAAGCGTTTGTGCAGAAATGAAACTATGAACAAATTATATATGTATATATTAAAAAAAAATTATGAAAAATTTATGGATGCGAACTAGAAGACATCCATGTTCTTAACGTGTGTGTGTGCGCGTGTGTCTCTCTGTGTGTGTGTGTGTGTGTGTGTGTGTGTGTGTGTGTGTGTGTGTGTGTGGGTGTTTAAGTGCAAGCGTGAGATGAGCTCGTGTCACTCGGACGAGCTCCATCCTGCTGGTTAAAACAGGAGTGAAAGGAACTGGGGTTTCTCAGAAACCACCTCGTTTCTGAGCCGCTTCAGAGACGCTGTGATCAGAAACCTCTTCCCTTTTCCTGTCTCACCGCCTCGACCGCAGCAGCCTCTGCCGCGCACTGCTCGCTGCCTACCAGGAAGCCGTGAGTACGGCCCAGTTCCTCAACACACTCCGGAAAAATAACAACAATAAAAAAAACTAAAAACAAACCAAAACAGAGTTTGTTTAAACCTGGGTCGGGATCCAGGATAAGAGAAACAGAAAGAGAGAGACAGAGAGAGGAAGCGTTCTGGCTGCGTTCAGTCTTTCTGTGGATATGTCCTTACGGTCATCCTCGTCATCTGGCTTACGAGTTACTGTCTGCTGTAGGGGCGGAGCTTATTTCAGTTTCAGCTTGACTTCGGGTTGTGAGAAAGTTCGGGAGCCAAAAACAGGAATGAGATATGATAAGTGGTGTGATGATGATGATGATTATTATTATAATTTTTCTCACTAACTCAAGTATGTTTTTTTTATTTATTTATTTTTTATTATTCCTCAATGAAATTTTACTTTATACTTTTATTTATTAATTATTTAAACATTCCGTCCTTATCAATCAGTCTGTTTTTCTTGATAATAAAAATAAATCTCTCCAAGCAAAACACAGACTCAGACTTGACCCCAGACTGTTCGACCCCTCTGACACCGGAGATTCCTTCCGTCAGCGCTACAGTAAACCTCGCCGCAATACACACATGCGCACACACACACACACATGCACAAACGTTTATTATAGAAACAGTAAGGTATAAGAGCGAGCGCTTTAATGTACCGCTGTCCGTACTGCCATGCTGGGAAACTCAACACCCTCCTGACCAATCAGAGTGCAGGAGGAGAGAGCATGAGGTCGGAATCTAGATCGAGTGAACTTGTGAAATCAGGCTGCTGTTTGCAAATTTGCATGACGGTTAAGAGAAGCAGCTGCTGAGAAAATATGCGTGTGTGTGTGTGATGATTTTTTTTCTCTCTTTGCCTTTTGCTCAGATCTCGGCTGACTTGAGCTGCAGCACCTCTAACCTACTTTCCCTTTCCCATAAGAAGAAGCAAATGCTTTCTTCTGCCCAGCAATCTCTCTCACACACACACACACGCAGATGCACATCACGTGACTGAGTACCCATGATGCTGTGTGTGTGTGTGTGTGTGTGAGGGGATATGGTGCTCTTCTGACAACTTAATAAGTCTCAAGATAAAAATATTAATTATCAGCTCGAGACAGATACAGGAAGCATGAGTTTTTAACCAGGAAGCTTGAGTTTTTTTTTTTTTTTTTGGTCCTGTACACACAAACCAGCGCTGCGAGAGAGCGCACACGTGTCCCCTGTCCGTGAGCCTCACACCTGCTGTCTGGTTTTCTGGAAATGCACTTATAGCCCCTTGACGCCACGTCACTCACCAGTTTCTAGAATAGTCTCGGTTCAGCTTCGGGTTACGGTTTGGGTTTGACTGTTTCATCACGAAAACGAAAAGATGACGCAGTCCGTCTCGATTTCTAGCATCCACTCTGCAAGTCTACATCAGATTAGCACACCTACAGCAGCCTTTTCACTTGTTTTATTTTATCTTTTTTTATTTTTTTTTAACCTTTCTCTATCGCAGTGCAAATCAGTTCCTTCTCATTATTTCACCAACGGTCGTGATGTCAAGAAAGATGAAAAGACTTTTCAAAAAGAAGAAGATGAAGAAGAAGAAGAAACCTCTGCTGTGGTATAAATGGTTTCAGAAAAAGAAAAGGAGAGATGAGCGACCTCTCGGTAGAGCAGAGAGAGACGAGGCAGAGAACGCTTCGTGGGTGTGATCTCACTTCCTCAGCCTGCGCGTATCTCGTTCAGAATCTCTCTTGCTGGTAAATAGCTTCGCCACCTGTAAAGGAGCACGGCGTTAGATGTGCGACCGCATTCGAGCCGCAGGTAGCTGCAGTGTTCCGTTTCTGTCACCGTGACCTGTAAGCTCACTCCCGCAGACTCAAGCGACCTAAACGACACCAATGGCTGCCAGGACCACATTTTCTGTTCTTTTTTTTAAATTTAATTTTATTTTATTCGGTTCAGTTTCAGATCCTATTGTTATGTACAGCTACCTAAAACACCATTTTAAACAGTATGCTAATGCAAAAAGTGTGTAAAGGGATTCACGGAAGGAGTCTCCAGTGTTAATAAACTTCTTTGATGGATATTTAGTAAGTTATAAGTAACAACGGTCATAAACAAAGGTTAAACTCTAACTAATATTTCATCACACTGCCTTTTGCTTTGATCATGGTCGTGACATCGTTCCAATAAGCTTATGCAATGTCGCAACGTTTATTTCCATCCAGAGTCGCATCAGATTCTGTCCAACATCTTTGTATTGATGCTGTGAGAGTCTTCCTCAACACATCCCAAAGATTCTCAGTGGGGTTAAGATCTGGACTCAGTGTGGAAATGATGCTCCGGTCACAAGCTCCCTGACCCGCTCTTTTACAATATGATGGTCATCTTAGAGTACGCTGGTAAAAAATAAAATAAAGATTGACGGAAAATCCTGGTCATTCAGGCTACACAGCTGTTTAGTCCCAGTCCCTCGAGTTATCTTCGCATTGTGCGTGTGGAAATGCCTTTACTTTTACTATTAATCTATTAAAACCTGGTCATTCAGGCAGGAGTCGTTCAGTGCCAGGTCCTAGGTTCAAACCCCAGCACCGCCAAGTTACCCCTGTTGAGCCCGTGGGCCGGGACCATAACCCTCAACTGCTCAGATGTATAACGAGATAAAATGTAAGTCGCTCCGGATAAGGGGCATCTGCTAAACGCTGTAAACATAACAGACATTCAGGTGGTCAGCTGACTTGATTTTATTGCCCCATAACGTTGCTGAGTCTAGACCTGAGTAACTGATCAACCCCAGATCATAACACTGTCTCCTGAGGCTTGTACAGTGGACACTATGCATGATGGGTGCATCGCTTCATGCGCTTCCTTTCTAACCCTGACACGCCCATCATTCTGGGACAGGCTCAATCTGGACTCTTCAGATGAATCACATGACCTTTTTCCATCACTCCAAAGTCCAATCTTTATGCCCCCTAACAAACCCAAGCCTTTTTTCCCTAATTAGTCTCACTAAGTGGGACTGCACAACTGTTTAGTCCCAATCCCTCAAGTTCTCTTCGCATTGTAGAAGTGATCTTACTTTCGTTATTAAACATGGCCTTGAGTTCTACTGTTCACTGTTTCACAAAGTGTTTCAAATCAAGAGCTCTTCCCGACCACATTTCTTCCTTGAACCTGATGGTGCACCACGAGCCTTTCAGGTTTTCATAATGTGTTTTAAAAGATTTTTGCCACGACCACAGGACTCGTCTTCTGGTTATGACACGGCTGTGTAAGAAATGAGAAGCTCCTCATAGTTATATATCATAAGTTATATAAGACGTATTTATTACCGCACACACTCGGGTGATAAGATTGCAGACACACTCCGTGGTGGTGTCTGTGTTAAATGAGTGATTGGACTCTGAATCGACTCAGAAGTGACTGAAGTGAATCAGAACAAGCTTATCCTGTGTGGGGTCACCCGGAGCGTGGAGTCTATCCCAAGGAAGTCAGGGAACAAGGTGGGGTGCATCCTGGATTAGATGCCAGTCTCATCTCAGAAAACACACGCGCACACACACACACACACTCAGTCGTACACTACGGAAACAGCATTCAACATGTCTTTGGACTGTGAGAGAAATCCATAGTACTTGTGGATGCACGGGGAGAAGAACACGGAGGTGGGATTTGACACCCCCAACCCTGGACATACGAGGTCGCAGGTGCTAAACCTCTAACCCACCCTGTTACCTGTAAATAGAATTCCTTTATATTTCCCTCTGACACCTTTAAAAGAAATGGGGGTGTTTATCTTCTTGGCAACAAATTTGAGCCAAACCAGAAGACTTAATTTTGGACGCGGAGGCGGACGAACCCTTTTATAGGGTGTTGTTAAAAACGGAACGCTGTGCTCACTTTCTTATTAAACACGGCTATATTTGGGCCTCAGAAATGTCTTCTTCACTTCTCATTTACAGTTCGCTTTGCGTGCTTACTGGTGTGTGTGTGTGTGTGTGTGTGTGTGTGTGTGTGTGTGTGTGAGTCGCTTTTATGCTGTTTGAGTCACAGTGGAAAATCTTTTGAGTACACCACCACAGTCTGCTCACCTTCATAACGCGGCCCGTGCATTTTTATTTCTCGCACCATTTCACCGGAGAGTCTTTTTTTTTTTTTTCTTCCATTTTCCGAATGCTTTTTGAAGTGTTCTACGAAGACCCCGGACCGTGCGCGGTCCCGCGTGGGCTGGTACGTCTGCCCCCTTGTCTCAGGATGACTGTCAGATTTCAGGGTGGAGCGAGGTAGGGTCGTGCTCCAGCGCTGCTCCACGGCCTGATCCTCTTCCCCATCTGCTTCCTGTTTTCGGATCACACACGTAGCATGTTTCTGAGAAGCCGCTAGCCGTGTTCCTAGCACCAGCCCTTCATGTGGCATCGTGCTTATCAGGGTCTGCCAGTGTCACGTACAGTGCGGTGTGCAGAATTTCAGTTTCAGGCGCTGTTTCTTCAAGTCCTCGGCCTATTTCTGTGGACTGTTTTTCTTTTTCTATTTGCTGTGTGTGTGTGTGTGTGTGTGTGTGTTTGTCAGGAAGAAAACAAAGGAAGTGTGTGCACGATAAAGATCTTACCTTGTTTTTTCTTTTTTGTTTTTTTTCTTCAGTGTTTAGAAATGTTTAGAAACTATGAAAATTTTAGGTTTGACGTGTGAACCCGCGTCCAGTTTTCAGTATCATTTATGCTGCATCGCTAGTTTCAAGCAGGATGTTTGACATCTTTGCAAAAAATGCACATCGTGCTTTAGGGTGCTTCAGAGATTTATTCTTGCACAGAGCGCGGTCCACGAGCCCGGTCTCTGCAGAATCAAAGGGTTTATTTTGCACACACTGTGCTTTCATCGCACTAATGCAAAATATTATGCACTAATGCAGCCTTGTTTTGATCTACCATTTGTTTTTATTTAGTACATTTATTTATTTATTTTTATTTATTTAATTGTTTTGTGCAGGATTCCAGCTTCAGTCCTTCTTGTTGTTTGTCCAAAGGGCTTTTAGATTTTGAAAGGCATATCCTTGTAGATCGTAAAAATAAAAAAACAAAGTAATAAACAGTGAACAGCTGGAGAGAAATGAACCCAGACACATGATCCCAGAAATGTCAACCATCACATAAGCCTTTTTTTTTCTTTTTTTGCATTGTTTATCTCACACACACACGTACAGGGAGTTCTTCTGAAGACTTCGACTGTTCCTGTACCTGCTTCTTTTTGGGGCGCTTTTTGGTGGCGTACAAATATTTTTCTGTAACATTTAATTTTTTATTGGAATACTGATGTTTGAAAATCCGACATGTTTTTGTCCTGCCTCACTAATAAAGCTCTAAAATAAAAAAAATATATATTCCAAAGCAAATCCTCCAAAAGACAAACACGAGAAAAAACACCAGTATGACCTTAATTTTAATATTTAGTTGTAATCACTTCATTATTATTCCGCATTTCTCCTGAGGTTACCTGCAAACCGCTTTTATTTTTCCTCTCTCTCCCTCTCCAGTCTAACGCCGGAGTGCGACGCTTCACCAAGCCGCCGGAGAGCCTGGAGCGCTCGTTAGAGATGAGTCGGCATCGAGGCAGGAAGAAGACGCAGAAGCGGCCGAACTACAAGAACGTGGGCGAGGAGGACGAGGAGGAGAGGGGAGCCGAGGATGGTCCAGACGAGGAGAAGGAGAAGGCTAAAGGTACAGAGGCTAGCTCAAAGGCCAGCAGGACGAGTGGGGACACGGAAGGTGAGTGGCCGTGGATGAACGTCCCACCATCCCTGACTGACCCTCTGTTCTCCAGAGCGCCCTCTATAGCCGTGGAGCTGCTCTCTGAACTGGCCGCAGAGTTATTTCGTTGTTAGCGTCGTGTCCCTGCAGTGTCACGTGTTAGCTTTAAGTCCTGGCTGTATTCATCTTTTTTGAGGAAGTGTCGCAGACCTTAATGATTAACTCTTCCAAATCATCCACATCTCGATCAACTGCGAATGTTTCAAACATTTTCCCTTCAGGACGTCCTGACTTTGATTTGTCCAATACCTGATTTCTGTTTTATATTTATATTATATTTATGCGCTTACATTTTATAGGCTATTGAGTCAGATTAAATTTTTTTCTTAGACTTAATAATACTAAAATAATACATGTGCACTTTTTGAATAAAAGAGAAGTATTTATTATTTGAAATAAAACAAAACACAAAGAAAAAGATAAATCGGAACTTAAAAATATTTTCCTGCTGCAACTGGTAAACATGAGTATTGCAGAACTTTTTATGGGATCTGTTAATGGATGAGAAACAGATGATCAGTGCGTTTACATGACGATGTGTTAGTTTGACTAAAACTGGAAAAATGTAAATAAGTGACTCTGACTGAAATCGTACTAAATCGTACGTCCTGCGTCTGGGAGTCGAGCCGCTCCTGCATGTGTTCCACAGCTCACATGGCTTTAACCCAGAAGTCAAACAGAACGCCTAACAGCGGAAGCCGTTAACTGTACGGTGACGTCGCCTGCCCTCAGATACTGTAACACCATAACTGCAAGGGACAGCGCTGTAAAGTTTGTGTTTTGACCAGTCGACACGCATATGTATATATACACCGCCTGATAAATGTATAGTGTTAATTTTAGTTAATTGACTTAATTTATACTCATTAGCATGTGACAAGTCACTTGCGTAGTTTGTTACCTTTTCGAACTATACTCTTGTCACATAGCTGTTCAGTGCTTTAGTTCAATTCAGAAGCACTACAAGCTTTATAGCAGTTCAATAACACCAATTAGATCAGTGTAAAAATCTGAGCTTTATATCATCTTAGTTCCTAGATTGGATTATAAAACAGTGGTGAATGTGCTAGCCACGTACAGTACACTCCCGAGAGGCTGCAGTGAACGCGATACTCCCTGCTACGTCACTGCAAGCGTCTCTGTTCTGTTGTAATGACTTTGTATAACACGGTAGGATAACAAACAAACAAAAAAAAAACATGGCTTTAATTACATTGTTCTTACAAAGCAAAAAAAAAAAAAAGGCTATTCATCCAAACCCCAAATGTAAATCAAACACAGATCTGACTCAGAACGGTTGTTTAAAAAAAAAAAAAAAAAACTGACCATTCTGTCTCATTGATTTAATTAATAGTATAATGTTTTCCAGATTAAGTAGAGTAAAAAGTTGTGGACCAGTCAGTTGTAATTATGGATGCTTCTAAGTCATGTTTCTACACCAGTGCTGCTTTGTACAGATTTCCCCTCAACGTTAAACTTTTTTTTTTTTTTTTTGGAAAACAAATACACAGTTAAACCAAGATAATTTAATTGGATTTCCGTGATAAGTTTCCCAAAGCCAGGATGTTCAACTATTAACTGGAACTTGCTTTGTGTCACTACCTTGTGTGTAGTGTTTATTTGCTTTAGGGCTTTTTAATTAAAAAGTAAATCATTATTTGCTTGACAGCGATCCCACATTGCTGTATCAGTCACACACTCGCACATCGTAACACAACACACTAATAATGCACCGATCAGGCCTGGGATTAATAGCGAATGATTCAGTCATACTCACTCAACTCAAGTCACTTCTCTCACCTCTCCTTCTCATTTACGGCGCTGTCACTCACGTGACATGTAACGAGGAGGCGGAGCCAAACAGGTTAGTCAGTTTACACGATGGAATTAAAGCAGTATGAGGCTTGTTTTCCTTACAAAACCCAGAGCATAAAACTCATGAGCATGTGAACGCTGTGAGATTCCAGCCAATCAGAGACCAGAGAGAGAGAGAGAGCAGTATAAGCCAAGCAGACTCTGGAGGCGGGTGCATTCTGATGGCTTGTTTCTGATTTGCTCCTTTTCCTGGTCTTCGTGTCCCTCAATGTCAAACTGTTAGATTTTTTCTTTATGTTGCGTTCGTAATCACATGTGCTAGTTTATAGAGGCGTCCAAAACAAAAAATAATCACAGATTCTATTTCTTAGTTCTTTCATTTATTATTGTTAATATTCTGTTTATGTTCAACATCTTTTAACCTTTTTTATTCACTTTCTGAAATAAGGAAAAGCCCAGTGTAGAGGTTTTTTTTTTTTTTTTTTTAACTTGATAAATGTTTTGGTTCCAAATTTGAGACTCGTGTGACAGGATCATGATCTCACTTCCCACAGAGAAGCACATTTTAGTAAGAACCGTGCAGCCCTAATTAGCTACGAAGGAGGAAAAAAAACTGTGTGAACATCATCAAAATTTGGTGTTTCCCTTATTTTTGCGAGCAGTTGAAGAACTAACCATCACTGTCTCAGCACTTCTGTTACTCACAAGCATAATCGGAATAAACGTTGCGACACATCCCTACTGTTTCACCGAAATGCTTTGTCTGGACAAAAGTAGCATAAATCAGAAGTGTAAAAAATAACATTTCTCAGAAGGAATCATGACTCCAGGCAGTTTTTAAACTTCTCACACAGCTTGCTGTAACCTCAGGACTTGTAGTTCCACCAAATTTCCCAGTAAGGATCTTCGGTTTATTATCATTATTAGGGATTATCGTTGTTACTTTTTAGCTGGAAGTCTGCTGGAAGTGTTTCAGAATGCTTTAATGTTTCTAAACAGAGTCAGTTCCCAGAGCTCTCCACCAGCACTTTTCCATCCTGTCCGTGTGCCAGTGGTCTACATTCATTATGTCATGTCCACCTCATGGTGTCTCATAACGTCCTTGTGTCCAGGGCTAATACAAGTCAGGATTAGTGCTTAGACACAGTTTTTTTTTTTTTTTTTTTTTTTTAGTAATATGTTATATCTGTATAATTTACTTTATTTAAAAAGAAAATCTGATTTCCACACATTAGTATTCCAGCAAAAAAAATTGAATATGAAATTATCTGTAGGCCAGAAAAGAAATCTGCAAATTATGTAAAAAAGCAGGTTTCAGACACAAAAAAAACAACGAAAAAAAGTAAGCTTCTAGGTTTTGCATTGATGAGAAAAAGAAGCAGGTGTGACAGTGGCTGTGGTTCTGCAGGATGTTCAGTAAAAATAAACAACTCATTTCCTTATAAAACTCCACATATTGTACCTACATACAAATTGAGACTAAATTCTAAGCAAAGACTTGAGATACCCATTATTGACATTGTTTTGTTAATTATTGTTTACTGCTTTTTATAGTCTTATAATAGAACCTTTTTTTTCTTTAAAAGTCACCCTTACTCTCCAGCAGTAACTTAAGACTTCTGTACAGTACAGACAAAAAACAACAACAACAAAAAAAGACTTAAGTACATGCAGGATCAGAATCAGATGTTCAACACCCAATACACAGGCAAGACCATTCAATTCAAGATTCAATTACAATTCAATATATACATTTTTTAACATATCCCAGTTAGGACACTGGGGTCACAGCACAGGGTCAGCTAGAATACAGCGCCCCCTGGAGCACATGGGGTCGAGAGCCTTGCTCAAAAGCTCAACAGTGCCAACTTGGTGGTCATGGGGCTCGACCTCTTAAAAAGAAACGCACAGCCTTAACCGTTTGAGCCACCACCACCACTTCGCATTGAAAAGAAGTCCTGATGTTTTTGTAACGTCAATATCTGAAGAAGCATGTTCAGCTGTCCATCGCAGATGATCCTGATATTGTAAGGAAAGACACTGTCCCCGTGTTTCTGGTAATTTTGGTAAACCAAAACCTGATGCACCTAGCCTGAAGGGGAACTGGTAATCCACGAAAAATGTGAATCTCTCCATCTATAATGTAGGTCGTGAGGGCTGAGAGTTGTCTCCTACTCGTACTGTCATCTGCATAGTCTTGAGCATTTTTCAGCTTAATGTTCTTTAGGAGTTTAACAGCTGTCTCCTTTAAGGTGCAGTCATTAGTTTAAGTGAAGAAGAGCAATGAGGAGAGGACACATCCCTGAGGAGCACCAGAGCTGACTTTTTGTATGCAAGACGCGACTTCCCCAAGCCGCACCTGCTGTTTCCTGTTTGTCGGGAAGCTGGTGATCTATTGACACATTGATGATGGGGCATACAGTGAGCCATGAGAGCATGGAGGAGAGGATTTCTGTAGTGATAGTGTCGAACCTTAAGCTGAAATCCACAAACATGATCCATCGCAGAGCAGGGTGCAAGATGTTGCAGGAAGTGGTGGGTGTTGCGCAGTCCCCTAGTGACTACATCGTAACCTGACGGCAAACTGCAAGGGGTCCAGGAGATGTCCTGTGATGCTATTCATCATTCAGTCATTAGTCATTAGTCATTCAGTCCTGTGATGGAGGGATTCTCTGGGACCAGAATGATGGTGGAGCGTTTAAAGCAGAAGGGATCTTCACATATCTCTGAGGAACTGTTAAAGATCTGAGTGAAGTCTGGTGCTAGTTAAGTCAGCACAAGATTTAACGAGGAATGAGGGGGACACAGTCTGGGCGTGCTGCAAAAGTAAAAAAAATAACGTAAATGTAAATGCTGGTCTCAAAGAGAAGCTCTCAGCAGAAGTGAATACAGTTTGTATCCCTAAGACGCAAGTTAGAAAAGCGATCATGCTTGATTAGCCTAATTGCACTGACATGGTGGTAGAATATCCGTGTCTCTTAGCACAGCCACAGTCCCACTAACCAGAGCCGCAGTGGCTGGTACTTCTCCTAAAACTGAAACGACAGACAGTGCGCTACATGCACAATCTAGTTCTGAGCACAGGTGGGTAAGAGCTTAAGACTTGGCACAGGGGTTATCAGTGAAAATCTGAGTTACTGTGACAGCTCAGACAGTTTGAAGGATGTTGCATAAGTTTAACCTCAGTTATTGGTTTTTAAAACTACATGACTTAACTTTGCTAAAGAAAGAATGTTAGAAGCACTTTTCTTTAAGATGGGGGCCAGTATGTTTGGTAAGCACCTGGTCAAGACAACCAGAGTGAAGGCTGCTGGGGAAATGAAAATTAGTAGATGGTTCCATGAATGGTTGTGAAGATACCAGAATACTGGCAGGCCAGATGAATTCCACTCTCCAGAAACGATGTCCTGGACAACAAGTACATATACTGACTTACATCTAGCAGAACACCTTTGGGGTGAACATGCCCTCTAACAAAGAGCAGCTGAAATAAGAAAAGAAAAAACACTCTGAAGTATGGCAAAAGATCTCTCCAGATGTTTGAGCAACCTTGGTATCCTACATGCCATGGAGAAATGAGCATGTCATCAGAAAACAAGGTGGACCTACAAAGTACTGTATTGCAAAAAAAAAAAAGTTTGTGTACTGACCTTTGTTGTGTAGAGTTTCTACTCCCAGCCCTGGAGTTATAACACAGTCAGGCTAAACTGTTAGTTGTTAATTTTACATAAAAGCAAATACCCCGCTGCAAATACTGTAAGGGGATGTGATTTTGAATCATTTGACATTTAAGTGTTATTTGCACAGGGGTGTGCTCATTTCCGTTGTATACTGCAACAAGAAAGACTTCTCCATGCTAAACATTTTCCACCGCATCCTCAGTGCTGTACCTGACTGATCAGTTACTTTTGCGGGAGTTTACATTAAGCATAGGTGTGCAAAGTGCACGCATCCTATACTGGAGTAAAGGTACAGGTTCTGTAGGGCCAATATTACACAAGTACAAGTGTAAGTGATCTATTGAGTAAAAGTACAGAAGTACTCACCTTCAAATTTACTTAAGTATCAACAGTACAAAGGCTTGTATTAGCTCACAGTAGCATTATTCATAAAAAAAAAAGAAATCTCTTTCTTTCTCCGTTTTCTGATTGTGAACTTTCTGTTGTTGCTCTGTTTCACTATTGGGCGTGTCTCGAAGGAAAGTTACGCTTAATAGTCAGCAGGGGGCGAAATTCCCACTTCACTTACTACACTCACCGGTGTATTTATGTAACGCAACACCATGCGAAAATATTGTTAAGTAGGAGTACATGTATTTGCTGTGGTATGTAGTGAAGTAAAAGTAATTAGTATTCTTTAATGAAACTACACAAGTATATTACAGATATGTAAAATAATGCATAGTATTATATACAGTTACAAAGTAAATGTGCTCAGTTACCTCTTACCTCTCACAGTAAACTACTAGTTTCAGTTTTTGGGAACTAAACCAAGCTATATTGGCAAACAAAAGTAATACTGGTGAAAATGAGGATAAAATATCAATATTGTGATAAATTGTGGCAAATTTTCCACGATGTCATTAAATATAACAATTTTAAAACTTAACTAGAAGGTGTTTCAGATTAAAATAATAATAATATTTTACACATTTTCCTCGTTTTTTTAATTTATTTTTTACTGTTACCATTATGTGTATAGAAATAAATTGGCGACTTTTATCAACACAACTTTTGCACGTCCTTGGTTAGCTGTAGATTGTGAGTCATGTTAAGATGTCATGGAATTGCCTTCTAGATTTATTATATCACATTTCGGTCACATAGGAGGAAAGCCGCTCAAGGTTTATTCCACAATGCGGTGTTACACCCCTAGTGTACATAATGTGTTAGTGCAGTGTGTTAATGGTGTGTATAATAGAAATTGTATTATTAAAACAGGAAATAAACAAAAAAGGAAATATTATGTATGTCAGATTTTGTTCAGCTTTAAACAAAATTTTAATATTCACCATGTTATACCCTAAAATGTACAAAACATGTTAGGTTTGTTCTAACATTAGGTGTTTACATGAACGTGTACAGTCCAACCCAGCTATTGAGTACACACTGCTGTTCAAGCAAATACCAAATATTACAAATTTCAGAAATCCATTCATACATTTTTTCAAACTTCTTGCTGATAATGCGTCTGTTTTGTGATAAAATTAGAGATAAATGCAGAAGCGCTGCATCTTCACTCAGACTTTATGTACATCATAAACTCTGTCAATGCAAATTATAGGAAGAAGTTCATTAAAAAAAAAAAACCTGCGGTTGATTTAGTGGTCAGTCTGATGTGATAAACAACATTTGGGGTTGAGGACAAAACTGAAGTTGTCTAGACTTAGGCCTGTTTGTGGTTTAAGCTGTGGGAGTTCTGCAGAAAGACCGCCGTAGTGAAGCAACTCTAAAGTTTCATAACGAGACCTCCGTCTCCGTCCTGCAGTGTGAACTCGCCTGTGCTGTTTTCTGTTCACGCCGCAGTTCTTTCCTCGTACTGATGTGCATTCACGTAGAGTAAACAGTTCCAGAGAGGTGCTTCTGCAGAGTGACGTGATGAACATGACCTCAGTGTTTATGTGTACCTGGGTGTGTGTGTTTGTGTGTTCACAGAGATCGAGATGGTCGTGATGGAGAAGTGTAAGATCTCAGACGTGTCGGAGCAGAACATCACGGACGAGGAGAAAACCGCCGCCGCTGCCGGAGCCGAGGGACAGAGGAGCAGGTGCTGGACTTTATCCCAGTTCAGAGTGAATGTTGATCAGCAGACAGACAGGAACATGCAGTCGGAGTGCGCGGAAACCAACGAAATTGTGTTTGTATAATTGTTATCAGTGAGCAAAAAAAATAAAAATTCAGATCATTTTTAACGACTCTACAATTCATTATGAAGAGACACAAAGCATCAACCAAATTTTAAAAAAATTAAATAAATAATAATAAAAAAATAAAATAAATAAACGGCACAATCCAACTCTAAGTAACTCTCAAACATGGTAAAAAATCTCTGGTCATTCCCACAGTCTAAAGACACGCAGAGTAAAGACACTAAGTGTTTAGACAAAGTGGGTCGGACTTGGGACGAGGTCGGTACACAGATGTATGATTTTCACATCAACACTCAAACATTTGGATTAAATTAAAAAACAATTGAGGATGAGGTTGGATGTTTATCTTGTCTAAATGGGAAGTTTGTGTGTGTGTGTGTGTGTGTGTGTGTGTGTGTGTGTGTGTGTGTGTGAGATGCAGGCCCTTCTTGGACATGGTGTACAATGCTCTGGATTGTGAGAAGGAGGATTACCACGCCCTCTTTGTTCTCTGCCTCCTTTTCGCCTTGTCTCACAGCAAAGGTACACACACACACACACACACACACACAAACAGACGTATGCACACACACAAGACATTAAATAAACTAAACCACTAACTGTCAATCTTCACTCGTTACCCAGCAGTTATTCACTCTATGAACAATTAATTGTTTGTTAAACTGAATAATTATTTGTGTTATTAATTACTGTACAATCTGGAAGGATAAATAATTAACGAATATTTTCTCAGTTTTTTTTTTTTATAAATAATGTTTTTTCAGTATTCATTAAAAACTATGGATAACTTTTAAGCATTTTTTTTTGTAGTAATCTGTTGCATTTTAACCTTTTTTTCTTTTTATAAGTTTATCAGTAACGCGACTTTATGGCCACTGGTTAAAAACATAAAATTATTAATATTTTAAAATTAGTGCTTGGTTCAGTTGAATTTCTGTTATTTATGTGTAACGTTTGATTTCACTCTTTACAATTTTTCTTAGCGGAGTTCATTAATTTTACACGGGCGTTCGAGTCTAAGCGGGACTTGTGTTTTGATCGTACAGAACACAGTTCTCCCTTTATGTCTCTATATAATCCCCTGATACACTAATGCACTGATCCCAGTGTCCCACTAGTGCTTGGACACCATCAAGGTAGAAAGTTTTCACGTGAATGATTGCCGGCCTCCCAGGAACTCCTTTAATGGACATGTCTTGGAGCGAGATCAGGACTGTACGGGGGGGCGTGGCGATAACTCCCAGCCGAGTTCCTGTAATGTGCAAGTGGTGTTGGTGAATGAGTGTGTGTCCAGTTCACACACACGGATGCGTCTCTTCCACAAGTTGGCGCTGTTGATTTTTAAGGTTCAGGTGTTTCACTCGCCTTGTGTAGATGTTGATCGTCTGTTTTACGTCTCCAAGGATCATGTTCAGTTTCTTATAATTAAGCAATGTATAAAAATAAATTCCAAGGTGGAACGTCTCGAACCCGGCTGGAGCTGCAGCGCTGTAAGACTCATTATGTCCTGCGTACGTGTTAGAACCTGGATCATCAAATAGCACACACACACACACACACACACACAGGCACATGACCACTGTCAGTAAATCATTAAACTGCTTTTAAATGAGTCTTTAATGATGAATATTGAATCCATTTTAAATTCATTTAATAATTTATTCTAAACAATTAGTTGTTAAAATAAAAGAATAAATGTCTAGAAAGTGGCACAGAAGCATCTCACCACGGTTACACGTCTCATTAAGAACGACTGGCGGCAGAAATATGTAAAAATATACAAATTAGAAAAATTAACCTTCTTGGCTAGACATGTTTTTTTTCTTTGTTTGTTTTAACTCGTTCTCCTCATTCCTCTGACTTACTCAATATATGTGTGTGTGTGTGCGTGTGCGTGTGTGTGTGTGTTAAAATGCAGGTATAAACCCGGAGCTGCTG
>JAOTRS010000025.1:11774551-11789790 GCA_028565755.1 Dinotopterus cunningtoni
AGGGATGTAGATAGGAGTGAAATAAGACTGAGGACAGAAGGAAGGAAGGAAAGACAGCATGCGATGCGGTGCAATAATACATCAGGAAGTGTTTATTTGTGTTGGTGTTGGGGAAATTACCTGGTAGGAGAATGTTTAATGTTTGAGCAATAAAGTATTTTATTGTTGTCACATCGTTTGAGGGCGCGACTTTTATTTTCGATAAGAAGTGCCGTCAGGTGTAACGTACATCCTAAAGCCCATTATTATTCAATTTATACTGTACACACTCACTTATGTTTAAACCGTCGTCATGTTCAGTTGACACGTTACCCATCGGGTTCATATCAGCGTCCTTATCTCATCACATTTAACAAAGTGAGCGTACCGTACACTCAGCAGTGTTTGCACCGGCGATCAGTTAATCCTTTCCGGAATTTTCACTGTGGCATCTCGATAAATGAGGGGGGTTTAAGTCAAACCGGGAAAACAGGGTGAAAACAGACGTGAAGCAGGCAGTCCATTCATGATAAAACTTTCTACCTTGATGGGGTCCAAGCACTAGTTAAGCATTAGTGTAGCAAGTGATTATATTAAGAGAAATAAAGGAAGTTTTTGTTCTGTTATTCTGCACAATCAAAAGTCCCGGTTTGATCTAAACCCCTCTCATATATTTTATAAGAAATGACAGAAATAAATTTTAAATGTCTAACATTAGAATGAGTTCCTATTTAAAGTCAGCAGGGATTCAGAGAGAGAGCGCCTCAGACCACGCCCACACACCTTGGGACCGCTCTGAGGAAGGTTCCGGGTTAATTTTTTTCTAACCAAATCCTGGTTGATCCTTTTTCAGAACCTCACCACAGATTTGTTCTGATATCTTCCTATGAATCTTATGATAGTGTTTATTGTTCTCTTTGATATATTTTTTTTCCCCACAGGAATAGGTGTATTTACATTTTTTTCCTGATGATGCGACACAGTAAAGGCGTGGTCCTGTATGACCTGCCTTAATCTCAATATTTGCACTAAGCTTAGGAACCAGTCTGTCTATTTTTTGTGGGTTTTATATTAGAGTGCACTTTTTTCTCTTTCTCTTTCTCTGTGGACTCGGTGAACGGAATGATAAATATAATTACAGCTGTTTTTTTTTTGCAGGGGGGGATTAGGAGGCAACTTTGAAGATAAGAATCGTTATGAAAATAAACAGGAGCCATTATTCTGCCTCACTGTGTTAAATCAAGATTAAGAAAGAAGTTCTTTGTAAAAGGGATGCGGGTCGAGGGGAAAAATAATTTCTGAGATGTTTTGAGATTTACAAACAAGACACTTGTTCAAATGAACAGGATGCAGGTGTTTACATTTCATGTAAACATTTACATTTTAGTGAATACATTTCCAGATATTTTTGTTAGAATCTCATAATTTTTTATTAAATAATTCTAATATCTTAAAGTTGAAATAGCAAAATACTGCACTTATACTTATATACTTAATTTTTGCTCAAAAGACAGTTTTCAAAGCGGTTACAAATTTAGATCCCTGAGTTTTCTCCAACACTCACACACCTCATATTTCTTCACTTAGGTCTTTGTATTTGCCCTTGGGGCTGTTTTTTGGGGTATTTATGTTTGGGTTTTGGAGAAATCAAATGCCACAGGTGTATTATTATTTTTGGGATTGGGGCAATTATTTTAGACCATGAAAGTGGATTAGGGGAAAAATAGCGATCAGGGTGACCCCTGTGTCTTTGTCTGTGTCTATCTGGTGTGTTTATTTTATGCATTAAACAATACAAACTAACTTGAACAAAAAATATACATTGTTACTGAGCAGTGTGCATCTTTGTTATCCGCCTCAAACGCCTCCAAAGTCTCAAAACTCGGCTTGACCGTGAGCGCGCAGGTTGAATGGCTTTCAACATGTAATGAGTGGGTTTGAGACTAATTCTCTCACAGAGTTTGGACAGATTGGAGGCTTTTAACACACTCAATTTTCGATAACGAAAATAACGACATAAAATGTGTTTTTGTTGTGCCACTCGGAAGCTTCTGCACTCAGAATGGTTTATATCAGAGGCCGAACATCTTATTACGGGTCACGGCCAATCAAACTAAATACAAGACGATTCTGGTCATGACCGATCGACCGGTCTCTATTATAAACGTAAAAAAAAACAATTTTGGCAAGACGTGAATCAGCACACAAAAGAATCACTACACATAACTGAATAGATTTTTTTCCCTCTGTCTCACCTACATTGAGGCACTGTATATAATACATATGTGTACATGTTATATGAAACCACACTTACAGGTTTTTATTTAGTTTTTTTGCGTGATGAAAACTAAGTGATCACAGGACTAAAAACATGCCGGACCATGCACACAATAAAGACAAGAGCATTCGGGTGTTTTTCTGTCTTTGTCTGTTCTCTAAGCGCTGTGTTCTTAGGAACATTTCCACAAAAGATAACCTAGTTTAGTGTGAATGAACGCCTCGGCTTGGTGTTTATTTATTTATTTCTTCCTTTCTTTTGTCCTGATCTCAATGTTACTTGGACATAGACAAAAGCACATAGGTGAAAATGGGTCAGTGTACTCTAATTACCCCGAGGAAGGAGAGGAGCAGCTTCAGGATAAACCTGTCTGCAGTCTAGGAAACATAGCGGCCGAACAAGCAATTAGTACACAACGATCGTCTCCTCCCGCGTGGCCCGAGCTAATTAATTGTGGGAGGCTGAGAGGAGGAGTGCAGCGTGTCTCCAGAAAGCTTTCCAGAGAATTTCGACCCTGCTCTAGTTCTGAGAATTTTCACAAGCTACTGGAACTCCTGATGGGACTCATTAAGTTCACTCACAAAGGGTGTTGTGTTGCACATTGTCGTTACCTGCTATGAAGAATTGTCTTCCCAAATTCCCCGCTTCCAGAGAAGTTATTAGGAAGGCTTTTAGTTTCTCCATTAGAAAAAAAAATGGACGGAGCCATGACGTTGAGGATCATGTTCTATATCAAGTCGGTTCTATTTATAGAGCAGGTTTAAGTGCTGTGCAGATGGAGCTGCTAGTGTAACCCACCCGAGCGAAAGTAAACACTCACGTGATGATGATGATAATACTGACAATATAAATAATAATAAAACAATGGAATCAGAAAAGCAGCAAATAAAATATTGTTGGTTGGAAGAGGAAAAAATATGATGGCGAGAGTGATGAGGGAATCCTGCGTACCCGCATCCCAGGGACAGATCGTTTCACTTAACCAGAAACGTGGAGGCAGGTTCAAGGCCCAATAGTCCAGTGTTCTTCACACTGATCTCTGCTCACTCTGTGTGTGTGTGTGTGTGTGTGTGTGTGTGTGTGTGTGTGTGTCCTCGACAGGCCATCCGTGTGTTCTTCATGCTGCGGGCTCTGTCGCTGCAGCTGCAGGGGGAGCCGGAGACACAGCTGCCCCTGACGCGTCCCGAAGACCTCATCAAGACCGACGACGTCCTCGACCTCAGTGAGTCTCTGTTCTTTTATTTTTGTGTAAAAAAAAAAAATACAGAGCTAGAAAAAATTAATAAATAAACAAAATAATCAGATGCACATTAGAAACGTATATTTCATAGCTGCTTCCTGCTTTCTTATAATCACATCCAAGCCACCTCTTTTGTGAACTTTTCCCATCCGGTCGGCGCTACACAGCACCGAACACCAGGACAGTCAGGGACAAGAGCAGGTTTTTCCCCTATTGGACAGTTAAATCTTTTTCTCACTCTGCAATAACAATATGTGCAATATTAAAATGTGCAGTACCACTGATATTTATTTGATAAAACCACACACCCTTTCTTTGTTTCATACACTTTTTTTTTGTGTGTCGTCGTCTCTGGAAGCTTTTGTCTCCGAAACAAATTCCCTGTATGTGCAATCGTACCTGGCAATAAAGCTCTTTCTGGTTCTGGTAATAATTAATAGTATATGAATATAATAATAAATATTGATTTGAACCTTTTACTTGATTTTTCCAATGGTTTGCTCTAGGGTTTTGTATCATTCCATATTGATTAACAATTAATCTGAATAACTGAACTCCTTCTATACAGCATATATTTATATATTTATATATTTTTCTATATTTTGGGTGTTCTGGTGCCGTTCTATTGTAGATTGACTTTTTCCTGCTGTATCCTGTCGTCCCTCCTCTTTTTATTCTATGAGTTTTTGTGTCGAGTCACCTCTAGCAGCACTAACTTGAAGTACTGGTTTCCTGTATGACTTCATCAGTCTTTCACATGGTTTTGGTCCGTTCTTCTTAACAACATTGTCTGTTTCACGATAGAACTTCGCCCACGCTTTGGCTGTCTGGACAGGCGGCCTCACGTTTACGTCTAGAGTACTCTGGTATCCAGAGGAATTCATCACTGACTTAGTGACTGCAGGGTGTCCAGGTCGCGTGGCTGCAAAAACAAGCCCGAATCATCACCTCTACAGCTGTCTCAGATGCTTTCCACTTGTGAATACTCTTTCGCACTGTAAAATATTGAACTCCAGATTGTTTGGAGAAAGAGTGGCTTTATAACCCTTTCCAACAGTTGCTTCTCTAAGACCATTGATTATGTCTCTCCCTCACGCTCCAGGCCAACAAACTGCCATACTTCTGCTTTTATGGAGGTCTAGACACCTGCTGATGATCAGTTCGTCAAGTGCTAATGATTAGTTAGCACATCGCACAAGATTAGCACATCGCTGCAACTTCCTGTGTACTTGGTGTTGCCAGCATTTTTTATTTTTTTTTTTGGCTTCATTTTTGTTACATAATATTCAACAATATATATATATATATTTTTTCTATGTTTGGTGGCCCCGTTTCTGTCTTGCACGTTAATGCATTTTCATCCTCTATGCCGTTATCTTTTTTAAACTGAAGATTACAACACAGCTGCTCTTTTTAGCTTTTATTAAACCTAATAAATAGTCATATTTTACGCCCACTTTTGCTGTTACTGTGACAAAATGCACTTCTGGACGTAGCTGGCAAACAAGACACAGACGTAGCGATGTAGCGGATGCGCAGCTTTGATCTTTGATGCAGGCGAGGAGGCGGCATTTGCATCTTGCATCAGTTGCATCCAGCAGTAGTGAGTATCCAGTTCTGCGCCTCAAGTAGTGGTGCAATAGTATCGGAACAGCTCTATGATGGGTGTCAGTATCGCGCATCCTTAGATTTTACTTTTAGTTAGAGATTTTAAACTCTTAGATAGGATAGAAAACTTTTCTCTTTTTTGATTCTTATATATCAATGAATAATTTTTTAACGCTTATCTTTTAATGCAGATTCAATCTAAAAAAAAAACTTTTTAACAATTTTAATTGTTCCTATTTGTTACAGCATCAGATCAAATAAATCCCCCCGCCCTGATATTTCAACATCCCCAAGCCTGATACTGATCACGGCCACCCAAATTATTATATATATTTTTCTTCCCCTTATCATCTTTAATCAGGTCTTATATCCTTGACCCTCTGTTTACAGATGCAGATTTCAAAGCCTGCCAACTCTCGATTGATCTGTAAGTAATCCTTCCTGTGGTCGAGATTATTTTCAGAGTCGATGTCATCGTGTAATCTGTAACGGTTCATCGCCGAGTGATCTGAAGCGTCACCCACTTTTACGGGAAGGAGCTGCGTTTCTATCGTTTCAAAGCCGTTATTTTTTTGTGATTACGATCTTGCCTTCAGACAGATCACTGAGCACGAGATTGTGAGATTCTGAAGCTCGTGTACGGTACGAGATGTGGGCGGAGCCTCAGAGGCAGATCTGAGATTTTTAATCTTCATGATCCTTGATGTCTTGATGTTGAAGGAAATAAATTACCGCCCACTTTGCTATAGATTTCGGACTTTCTCAGGTTGTGGTAAATTACAGGTTGTCATTACTTTAGTGTTTGTTTGCTCTTCACCTTCTGTTTCCTGGATCATCTCCAAACCACTGCCTTTTAGATCTGTCTCGTACGTCTTTCATCACCACGCTGTGCTCTGTGATGTCTGAATATTTCTCTGTCTCCGTCCTCTTTTGAACGTCTCGTTCTGCACACATCGCCAGCACTCGTAGCATTCGCAGCACTCGCTTTAATTTACTGCACTCATCACTTAGGGCAGATTGACCTCGGGGCTGGTGTGTTACGGGATCAAAAGATGTTTATTCACTTGTTTGTTTATTCATTTATAACAAGTAGCTTTCTTTTGACTTGCTGCATGAGTGAGTCATTTATTATTATTATTATTATTATTATTATTATTATTATTAATAATAGCATTACGTAAGAAAACAGATAAAATCATTGTTGCCGCTTTAGGCTGCTTCCTCAGTTAGTCGTTTCCATGGAATGTTCCGGGAGATCAGCTGGGAGGCCTTTTGTTATGTCCCAGAATTATGGAAAAAACATTCAGAAATGTCACCCCGAGTCCAACAGGTCATTTGACAGCAAAAAACAAACCGAGATAAAAAAAAAAAGAGGGCAGGACGGAATGTAATATTCATTAGGAAACGCTTAAAGATTTACACAATACACTATAGATACACAGTATATCCTGTACCAAACCCTATAACAGGGTGTTGCCATGGTTATCGGACGCTATCTAGGAGAAAAAGCGTCCGGAGGCGGAGCTAGGGTGAAGCAACATGAAGTAGGAGCCCAGTTGAGCGGCGCCGGTTCTGCAGCAGTTGGGTTTCGTCCTTTAAAAGTCAACAGAGAGATTTTCATCATTTTTTCTGCATGCTGCATATAGATTAATTAATATTAGTTTAATAAAATTAATTTTACCCAAAAATAGAGGTTTTACACATTTATTTAATTATTTAAATTAAAAAAAAAAAAAAGTTTGATACAAGGAAAATTATTTATTCATTAAAAAAAGTAAAAAAAAAAAACTCAATCTAAAATAAGAATAATTTCATTGAGTAGAAGTTCATATTTATTTATATTTGTGCAGCTGTTACAATAATGTGATTATTCTCTTAAATTTGTAAAATTATTGGGGGAAAAAACAAAGCAAAGCCTATAACAAAAATAAATACTTTCTATGAATAAAGACTTGTAGCATAACTTTGATGTAATCATGAGGCACATCATTATGATAATTAAAAAAAAAACATTACAGTCTCTACTGTTGTTCATAAAGCGTTTATAAAGTCTTAACAGAACACACTGTATGAAGTGCTTATAACACATTGTCACCTTTATGTCTCTTTACAATGCACTCTGCACAAAGGGCTTTGTTCTTCACACTAAGCAATGATCTATAATGATTCTATAAATAATCGTACAGTAACTGTAGCCATTATGAACGTGTTTGTAGGTCATTATGCTCCTGACCTTCGTAGACCGTACAACGTAGTGCATGTTTAAGCCGCAGTTGACCCGACACTTGACACCGTCATCTCTCGGTCTCTATCAGGTCACCCTTCCTGTCCCCGTCCCCACCTTGTGTCACTTCCTGTGAGGTGTTCAGGGGTGACACCCCCTCAGCACCCCAACCCTTAGATCTCAGTCTTACAGGTAAAGCGTGGGCGTGAGGGAGAAATGACTCACTCCCTGCGTCCCACGCCGAGGGGCTCGCGGGATTTCAGGCACCAGCGTCGTGGGCAGCGACAGTATTAAGACACTTTTCCTGTAGAGCTCAGACGACTGACAGTAAGAGTGCTAAAGCCGTGCCTACACACATACACTTAAAAAGATCAGTGCATCAGCCTTTTTTTTTTTTTTTTTTAAATGCCACACACTTCCTGGATGACTCGAGGGTGGACACCAGATTTAACTTTTTGGTTTTGTTTTGTTTTTTTTTTTCTTCACTTTTTTATATTTTTCTTTATTTAAAGCTCCTTGAGAGGCAGCGAGCGTTCCAGAAGCTCGGCGGATGAGAACCGGTTACAGGATAGAAAGATAAACACACATGGCTACCAGGGATGAATTTGCATGTGACGTGTGATTGGTTCACACCCCTGGTGTGTACTTAATGACATCATAACCCAAGGTCAGATGTAGCTCCGCCTCCCAGCCAGTGCACTACAGGACTTTTTTTATATTGTTTAAGTTTAGTATGTACAGGAACATAATTAATGTTTATAATCAGTTACCAGGCGACGTTTATTATAAACACACATCACGTCACATTTCTGATGAGCTCTCAGTAGTGAAGTCATTCTTCATTCTTGAAATAACGCTGTGTGTGTGTAAGCCGGCACTACCACTACAAGTGTGTGTCAGTTCCGGTTAGGTGGTAATGATTAAAAGAAATACAATCAAAAGGTACACTTTCATGTGTGTGTGTGTGTGTGTGTGTGTGTGTGTGTGTGTGTGTGTGTGTGTGTGCGCGCGTGCAGGTGTCTTTGTGTGGTCTTCGTTTTTTTGTTCCCGTGTGTGTCTTGAGCACGGCTCGCATTAAAGAAAGCAGAGAAAGTTATCAGATTTCCACTGGTGGAAACGAGAGACGAGGCCGTTGTGATGTTCCTCGCTGCTTCAACGCCGATCTGTGGTGAGGGACGTGCATTAATAAACACACCCCTCAGGACCTTCAGTTAGGGCTTAGTGGATGGAAAAAGCCTTTCAGTGATGGAGCAAACACACACACACACACACACACACACACACACACACACACACACACGGTACTGATGTCATCTCTGCTATTGCACAGGAAATGTCACTTTATTTCTCACACATACATACACGCACACACATCTAGAGTAGTGATACTTACAGTTAATCAGAATCTACTCTATATATAGGATTCCATTTAAAATCCTTTATAAATAAAACAGTGTGTGTGTACTTATGTGTAATATATGTGTGTGTGTGTGTGTGTGTGTAATGCTACATGCTTCTGATGATTACTTATTGCCTTAAAAAGAGATCTAACCAGTGGACACGCCTCCCTGCACGTAAAGTCTTGTTTCTAATTCTAGTCTTATACGAATATTGCTAAAAATGTCCAAGCCTGTCACCATGGCAACCACCACTTCTTGATTTGCCTACGTTTAGCTAGCTGGTTTATTTCTTACTTGCGGGATTAGCTTTGTTCCTAGAACGTTAGCTTTATGCTTGCTGGGTTGGCTTTCATCCCCTAGCTTAGTTCTTACTCACTATATTTATTTTCACTCACTAGGTTAGCTTTGACATTCTTAACTAGTTAACTAGCTAGCTAGCATTTGTATTTTTTTTTTTTTGCTCTATACTTTTAGCTTTCACTTTGTAGCTTCAGTGGATTAGCTTTTGCTCATTAGCTTAACTTTCAGCTAAGCGCTCAAACAGGAAGCGAGGGACCGAACAGAATCTGTGCTTTGGCTCCTGAAGGCGGAGCTTAATCTGACTTCTTACTTACCCGCCCATATCACATGAGCAGGTTGGCGGAGTTCATTTGAAAGTCAGTGACACACGGAGTCATGCTAGTCTCGACTGAAATCATCTGACGAGCAGGAAGTGTGAAGAAGCAGCACTTTTATTTCCTGTTTTTTTTTTTTGTTTTTTTTTTTTGTTTTGTTTTTGTTTTTTTAGAAACGTGACATTTTTATAAATAAATCTGTGCCGGTTCCTCTCAGACCGGTTCACTCCAGCTGTTCCCTCGGCCGGCTCTAGAGAGCAGCTTGAGTCCCACTCTGTGTGTGTGTGTGTGTGTGTGTGTGTGTGTGTGTGTGTGTGTGTATATAGTGTTTAGTGTGTGTGTATTGTGTGTGTAGTGCAGTGTGTGTATGCCATGCCAAACATCTGACAACAAATGGACATCAAAAATAAAAACAGCAATGACCTCAGAATTTTTTTCAGCGTTTCTTGTTAAAAAAATAAATAATAATAATAATAATTCGCGCGAATTTGCTGACGCTAACGGGAACAACACCGGCCTCATCAGAATGTTTACATTGCACTTAACTTACTGACTTTATGTTCTTGTTGATGAGAGTCTTATCATCTCACACACACACACACACACACACACATACACACACACACACACACAGTGCAGAATGACTCAGTGTCTTAAGCATCAATGTGGGCAGAGCTTTAAAGAGCGCACCTATGTGATCGGCAAGAATAAAGAAGGTCAGGTCTGATGTAAGGTGCCGTTTTTAAGTAGAAGTGAATATACGTGTGTGTGTGCGGGGGGTGCTCAGTGTTATCAGACTTGCAGATCGAGCTCTAATACACACCCGCTTCATTACTGAAGTTACTAAGATAATTGTTTACTTATTTACGTACTTAATTTGTTGTTAGTTGACTTACTTGTTTAATTTTTTCTTTACCTACTTGTTTGTTTTATCACCACTCCTGGTCTAACGCCGCTCTAATGCCAGTCTGGGTGTTATTTCACTGGTTCCTGTGACGGTACCTCGTGGTAATGTGCTGTAAGTCATTGTCTGAGCTGAAATTCTCAGGCTGCTGTAATGATTCACAGTCCTGGTCTGTGAATGTAAAAATAACAAGACAAACACACACACCATCTGTTTTTTTTTGTTTTTTTTTCTGTCCACAGATAACAGCGACCTGATCGCCTGCATGGTGGTGAGTAAAGACGGCGTTCAGGCGCAGAGGTTCCTGGCCGTAGACGTCTATCAGATGAGTCTGGTGGAACCAGAGACCAAGCGTCTGGGCTGGGGGGTCGTCAAGTTCGCAGGTCTCCTGCAGGTAATCTCAGCACCGGAGAATTAAAAGCCCCAAAGCTTCTGCTACACTGTTATCTGATCAACAGGACGAGGCCTTAGAAGCTGAAAGCTGAGACTGATTTCTGAGTCATTTGTCTTTTTTTTTTTTTTTTTTTCCCCAACCTTTACGGGATGAAGTGTACATGACATCTATTATACATCGTTAGATATTTATGTGCCTTTAAATGCCTAAAAAATCTATTTTCAAGATTTAATTCATACAGCATTTTTACATATTTATGATCCTGTGAACTGCTGTCGTTTTGATGAAAAGTTCATAATTTTTTTGTTTGTTTGTTTATATCATATTATTTTTTATTTAGTTTTCCCCAAAATATTATAGCAAAAGAACGTTCCTCATTTGTTTTTTTTGTCTTAGTTTTTTTAAACATGAATTGAAAAACAACTTTCAATAAAACTTACGTTGCAGAAAAAAACATTAATTGATATTTTTTATTTATATGTTTGTTTATTGAAGTTGACCCTCTGGGAAATCTTGTGTTGAATGTAGTGCGAAAAGTGCGGACAGACGTGTGTACGCACGTGTTTAATAGCAGTGGGGTGAAATCGGTGTGTGTTTGTGTGATTCCTCCGTTGCAGGACATGCAGGTGTCGGGGGTGGAGGACGACAGCAGAGCCCTGAACATCACCATCCACAAACCGACGTCGAACCCGCACGCCAAACCCGTTCCCATCCTGCAGGCGTCCTTCATCTTCGCCGACCACATCCGCTGCATCATCGCCAAGCAGCGGCTGGCTAAGGGACGCATCCAGGCGCGGAGGATGAAGATGCAGAGGATAGCGGGTCTGTCTGTGTCTGTCTGTCTGTCTGTCTGTCTGTGATTGGGGGGGGGTCGTGTTCATGCGCGTCTCTCACAGATCCCCTGTAGCTCTGTGTGTCTAAACGGATGATCACAGGTTAGGGATTTTTCATTGTTGCAACCAGCAGAATAGAATGTGTGTTTGATCCAAACGGGGTTAAGGTCAGAACCAGGTCAGATATTTCAGTTTAGTAACCAGAAGAACCGGACTTCTCAGCAGGCGAGCTATTTCTGTCCACAACGCTGGGGTTCTTCTCATTTCTGCTCCCGCGCTGGGGAATTTTTACAGCAAACAAAGACTTATTCTTATGACACATTCCACACGTTATTAAACAGATGACGAGTGACACTCCAAGAAAAGACATTGCAACAAGTGAAAACAAGCTCTATTCGTGTTTCTACTTTTCCTTTTTTTTTTCTTTTTCTTTTTTTTTTTTTTTAATACAATGGAGCCAAAAACAACATGTCTGGTTTTGTACCGTCTCAGTCTTGTCTAAACAAAGAGCAGAAATCGGATAGCTTGTTGATTTGATTGCTGGAGAACTGTTTGTAAGTGAATTGTGACTTTGTAAGTTATAACTGACGAGTTATTAACTGAGTCACGTGATACTGAGGCTGAACAAATCTTTAAAAATAAATACGTTTGATCCTTTAGATGGTGCACTAACCAGAAACATTTCACTGCGGAATCTAGATAGCAGCTACACTCTACGTAACTGTACTTCATGATAAACGAATGTTAGTGATCGGGTTCGCATTAAATTATATTCTGACTCGTTCCAATCCTAACATAAAAGGAAACATGCAGACGATGGCGATACTCTGACGCTAAACTCCCATTTGTGCTGACTTGATAAAAAAATTCGCTTGCTAGCTGTATATCTAGTTGTAGTCGTGGGTCAGAAGGAAATCATGTTCCTGTGTTTGGTCTGACGGCGTAGCTCGGGGGTGGAGTCAAAGCTGGAGAATAAAACAAAGGGGAATCATGTGATACAACCGTCATATAGTCATGTTGAAAAAAAATATATATATGTCTCTATATATATATATAAATAGTCAAAGTCAAATTTATTTCTAAAGCACATTTAACATGACTTAGTTGACCAAAGGGCTGTACAATCCTAAAATAGCTGCAGACACACAAACAGACGATAATAAGAAAATAAAATGAAATAAAATCCAAATTAAACAATAAACAACAAAAAAAGTCCATCTGCATTATAGAAAATAAGCCAATAAATCAGTAAAACAATAAATTAATGAATACAAAAATAAATAAAAAACAGGGGGACGAGTACCTCATCACTCTGTATTAAATACCAATTATGAAAATAATACTTTTCCAATAATATTATTTCAGAACAATTAAGTTGTTAATTCATTCTTTTGCATATTTATTTATTTAATATGTTGTTAAAAATAATTTCCTGATATTTTCTGAGGTAACGTTAGTGATAAAATCTCAGAACAGTCTAATTAATACGGCGTCATAACGAGCATCTGTGTGTAGAGTCCGAAGTTTCCTCCTGCAGCTGAAAAATATATATATATGATTTTGTATAGAATTATTACTCATATTTTCTGAATTTTTTGCACCCACTTGTGTTACAGTTCAGCTCATCAGTGTTGTGTTTTTGTCTCTCGTTCGCACAGCTCTCCTCGACCTTCCCGTACAGCCGTCGTCTGACGTGTTAGGCTTTGGACAGTCCTCTTCCTCATCCTCATCTTCGTCCTCGTCCCAGCTGCCCTTCCGATTCTACGACCAGGCTCGGCGAGGCCCGGCCTTCGCCTCCGTCGATAAAGTGCCAGGTAACACACTCTCTTTTAACAGGAATTTTATTAAAAGCGGCGCTTTAAACCCCTAGTGTGTGTGTGTGTGTGTGTGTGTGTGTGTGTGTGTGTGTGTGTGTGTGTGTGTGTGTGTGTGCGTACGAGCTTATGTTTATACAACACATAAACCCTGATCCTGCGTATCTGATGAAGCTCCTGATGATCAGCACTGGTGACTCATTACCGCACGGCGTGTGTAAATATATCTATCAGGAGTCCTGAAGAATAAATAACACACTTCAAAATTACTTGTGCAGAGAAATCGAGATATTTTACTCAGAACAGAAGTAGAATATAAAGATTATATTGGTGTATAATTCTGACAATTATCTGTTTTTTGAGCAGTTAGTGAATCTAAAA
Source organism: Dinotopterus cunningtoni (assembly GCA_028565755.1). Lineage (NCBI taxonomy): Eukaryota > Metazoa > Chordata > Actinopteri > Siluriformes > Clariidae > Dinotopterus > Dinotopterus cunningtoni. The sequence goes on from JAOTRS010000025.1 coordinate 11,788,221, forward strand.
TAGCTGTTTATATGAATTTGACAGTTATGTGAATGTCACATTTTTTCTGAATAATTATTTAAATTCCTGAAATTTGTGGTGTTTTTTAGCTGGAAGAATAAACCATTTTTTAAAAAAATATTTTTTCCTTCTTCATTTTTTTAAATTAATTAATTAATTAATTAATTTATTTATTTATTTATTTATTTTTTTTTTTTGCCTCCCATGTACCATGACCCCTTTTTTTTCTTTATTTTTGTGAAGGAGTAAATTAATATCGGGTTTCTAATAAATTACTTTTTTTTCATTCCCTTTTTCTAAAATCAGTCTTAGTCTTGAATACTTTAGAAAGGTACACAATTCAGTGATTTTGGCAGAAAAAAAAACCCTTAAAGGTTCTTTAGACCCAGTAATTTCCTTTTTTTTAAGTAACATCATGTAAACAAGTTTGGCATTTACCTGCACAGTTTGCCAATAAGAGACTTGGCAGCCTCTCCGATGTGCGGGGGATACTTGATGACACCATCCAATATCTTAGAGTAGATGTTCTGCGGCTCTGAGCTTGAAAAAGGTGGGCTTAAATACCACGCAGAAAAGAAAAGAAAAGAAAGATTTGCTTCAATCAGGATATGAGTATTTTGCTCCTTCTTGCTAATGAAGGCATTCAAACGTTTAAAGCACATCAGCATAATGAACATTAAACAACAATCAACAGAAAAGTCAAGCCTAGCAACCACAATGCTTCAAACAGACTCTGCAGTAATTAGCTCTCAACGTGCACACGCATACATAATGATTCATGAATCACTTTTATAAGGAGATCTGTAAGTCATGATTAATGTTCATTTCAACTCTTTTCTTTACCGTGATGCCTGCTTGCTATGAAAACTGCCTGAAAGAACAATAATGCAGCTTTCAACATGGAAAGTTATTTACATTATTAAAATCCTAATGCACATCAAGGTGGCGTAAATATCTGGAGATTTAAACTTTAAAAAATGCACTTTGATGCAAACCTGGTAGAACATTATTCCAGTTACTTCTAGTGGTTACAATGGCGTTTCTGTTCATTTCTGACGTACCTGCCTGCCAGAAGCTCGTAGATCAGAATACCTAGAGACCAGAAATCAGCGGCAAAGTCGTGTCCTTGATTCTGAATGATCTCTGGAGCCATGTACTCTGGAGTTCCACAGAAGGAGTAGGTCTTCTGCCCTCGCTGGAGCTTCTTCGCGAAACCAAAATCAACCTAGAGAGATGCAGAGAGCAGGAAGGGAGAGAGAAATAGAATTGTATAATCTATTAAATGTGCAAAATGCACAATTAGAAATGAAGGAATATTGGACGTGATTCCAACTTAAAAAAAACTTTCTGTAGCTGTCTAACAATTAAAAATGCTACTGTGTCTGAATTTATATTAGCAAAACATTATGTCCAGGTTTCAAGAAATATTTAAATCTGAGTATCAGTGTGGAATAAAAGTGACATAATCCCTTTTACATTTTAAACATTACATGTTCTTTCTTCACAGGCTACTCAGGTGCTTGTTCAGTCCCTTGTTATTTCAAGACTGGACTACTGCAACTCACTCCTG
>JAOTRS010000025.1:11811931-11822043 GCA_028565755.1 Dinotopterus cunningtoni
TAATCTTATATTTGACCGCTTCAAAAAAATTTTCTATAAATCCCAAAATTTTTTAAAATAGAAGAATCCACAAAATATATATTTAAAAAAAAATCAACTGTGATCTAAAATCCATATAAATCTATATAAATCCTCCATCCTGTTTTCCCTCCAATCCAGGAAACACATTCAAGCCCTTAACTGAAGCCAAATGTTCCTGTGTGAAAGGAATCAGTTCCTCCTGCGTCAGACCTCGTTACCGTCGCTAATCTGGAGTTTACGGTACAGCAACACCCAGGACACAAAGCCTTATCTCGATCTTACTCACTTTCTGAGTAAAGCATTTTATTGCCACTGTGTGTGTGTGTGTGTGTGTGTGTGTCTGTGTGTCTTCCTCAACAAGCTCCGCCCGCCCTCTGTTTCTTATAAATGTGTGTATGAGCCATGAAGAGATTACGGTCACTGTAGCCCCGCCCCCAACCCTGCTCCTACCCGAATGAGTCAGTCTAGCACGTGTGTCATTTCAGGAATCCAGGTACATCAAGAGACGTAATCTAGGCGACAACAGGGTTGTTAAAAAAAAAAAAAAGCATCAGAATGCAGGCTAACAATAACACAGTGAGAACATGTCCCTGTTCTTAGGAAGCGTCAGATCCACTTTCAGCTGAGTGACGAAATTATGAGGAAGGCTTTTGAATACGCACATAATACACTGGAAACACTAACAGGAAAGTTCCAGTCAGGTTACTTTTTTTTTGTTTTTGAATGGGCATACTGGGAGCGCTGGAACAATTCACAGTGTCGGAATATCTTTTACTTTTCACTAAAATTCAACACTAAGAACTAAACACTAGAGATTTGAACTTTGATACACCAAAGTTTTTACATTAAATGGGTGTAAAACCGTAAAGGTTCCCCCGTTCCTGAAATTCCTAGTGGAACTCCCGGGATACCTTTTGTTTTCACAAAGTGAAAGTAAAATATGAATTACGCAGCTTTGGACCAATAAAACCTAAAGTGTGTGTGTGTGTGTGTGTGTGTGTGTGTGTGTGTGTTTGGGTCCTGACTGAAATCTACCTACTTTATGTCTTGTGAAAAATAAAGCCAATAAAAGTGCCTCCTAATGTGGATAAATGTGGATTAAAACAAGGAAAACAAACAAATGTGTTTTTTCAATTGTTTAAAAATACATTTATTACTATTATAAAAATACTGGTAGAGAAATCCAGGTACATCAAGAGACTTTTTTTGCATAGCAAAAATAGAATCGCAGGAAGCCCCGGGACTGCCTGCATGCTAGTGTAAACATTCAAGATTGGCGTAAACTTCCAAGTGTTCAAGTCTTTCCAAAATGTGCTACAAAGTGCCTGTTTGGAGCCGTCAAGTATGGCAAGCATATTTTTTCCGTAGCGGTACGTTAATGCGTCCGAGCCTTCAGAGCCGATACGGAAAAGAGCGGAGGAAGTCTTTGACGATCGGATTGACCGGAAGTTGATCGATCGCCTGCGCTCCACACGTTTCTATAATCCGTTTGCGGCAGAGATCCTGCAGCGAGCGTACCCGCTGTCTCCTGTACGGCCACTGCAGGCACTGCTTTGCCGAGCTGGAGTAGTGTTCCAGCAGCTGGAAGAGGTTATTGAAGGACTTCTTGCTCCCCATGAGACTGAAGCCCGAGCTCTGGAAGTGTATCCGAACGCTGATGGGTCCCGAAGGCGCCCTGTAGCTCAGCGCAAAGAAAACGTCCTTCTGTTGGCTGTCCCTGATCAGGAAAGTTCCCACGGGTTCGTTCTTGAGCTTGTGGTGGGCCTCCTCGACTGTCATGGGCCCCCAGTAGAATCCGCTCTCCTCCAGCATGGACGTGGTCTCGACAATGGTCTTGAAGTCACTCTCGCTCCTGAACGAACGGAAGTGTGTGCGGTTTTCCGGGTGCGAGAGCGGGGCTCGGCGATCCGCTGAAGTGCCTGACGTGTCTTCCACGGCGCCGTGCGCTACCATCCTACAGGGAAGACCAGCTCCTGGCGCTGTCTTCCATAGCGTAGCGTCATAAAGGTCATCTAGGCCAGGATCAGGAAATCTAAAAAAAAAAGAGAAAACAGGTTATAGTCGGTTGTGATTTCAGATAATTGAACGCTGGCGTAGGGGGAAATAATAATACCGCCGCGTTTCATTTGCAAATATATCAAGAGCTGAAGTTAGTTTCTGTTTCCCTAAGTTTCATGTCAAGATCCGTCCTGATAACGCTGAAAGTTCCTGTTACGCTGGAAATGGAAAGGATTTGATTTCGAGGCGTAGACAATTCAAATTAAACGGAGGTTTGAACCTTATGAATGAGATCATGAGAAATGGAATATCTGGCCACGCTCTGAGGTTTGCACGGTAGCTGGAGGGCGATATCTATAATTACACTGTCTGAGAAACATTAGGTACTCAACTGCCTCCAGAGCGCTGCAGAAACTTCGAGACATGTCGAAAAAAACACAGTGCAGGAGTTTCCCAAACACACTCCTAATTACAACTTTAAGATGATGGATTACTTTCTTTGTTTATTTATTTTTTTTCTATGAAAAGTAAGAAATTAAGCATTCGGCACACGGTTAAGAAAGAGAGACCGCAATTTTTTTTTCTATAACTGAACACACACACACACACACACACCAGCAGCAACAGATTAAACGAGGAGAAAGTTAGTGCTGGAACATCTCACAGCGGCTGAAATTTCATCTCCAGTGTTTGTAGGCAGGACAGAGTTTAACCCCTGACTGTGTGAGAGCTGAAGCCAGGTGAAGAACACGCAGGGAACAATGAAAGAGTTTCTCTTTAGGAAGGACTGATCTTCCTCCCAGCCTGAGGTTTGATGATGTTCCTGGAGGCGCTCGAGCTTTTCCAGGAACGCGCAGAAGAACAACGTGTGAACCTTCTCGGGGGGGGGGGGGACTCTAAACTACAGAGGGAACATTTTAGGTCCGGCGCGATCAGTGAGTTCAGTTTCTGAATCTGTGCTAAAATCTTGGCACACACACACACACACACACACACACGCATCTGACATTAATTATCCCCGTGCACAGGCGGGTTTTGCTGGGTTGAAGAAGCAGCACGCGCTCTTACCGTTCAGCACATCCTGGACCGGACAGCGGGAGACCGGGGAAACATGGCGTCCGCTCGCGCTGCCTCTGAACCCCACACCGCGCGCGCTTAATTCCATTGGCCTGAAGCCCGAGCTCGTGCGTGTCTCAGCGGTACAGATCCTCGCGTGAAGCCAAGCGTTCTGTAATGAAGCTGCGCTTTTATTTAGGCGGCCTTTAAGCCCCGCCCCCACCCCTCTCTCTCTCTCTCTCTCTCTCTCTCTCTCTCTCACACACACACACACACACACACACACGCTGTGTTTCCCGGAAAGTTTGCTTTCGCTTTAGCTTTAAGCTCTTCTCTGAAATCGTGAGCTTGTGCTTCAAACCGCAGTGTGTACATGTGTGTGTGTAGGGGGCACACACACACACACACACACACACTGTGTAAACATGCAAGCCCTGGCTACTATGACGACCCAAATATACATGCATGTATGTTTTTCTGTGTGTGTGTGTGTGTGTGTGTGTGTGAGTGTGTGTGTGTGTGTACAGAATATAGATAAGCACAGTTAGAGGAAAAGCTAGATAAATAGATTAAATACTTGACATGGTGTGTGTGTGTGTGTGTGTGTGTGTGTGTGGAAAGATGGAACAGACAGAACCCTTTGATTAACTACTATGCCTTATTTTATTTGATTTTATTTTTCCAGTGTTTGAAATCTTAAATATTAATCACATACACCGTGCAATGTGAGTAAATACAGTAAGTTTGCATAAATATACTGTGCATAGTGTGACCAAAAGTATGTGCACCCCTTGACACCACGACACGCATTCTTCTCCAAGCAGTTACTCCAAGTCCAGATGATGATCTCCGTACAGAATGTTGTACACATTACACTCTGACCGAACTTGACCCCACTCAACCGTCCCTGGAGCTGGAGGATCCTCGGCATCCTGACATCATCGCCCGGGCTCTGTGACGCTCCTGAAGAGCATGTGGCTGTGGGGATTAGTGTTCCTGTGAATGAACGCTCCACCATCCAGCATGCACAGTACAGTAATTCTAATGCTCAGTATACGTGCAGGGTGAAAATGAACTCTAATGGCTGTAGAACCCGTAGTATCACTGGGGTCATGATGAAACCAGTCTCTCCCCATTTAGCTCTTACTGTGCGTGCGTGGTTGGACCGGCATTTTTCAGGACGTTGGCAGGGACGACACAGAACTCATAAAGTCCAGATCTCACTCTGTGTTTTTTTTTCCCTGTCGAACAACACAAAGGAGGATGTGTACAGGACAAAGCCTCGACCACGGGAGGACTCAGAGACACGGATTCAGGAGGGTCTCAGCAATATCCCAAAACACCTCCTTCAGTTCCATCCCTGGATGTTTGAGGACACTGGTTGACGCCACCGGGGCCTATGCTGAAATTTAAAGATTTGCTTTCATTCTCCTGTGTAATAAAGTACATGTACAATTTATTTCAATACATTTGCACTTTATTACTAACTTTTAATGCCTTGTTACTTTTCACTCACCTTGTATATTTACATTAATGGCATTTGGCAGAGGACCTTATCCAGACTGACTTACACTTTATTTATTTATTCATTTAATTAATTAATTATACAATTGAGAGTTAAGGGTTTTGCTCAAGTGTGCCACAACTGTGGCAAATCAGTGATGCTGGGGTTTGAACGTGAGACGTTTTTATCTCATTATACATCAGAGCAGTTTTAGTTTGTTGAGCTGCTCATGGGTTGTTGGGGTTTGAACCTGGGCCCCTTCAACCCATAGGCCGATGCCGTAACCCTCTGAGCTACCCCCGACACCCGACACTCCATGAAAGGGGAATGCTCTGCACTGAGATGTTTAATAAGCACATATGGGTGTGGTGGATTGTAGAGGGGTGCACAAACTTTACTTTTAGCCATGCAATGCATGTGCTTCTATGGGATCTTTTGATTGCGTAACAGTTTCGTTAAACATATACTGATGTTAAATTTTGACAGTTCTTGTGCAAGTGTAAGTTTGACCTTTATGCACTTTATCATTAATGCAATCTAATATGCTTATTTGAAATCTTTATCGTTATGTTTGTTCAGTCTGATGTCTTTAAAGTGTATAGAAACGTTCACTGTGCAGTCTATTGTGGCTCATGTCGCCAGGTAGTGCTGCAATGAGAAGAGACCCGCTGTTAGTTTCATTTCTGGACAATAGAGACGTTTACGCGTTCATGTTCTGCTTTGTGCGCTCAAACCACTACCTGAACATGCCACGGTGAGGAGGTGGTTAATAATGGATTTGGTTGAGGCACACAGTAAGAGGTGTGTATTAGGACATGTATCTGCATGTACTTAGATCTCTTTGACAGCTGCTTCTAACAATGATTTCATTGTGAAACTGAAATGCCTTTTACACACACATACACACACACGCACACACACATCTCTAGTTGGTTTGAGTCAAGTTGCCTTACTGCTTATGGCTGCTTTCATTTCTGTACAGTTTCTCAGAAATGCTCATGTTTACCGCATGGTGGGATGGACATTTTTTTTTCCTCTTTCACATATGGCAGATTAGATTATATCACAGCGAGCATTGCATGAGTAACTGCAGTTCCTCTGAGCATGTGGTTCACTTCTAAGCAACTGGGTCCTTTTGGGGAAATTGGGATTTTTGATGTGTATTGCATTTTATATTGCTTTTTTTTTTTTTTGCTCTGAAAAGATGTATCTAATTAGATGGTTTAGTTGATCACATCTTGGAGTTATTTTACTTTAAAGTTAATCAGTGAAACACAGCATCATAGCCAGTTGTTTTTGCTAAGCTAATTACACTAATGCATGTACAGGCCTGTGTGTGTTGGCTGAGTGGTTAGCGCTGTTGGCTCGCACCTCCTGAAGTCTGTGTGCGTAAACTTCGCATCTTTTCCCCATGCTTGCGCTTGGTGGGTTTCCTCCCACGGTTTAAAAGACATGAACTGTAGCCTGATTGGTGTTTCCACTTTGTCATCTGAGTGAGTGTGTGGCGTAGATTGCTAGAAGGTTGGGGTGCTTGGCCACGTTGCCTCGTCTTTCGTTGTGACGTCGTCAGTTATTGCAGCCAACCATCTTTCAGCAATCGGGGTGTGAATGTGTGAGCGTGATGTTGGTGTAAGGTTAGCGTAGGTTTTTTTTTTTGCAAGTTAGGCTTGTTAGATGATGATGATGATATTATTAGAAAGCCTGGGTTCAGTTCCCACCCAATGCCCAAACACCAGCTACTGGATGCAGCAGCAGACTCAAACCCGGATAAAATGGGAGGGGTTACATCAGGAAGGGCGTCGGTGTAAAATCTGTGTCAAAGTTGCTGTACAGATCGAACGGTCAACTGTGGCGACCTCTCGATAAGAGCAGCCGAGAAGAACTCTAAATCTATTATTATTACTATTTGGTAGTAGTAGTAGTAATAATAACCTAAAAAAGTGCGCCATACTGTACTGTACATCACAGCTTTTACAGTCACCTTAAACCTGATACATCACACTTGTGACAATTGTATGCAAAAACAAAAAATATGCAAAAAATAAATAAATAAAATATGGCTTTCATTTGACTCACGCTTGTATCATCATCATCATCATCATCATCATCATCATCGTTATTATTACTTTACTAATTATTACTATTAGTAGTAGTAGTGGTAATAAAAGCATTATTAATAGTGTTTTACGTGCATGAACATGAACAAGGTTGTGTGGTCACAATAGCAAAGTGCGTGTGTGTGTGTGTGTGTGTGTAAGAGAGACATATTTCTGTCTCTTATCATTTCACAGTTGTTTTCCAGGAAAGTGAAAGTGAAAGTGCAGCTGATGTCCTACCAGTAGATGTCGCTGTTTCCCCGAACTGCTCTGATTTCAAATCAGACCTTGTCCACTTTTTTTCATCTGGAAAGAAACTCCACTTTGCTGTAATCTGTTCATGCAGTAAGATTTTAATGCCAGTCAATTTCCCTACCTATGATTTAACGATGAAATGGTCTGTTGTGTGTGTGTGTGTGTGTGTGTGTTAAAGCTCACACCGTGTCACGTCACCTGACTGATACACTATGATGTGGCGAGGACAGAGCCGAGGTTAGTTTCATTTCTGGACAGCAGATATGTCTAGTGTTTATGTTTTGCTTTGTGTATGGAAGCTCCATGTAAACACGGCACAGTAAACAGACTGTAATTATCACCGAATGTGTTTATTCTCCGTAGTAAATAACAGACCGGCGATTGTGAGCTGAGTATTAGCCTGAGATTCGTTTATATTATCTGCTCTGAAGTGTTTACTCGAGAGCAATCTTTTACAGTGTTTTTGCTTTTTTTTTTGTAAAAATTCAACTCCTAGCTTTGAAGAGAGTATCTCCGTCTGGGAATCGAAGCCAAGAATAAAGTTGAACTAAACTTTACAGTAAACTAAATTTAATGCGAGTCATAACCGTTTATTGAGTCCAGGTCAAAGCTCACTTTTTCTTTTGGAACCCAGAACAACATCTTGAGTAAAACATCACTGTTACACGTTGAAGTGCTGAAGTTGTTGCAGTTTAAGCATTTACGGTCCGGGTTTCCAAGAAATCGTGTGCGGACTTTCTGGGAATTTTCATCCAAGCAGCACAGTAGGATGCTTAAGTAAGAACGCAGTGATGAGAATTAGACGCATTTCTTTGTCTCTGCCCTCAGTCGCTTTCACATTCAAGAACAATTTCCCACAAGTCACATGACCTACCTTGAACTCTTAGACAATAAACACCACGTGAACGCGCTCCCTGACGGTTTAATCCCAGACTCCTCTTCACTCCGCGCCTTGCTCGATCCAGAGGAAGGACACGGTATGATTTAGGGGCCTTTTGGAGTTTGACCTCAATCTGATCTTGAGCTGCGTTTCTTTTAACTTCACTCTGTGTCTGGAAATTTGTTTGCTATCACTTTCACACCAGCCTCGAGTGTCCTTACGTCTCATCTCATCCTACTGCACTGAGCTGCTTTTACTTTTTATTTCTGTTGATAGATTACAGATAATTTATGGTTGTTGATCAGCGTACGGCAAATTTAAGGAAAAGCAGATCTTTACAGTAAACAGGTCACAGCTAGTAGCAACATGCATGTATGTTAGCTTAACACTTTTAGTCTACTTTAGATACTAGCTTGCTAACTAGTTAGTCACTAAGTTGTTCCATTTCAGTTACAAACAGAAATAAAAAAAAAAGCCAGAGTGATTAAATCTAATTAATTAACGTTCGTTTCCTGTTTGGGGTTTTTGCTTTGTGTGAGTGTGTATGTATGTATGTGTGTGTGTGTGTGTGTGTCATCTCGATCTTCTGATGTTAGTTACGCAAATTGTGGTTTAATATAACCATGTAATATAACCATTTCCACAAATAATAATAAAGTGTGATTTCTTTTTCATTTCTACAGTAAAATTGATTATGATACACAAAAATCGCAAAATTTCTTACGCTAAAAATGAGCCTTTTCCTGGGAGCACTTTTTAACAGGGAAACTATTTAATGGTTTTCACAAACGAACAGCCACAGAACTCTTGTGCTTTCGGATTTTTTTTACGAGTGTACGTCCTTAAATCTTCAGCCCCCAAACGCAGTTCTAGTCTCTAGTGTTGGGTTTTAAATACTGTTTAACCTTTACATGGTTCCACAAGAGGAACCACAAATGAATATTGTTTCTTAAGAAAAAAACAACAACGGTTCTTTACTGGTACATCAAGCACAATTGTCTTCCTTAAATGAGAAACAAAAATGCTTAATTGCAGGGTTTTACTTGGAATTGTGAATAATTACACTAAACAACAATTAGAAAAAAACCTTTAGGGGTTCCGGTTCTGAAGAGTACACAGTCACTCTTACAAAGAAAAACTCCTAAGCAGATGTTGTAATAGATAATTAAGGTTTTTCTCCCCAAAGTAACAAGAACTTCATAAAGGTTCTAATTTATTACTTTGAAAAAATGGTTGTTTAAAACTGAAGAAGCACAGATACGTGCCGGCAACAGAGCACAGGTCAATGACGATTAAAACATATCTATGTGCTTATATGGACGTCCTGTCGGTGTGTGTTAACGGTGAGACTTCAGACCTCAAACTGTGTGTTTGGGTTTTCAGATACGTCATGTAGAACAAAAGTTATCATTACTTTTATAACGTGTAAATTTTACCACTACAGGAATATAGGAATGACGTCGCAAAAATGTAGAACTCTCAAAATGACCATATTATTATTATTATTATTATTATTATTATTATTATTATTATTATTATGTTGGTCATAGAAACAATTGAAAACAACATTAAAAACATGTGATGGTGTGTATCTGTGCTATTTCTTTGCCTGCGTGACCCATTTTTTACATTTTTCTCTCATTCATGTTTGTACGGTATAATTGGTTAAAATGAAATTAAATTCAGTTCATCATTTTGCCTATTTTGTGTTAAAAAAAGGACACGTCACTCTGTACTGCACAATCCCGAGCCCTGTATACGTTTATTAAAAAATACAGCAAAACAAATAAAATGCTGTGAGCGTTAAGGGCTGCGGGTCCATTGCATGGTTAGATAGTTATTAGAGTTATTAGAGTTTCTCTTAGAACCCATTATGATAGAAAACACTGTGTTGTACATTAACATTTTTAACGGTTCCTCCAACTAAAGGGCCTTTAAAGGTTTAACAAGAGGAACAACAAATGATTCTTTTTTCTCAAGAACAGAAAAACCTTTTCCAGGGGGACTCATTCTGTAAGAAAGCGTTCTGATATCAAAAGCACTTTGGCGTAAGGTTCTTTAAAGCGGACATCTGAAGAGATGATCTGTCTAAAAGGCTCTAAGAGTAGAAGAGAGAGAGAGAGAGAGAGAGAGAGATTGTTTAGTCATTCCTTGTTAACTCATTAACTGGTTAAAGATCATTTCATTACTAGGTAATTCTTATGAAATGGTTCCTCATGGGTTCTTTGGAATAACATTTAAGAGTTCTTTTCTTGATTGTGAAACACTGATGTAGGGTTGTACATGGAACAAATCAAAGAGT
>JAOTRS010000025.1:11860735-11873995 GCA_028565755.1 Dinotopterus cunningtoni
ATGCTGCGAGGCTGTTTTTCTTCCATTAATCTGTCAATTCTTGCAAATTATTCGTTTTTATGGAACAAATCACGTACTCGATTTACAAGCACACAATTTGTTTTACAAATCATTTCCCAGAATTCACAGTTAGCTAGGTACGTCATGAACATATTTATTCTTGGGTCAGGTCTTCATCACTGCATCTATTCAGACATTAAAATATGAAACAGCTGACCCTTCGCTAAGCCCCGCCCTCTTTCAGCTCTTCAGTGGAAACCGGAGACTTGACTGATGTAATGGTAAAGTGGGTGGAACTTGTTGAAGGTGTATTGTGTAGTTGAATGTGTTTTGTTTGTGGTGGTAACATTAGCATGACTCTGTCCCCGTGTTTACCTTCCCAGTGTTCAGCCTGCAGGACCTGTGCTGTCGTGCCATCGTCTCCTGCACGCCGGTGCACCTGATTGACAAGCTGCCGCTCCCCGTCGCCATCAAGAGCCACCTGAAGTCCTTCTCGATGGCCAACGGGATGAACGCGGTCATGATGCACGGACGCTCGTATTCGCTGGCCAACAGTGGCGGCAGCAAAGGCAACAGCCTGAAACGCTCCAAATCCATTCGGCCGCCGCAGAGCCCGCCTCAGAACTGCACGCGCAACAACTGCAAGATCTCCTAGCCTGGAACAGTTGGGTGGGGATCCAAGCTCCGCCCCTAAACGCTTCCTTGGGACTCTCAAGAGGATACGACGGATCATATCCGCTGCAGTTAATCATACTACTACAACACCGTGTTACACCCACACACACAGCTCGCTGAACACATCCTGCGTCCATCCCTCTGTCTGTCTGGAGAATCTGCACAGAATCAGCGCTCAGACAACCCAGAGGTGGTCAGGTTCTTCACTCAGCTGGTTAAGCTTCGGTTCGTTAACAGCATGTTTTTCAGTTCCAAGAAGTTTGGATAAACCCGCCTGAGGTTTCGTTTCTCTTGGCTGATGAATGGCTCGTCATAAACACGGCCACGTCCTGCTCGCCATGCCACATGACGGTTTAGAAGTGCTAGCGTAACTGTGAATTGCACTGTGAGGTCGTGGTTCACACATTGATGAACGCTGATAGTGTGACTGTATTTTGTTTGATTTCAATAATTTCTGGAAAAAATCTCACGTCCTCCGGGGAATGGTCCGTTTGAGATCTCCCGCTCTCACAGAGACACGTCCTTCTTTTCATCTGCCTTTTCTTTTCTGCTCTTTTCTTTTATTTGTAAATGCACAACGTGGTCTTGCATCAAATAGATTTTAGTGGAACACGTACCCGTCTGCGCTGAGCCCTTCTGCCAAACCACATGTCTGTCTAATCTGGCATTGTTTAAATTTTTTTGTTTCGTTTGAAGGGGTACTCCGGTGCTTTTAAGTCTAATCTCGCCCGCTGTACATCTGTAGTGTTTGTGTGATTATCAGAGATAACAAGTTTCAACGTATTTCCCTGTACGGAATAACTCGCTCACAGTTAAAGTTTCCCTTATAAACATGTTTTGCTCGACTTCAAGGTTAATTGAACAGGTTTTATGGGGTTTATTCCTAATCAGATCAGGGCGTCTTGTTGATACTTGTCTGCAATAATCACACTCTCACACACAGACCTCAGATGTGTTAGTAAAAGTGCTGGAGTATTTCTTTAAATGCATCAGGTTGAGGCGTATCAGACCCAGTCCTGTTACTTTCAGTGTTTCTGTAGCAGTGTTAAAATCATGGCCTTTTAATGATTACTCGATCTATTTAAAAAATTTCAGAGCGGAGAACTTGAATATTGTAATAATATAAACATTATAAATATTAAGCACAAACCCTGTAACAACTGTTTTTTTTTTTTTAAAGAGCAATCAGACCCGGACAACCAATGCCCCCCCATCCCCCCCCCCCTGCACTGCTGATTATTTCGTTAAATTATTTACGAGCTCTGTGAAAGGAGCAGCGACTTCTTTTGAACCCTGATAAATAATGAATTTCCGCAGATCATCGAAAACGCCGCATGAAGTCTTCGAGATTTTTCTCTCTCTGTCTATCTCAGGGATTTTTGCTGGAAATAAATAAATAAACAAACCCAGATCGATAAACATGCCACGTTATAAATCGTACGTCTGCTTTACCCTTAAGCTGTATGCATCTTCTGTCCTCGCATTGAGTGAGAAACGGAGCGAAGCAGGACATCTGCACATAATCTGCTTGAGACCGAAATGTGATGGTGTCCTGTGTGAGAATGTGTGTTTAGAGAGAGGTGACCACTGTTCATCATTTAGTAAAGTTATAATCGGCCTACAGTCATGGTTTAGTTCGTAATATTTGTTCTGGAGAGCTTAGTTAGAAGTCGTCTTGGGCATTCTGTATCGTACGGTCGGGCTTTGCATTGCATTGCTTTTTTCTTTTTTGTTTGTTTTGGTGCCTCTAGTTTTAATCTTTCGTCTTTTCCTGAATCTCTTTTAAACCGCTTTAAATCATAGGAAGTGTTTTCCAGACGCAGATTAAACCTGGTAATAAATAAGACGCAGATTAAACCTGGTAATAAATTCATGATTGATGGATTTTGGTTTAGGTTGAATCTGTGTGGGAAAACATGTCCTGTGGTGTTGGGTAAATAAAATGAAAGGGAAGAACAATGTGAATGCAATGAGCACACAGTTGTAAACACTATTTTTTTCTTCTCGGGTGTAAGCTAAAAGCTGCTGAGTAATTTAAGGAATCAGTAAAAATGTTCTTGGAACGAAGAACCGAACCGTTTTTAAATTATTGACTGTACAGTTCTTAGTGTATGAAGAAAAGATGCCTTTTTCACAATAAAAATCAGTTCATTTCATTGTTTTATTCTTTTGATTACTGAACTTACATCTGCTACAATGATGCGTATACATTTTTCATGTTGCAAAACTAAACATCTTTTACAGCGTTACGTGTAAAGTGCATAAGCTGTGTATGGAAACGCTGCCACCTACTGGACAGAATTCTGTATTGCAGTACAAATCTCCGCCCTGAACCACAGCTTGGGGTTTTTTTCTGTAGAAAAACTGAATTAAGTGTGTGTGTGTGTGTGTGTGTGTGTGTGTTCAGTAAATGTTAAACCGAACAGTGTGTTAATCCAGGAACAAAGATCTTGCTCTGTTTGTAAACAGTCCTCGACTGATGGGAACAAGTTTACAGGAGCCTCCGAATTACTCACCATCGCCAGGCTCAAAGTCTTTAAAAATATTCCCTCACATTTCCAGCGGTAAGGTGTTCATCCAGTTTTGACTGAAGTATGTTCTCTCAGTGTGTTCCTAAAAAAGGATGAAAAAAAAAAATCTCACCATCAATATGACCACAAACATTTGGCGTCCTCATAACACTAATGACATTAGTCCAGACTTGTAATCGTTAATATTAAAGATCCACAATTACAGTATTTCAATGACAGTTCAACAGACCTGACAACCAAAACATGATTTAGGAGCTTTGGACAGAAAAAAAAAATTGAACAAATTATTAATACTTTCCACACTTGCACTTGTTTCCCGGTGATTTGATTGTAATAAGATTTTAAGACAAATGCAGCAGGGACAACAATACAGTACATAGAATGCAAAATTTTGTCAACATTGCACTCTGACTATTGGTGCTGTACTCATTAGAACCTTCACCCTACAGTCGACTGAAACAAACTAGCTAGCTGAGTGGAATAATTAAAAAAAAAGAAATAGTGACAGTAGATGTGATTTGGAATGCACAGTTAATGAGCTGTCAGGGGTTTAAACGATGTTCATGTGTGTGTTAATATGTTTAACTACAAAAGATGTACTGGACAGCGACTGGAAGCATGACGATCTCTTACAGGACATCGAAGGGAAAGTTCACTGATGAAAATACTTAAACTTTTTTTTTTTTTACTGAATGCAATGATGGCCGTGGAGTCCTGGGAAATTATTAATAATAATAGAAATAATGATAAACCTAGTTCTCAGTTTTAAGCATAAAATCTATTTTATCAACGTTATTTTCTTTCAATCACTACATTAGAATGTTTTTGTTTTTCCCTGGAAATTTACATAGTTAGATAAAGCTAATGAATGACATGAGTAGCATCCATTTTTACTGCTCAGTCCGTTTACTCATAAGAAAAGACAACTTTAGTGTTTTGGTGTAACATTTCCAGTACAGTAACAGCAGCATTACTTTATTCATGACTAGAAATTTAACCAAGAATAACATTAAACAGCTCAATGCTTATTCATGAGTGTTGAGTTTCTTTATTTAAAACACACTTTTTTAACATGAACACCAAACTCCTTTCCCTTTACAGCAGGGCCGTGTATCCTGTGGCCCGCTCCGTATTACTGTGTATCATTAATAACTGAGTGTTCATACTAATTTGCCAAGACTATGTTGTTAAATTGCACACAAGGCCATTGTCTCACCTGGGGCCTGAAGGCTGCGGAGGCTCTTCTCTGTTTCTGGATGCTCTGTAATCTGTTCAGCAGGAAGGTCTTGTCCTTACCCTCCTAATAAACATGCAAAAGGTAAAGGTTATACATGGAGAAGAGAGGGAGAGATCCTGTCAGGAAAGAAGTGCTTGAGGTCTATTTTTAAAACTCACGTTGACAATCTGCTCACGCAGGGTCCGGATGAGCTGCTTCCTGCCCTGAGCGACTTGCCACAGGAAGTAAGTCAGGATGCTGGAACGGACAGGGAGGACATCAGAAAGGAATTAACTGTGCTTTGGATTAAGTTTAAAAAAGGAAATGTCTTCGACCTTGTCCTGTGTATGTTTCGAATGAACATCATGAAAACACACCTAAGCCTCACATTTTCAGGACTGCAAAATGTATTTGATCAGAATGGAGCGAGACTGGCCTAAAACATTAGTGTCGTGTTAATCTGTTTTACATGTTTTTTATACATGCTGTTAACAGGTGATGACTGGAAACGATTGCTATTGGAAAACAATGGTCAAGATTCACATGAAATGACTTTAAAGCAACTCCTTCGGAGTCTCCTCCGGTGAGTTTTGGATCAAAATCAGGTACTGAACCACACCCAAAGCACTGATCTACACCGATCAAAAAATAAAAAATTAAAGGAAAGCTGCCCCTTGTGGTACCAAAACACTTTGTCATGTTTCTCAAACTGTTTCTCAACAAACTCTGCAGCGTGTCAGGGTGCATGACCCTGCTGAGAGGGAGCACTGCTGTTAAAGAACACCGTTACCATGAAGGCGTGTAACTTGGTCTGGTAGGTGGTACGTGTCAAAGTAACATCCACATGAATGCCAGGACAGACTGAGAGAAAGATGAAGACAGAGTGGCAGAACAATACCAAAAATGTCTTCTCTCTGGTTCATGAAGCTCAGCTGTTAATAAAACTCATTAATGTGATGAGATCCAGCTGCGTTCCTCAGTGGTGAGGTGGTTAAAGCACTGATCGCTGCAGGGCAGGTGGAGGTGTAAGGATAATTAAAGTAAGTAAGTGTGAGCCTAATTAACCAAACACCTATAAATATGCACACCAATAAGTCCAGTCAGAAGCATCTGTCTCTAGTTCAAATCCCTTGGCTCTATTTTACGTACAGGTAAAACTCTAGAGATCCTGTAACTCATCTGGATGAGCACTCACATCTGGGTTATGAGGTTGTTGGACTGAATGCGGTATTTTGTTGTAATTCCGGGTTGCATATATGACGGTAAAAATTCTAAACTGAAACCATCGGTGAGTGAGGTATGGCTCACGTGGATGAACGCTCACAATGGGCTGGGAGGTTGCTGGATCGAATACAGGGGTTTACTTTAGCTGTAGAGATTTAGGACACGACCAAAAATAGCAGCCTGACATCAACATTAAACATCCAACTAACTATGACGGATTTAATATCACATATACAACATTACAGGATGTTCCACTCTTTGAAACTTTAACATTAAGGGTATTTAACAGAAATGAGCAACGATCATCATCTTTATTTCACCTCCTTTGCTATGTATTGAAATATTTAGCATTTAGCACTTTACACGACCGTGTACACAAACACTGAGCAGTGATCCAAAGACCTTACATGATGATGAGAGAGATGAGGTAGAAGAACAGCTCGCTCCGCAGCACGTGTTCGAAAATCCACCAGGCCCACTCAGACCCCGGGACTGTGCTCACCCAGCTCATCCACTGGTTCACGGCCTGGAAGGGTGTGCTCAGACCCTGGAAAGGCCCACAGTGCTCCGAAGGCTTCAGACTACAACACAAACACAAGGGCGGTGTTCAGAATAATACACACTGTACACTATAAATTACAAACTGCTCCAGTATACTCCAGCGTGGAGGAGAAAACCTACTGCTAATAAACCAGCTGATACCTCTAAAGCACATAGCATTAACAGGACTTCTGGAATTATAACCCTTTCATTTCATTTATTTTTGTTTGTTTGTTCTGGGCAGCAGACAGACAGAATGGGAAACAAATCAAAAGAAGATGTTTAAACAATAGACTTGGGGATTAAATTAAATATTTAAAGTTGTGGAATAACAGTGTCCTGTTTCAGTGTTGGTCTGTCTCAGGTGCATGACATCTAAGGGGAAGACCATATGGGCCACAATGATTAAGGACAAATGTCCAGACAGCACAAACCTTCAGATCCAGTACTTTTTCTATGAGTAAAATCCAGTGGATCATCAGTACAGTGTCTTTATTTAAAACACACACATACTGTATAGTCTTTAACCGTGTTACAAACAAACTAACTAGTTTAATTGTAATTTTAAAGTATTTAGAATAGTTTTATACTTATATATTTTTTTGTATTTGATAAAGTAAATTTGGTTGCCAAAGCCTGATAATTAAAACTATTAATATATTGATTAATCAATGAAGTAGTTAATTATTTAGAATATTATTCTTATTGTATCCTCTGATCTGAAAGAATTTTAATATCTAAATCCAGATATTCATAAAATCATGATGCTTAAAGAATTACAATAAAATCAAATCTGCACCTGGTACTGTGATAACATCGTGAAAAAAAGGCATTTGGACCTCCTCCTACCTCCAGACGGTGTAGGCCACCAGGGAGAGCACTCCTGCAAACGAGGGGAAAAACAGGAGCGCTATGTACACCGTCTGCATCTGAGCCGCTCTGCCGGTCTGCCTCGGGGGCTGGCAGTTCATACTCAAACTGACCTGTGTGTCAGAGCCGAGAACACAGGGTCAAGGTTCACACACACACACACACACACACACACACACACACACACACACACACACACACACACACATGGCATACTAAAAGGACGATGACATACCCTTTTTAGGTAAAAGATAATAAAGAGCTTAATGACTTGGATGATGGGAAGCAGCGGAGAGAAGTAGATCCCAATCCTGCAATAAGGAAACAAAATTTTAAGCCTAATGTAATTTAATGCGGAACTGTTTAACACTCCGGATGCAGCGGTGACGATTATAACGTACCACGCTAGTGTCTGAGCGTAGATAAGATTGAGAACGTTTGTGGCGATATCAAACTCGGGAACGCCGAGACTCAGGATGCATTTCGTTCCGATTATGCTGTGAAAATAAAATAAAACAATGATAATGTGTAATAAATCTAACCGATTTAATAACTAACAGACCCTGAATAAGCAGCTTATTCTAAAGGACTGGACTTACTTTCGGAGGAACTCTCCAAAGAATGAGCCGAAGAGGCAGAAGATGAAGTCGACTAAAACCAGACGATAGACACTCTGACCCACGAACGATTCCCAGCACTAAAAAAAAGGGAAAAAAAAATTTCTCTAGAACCAAAAAAAAAAACATTCCTCTGTAACTGTGTATAAAGTCTGAATAGAAAAAAACAAAAAAGATGACGCAGAGGAAAAAAAAAAAAAAAAAAAACAGTGACCCTGGTTATAATAAAAATAACTGCAGTAATTATTAAAAGACAAAACTTAAACCTAAGAAACATCTGACTGATATAAAGATCCCTATAATACTAACAACATACCGTAATAACATACGGTGAAAGAGAAAAATGTTTGCGTGGTTACAGTACGTCTAGGATATATTTAGTTGGCCTGTCTACAATCCTATTTCGTGCTTTATTATGTTCTCATTGTGAATCGTAGACCTCCTCATATACCCCATCTTTAGTATAACAGTGCTCCTTCTGTAAGATCTGAACACAGCTCATGGGCGATAGCGTCTTAGCTAACAGGTGAGAAATACATGCTAGTGCATGTATACACAGTTCAAATTTACCACCAGATTCAGCGTTACTGTTAAAATGCAATATTACGATTTAAACCCAATTTTTTTAATCCCTAAGTTTAAGACTTACTGAGGCGGTATTGGAAACTTCTTTAACCCAGTAGTAACACAGTATTCCCAGGATGGACAGCTTCAGCAGGACGTTTCTGAGAAGTTACATTAAAAAAAAAAAATAATAAAAAAAAAACGGCTTACTTGATTATTGCAAAAGTGACTTACATTTTATAAATGCAAATGTAATTCCATATTGTATTATATTAACATAATGGACAATTACATAACAGGACATAGTAATTGAGTAATGACAGAGCTGTCAGTGTTTCTGACTTATACAGTGGATAATTAAAGAGCTGCCATCGCCTTTGATCCCATTTACGGCTACGCAAGGTCTTTTACGCTAGGTTACGAACGACTGACCTCATGATGCCGATGTAGATGTTGATGCGGGGGTTGGGGTAGTGCTCCATTTTGTTAATGAGCGAGAAGATGAGCGGGATGATCAGGTTGATGAGGGACACGACGAAAGGCAGGGTCAGCGTAGATGCCTCTGCGTTTATATCGTCCGAGAACATGGAAATGCCTGGCACCTGGGGGGAAAATCTGTGCTTTTGAAACCTTTTTAAGTTGTTTGTGCAACAAGTAAAAATAAGAAATCAGGCACGTGTTAAGCAAACAACTTAAAAAGAATCAAAAGCATCTAACAGCGTGTCAATGTGTCGGCTTGAAATGCATTTTGCATTGATTAAAGAATTGAGAAATTGAAGAACCCAGAAATTGTTCCCATTTCCACTAAAGATCGCTGTATGGGGCTATTTGTTCACCTTCACTCTATATAAATTCTTTTTTTTCTGATACTGAAATCCAAAGTTATGTCGATAATTTAATGACATCTTTAAATACTACTACACCTTAAAACATTTTTGAAGTTTGTGACATACTTCAAAAAAATGACACACAAAATGGCAGCTTTTTCTCAAATACAACAAAAAATAGACTATTTTTTTCTTCTGCAAACATACCCCTAATCTTTGCTAGAGGACAAGATTAAATTCATTAAATTCTAATCGTTCAGGTATTAGGTCAGTGGCAAATCTATCATATACTATAACTACTATATATCAGCACAAATATAACACAGACAGCTTGACAGATGAGTATAGACATTAAGTTACAAGAACCAAGCTAACTTTAAGAAAAATTTATAACTAAACAAGGAGTTAACATGCTGTTCAGCCTTACAAAGCTGCTTTTGTGGTAAAGAGGTGCTGACATTAATTATGAAATTATTATTATTTATTATTATAATAAATTATTATATTATTCCTATTATGAATGAAAGTATTACACAGATACCGCTAAACAGACTTTATCATCATCATTTAGTTTCATGAGAACTCTGGATCAACAGAACTTCTGTATCACTGTTGTTAAATAGGAAGTCATAGATTACATGCATCTATATGGTAATTATCTTTATCTTAATTGAAAACTTTTCTCTGTACTGTATAATATATGACCATCACATTCCCACATACTGTTTTTCAATGTGTGTGGCCTAAACATGAAGTGAAATCTCACTAGGTCGCTCTGGTGTGACTGCAGGAAGTAGATGGCTGCACAGGAGCCGACGGCGAGGCTGACACACAGCGTCCACGCCAGGAGATAAAGCGCGAGGCGCTTCACAACGCTGGACGCAGACTCTGTGGCTTTTCTCTGCAGCCGCTCAGATAGAGTCTCCTGCAGAAAACAGATGAGAATCAGATCCCAACACTGACACAGCACCCCTGAGAGACTCTTTTCTGTCCTGTCTCACAGGTTGTGTTGGATTACGCTTGTTTCATGCATCGTAAAAAAAATTTCAAACGATATCGCCACCATATCTCTGACCTGTACAACTCATTCAGCCTGGTTACTCATAAATAAGATCTTAAGTGGTCACGTGATGTAACAGTACCAGGAACAGGATAATAACAGGTCATATAAGCGTGAATGTTTAGAGCACACAATGCCGTGTGTGACGTTTGTTCCCACCTGTTTGCTGTTACCTGAGACCTGTTTTTGTTTTATCTGTGTACTGTGTTCTCCTAGTTCTATGTCAAAAAGGATTTTCAGACCTGCCTTGTTAAACATCATGTATAATCATGACCTTGGCACCTTGTTAGATTTATACAATCCTACTGAATCAGACCTTTAACTGGATGCCCAAGTTGTTCTTGTGGTTCTGGATGGCCTTCTCATTAACCACGCTGAAGTCCCAGCTGCACAAAAGACGCCATGCTCCGCCGTAAGTGGGGCCGGACACCAACACAAAATTCTTCTGGAAGGATCTGGCCATGCTAAAGGCACAGAAAATACATGCAGATGTCATCACACAGCCGAGAGGGTCTGTTTGAGTGGTTTGTTTGCATGTTGCATTAGCGCTGCTAATAAACCTTCAGGTGTATTTTATAGAGACTTTAGAGCTCCTGGTAATTTTTCATCACAGGACACGATCAGGCATGTTTTCACACCACGTCACCTGTAAATAAGCGACACTCCACAAAGCACCAGATAAGCTGCTGTGGTGAAGAAATAAGCCAGCTGCATGTTGTAAGAAGGCGGACTTGATATAACTGCACCGTTATAGCCACCGTAAAAGAACACCGTCTGGTTGAAGTAGCCCTGTCCAAACACACACACACAAAGTTTTAATAAAAACGATAACATGCAAGCAAAAGTGTTCCCAGTGCCACCACATGAACACAGAGACAGGAAACAATGCGCCGTATATTTTCTGCATATTGAAAGTTTACTGTATATGTCCTGAAGATAAACACAGTATTAATTAACCTATTGAACAAAAAACAAAGTCATAAAACCTGTCACAGTGCACTTTACTGATCATGACAGGTTTTTAAATGTACTACATCACTTTTTAAAACTAACTCTAAAAGATTAATAATAATAAATTACAGTCAGCATTCATTGCCAGATCTTTTAAAAATAGAAAAAAAAATACTAATGGAAGAAATTGTAAATGCTACACCAAGTAAAACTACTAATGATCAGTGAACCTGGAGCCTGTTTCGGGATAATTTTATGTCAGGACTTCGAAGTAAAAACAAACAAACAAACAAAAAAACATCCTGTTCTCACTTATGCCACAGCAGCTTTAAGCAGTTATTCCAATCTCTCATGTTTAAAAGTGCTGCTTTTCATTATAATATAATGAACATAATGCTGAGAAGTCTCTCAAAGATGGTAGTGTCAGAGCTGCTGAGCCAAGTCACACTAACGTTCAAACATAAACACAGGACTGGGAAAGCCCTCTGGAGCTTTTACTTTGTCTACCATCAGACATCGTAATAAACTTACCAGACTAGGAAATGCACACAATGAAAGATCTGCTCCATTATGAAGTTACACATCATAATATCAGTCATTAAATTACATCACACAGTTTGTCTGGAGCACCTCTGTTAGTTTTATAGTAGAAACTGACTCACGGCTCCTGTGAGCAAATCCAGACCTCTGAAGTTCACAGTGTGTGTGATGTTGGGGCTGTGGACTATCTGTGGGATGGTGATGAAACAGAAATTGATAAGCAGAGAGACGATGTTGAACATGAGGAGCCACTTGAGGAAGCTGAAGTACGAGAGGACGGAGGTGCCAAAGCGGCCGCCGATCTCCTTTAGAGCATCGTGCCAGATTGCCAAATGCCTGCGGGCTGTGGCCACGCCCGTGCCAAACCTACGGAAAAACTAAAGAAAGAGAAAGAAGAGAGACAAAGACAGAGAGAGACAAGGGGAGACAATGTTTTAGTTGAGAATGGATATCAGAGGAGTTATAGGTCCAGGGCTAGACCTTAACTTGAACGCAAACATTTGCTGAAGCCAAATTTCGTCTCTCTCAACTATAGTATTAACAATAACTAACAACTGGTTCCACATAAAGACTTGTGATTGTTTCCAGAAGGCAGGAACCTGTGGTTTGCGAGAGAAGAGACATGGTGCTGAGGACGTTAGGATATATCAAAACATTTGCACTATTTTTTTTTAGCATAAAATTGGTACCAGAACACTTTCTCTTATGTCTGTCTCGTCCTTATGGCTTTTACAGCTCCTGTGTAACCCTGATCTTAGGACTTTGTTCATCATTTAGGGAAATATGAAGAGGAAATAAGTATGAATGTGACAAATAACCTGACTTAATTTCTTAAGTCAGTCCTCATTACCAGGGAGGTTTGCTGATGGCAGTCGGTGCAGCACATTGGCAGGAGGTCCTTCTTCTTTGAGTGTTTAAATGACATCACTCTGCCCCTGAAAACAAGCCCAAAAGGTGTGTTTGTATGTGGATGCAAAATAACAACCAATTAGTTGGAGATTAGATAATGACAGTCATTTTACAGAGAAAAGTATTATAACCTAACATATCTCCGCTCGTGGAAACTCATGGGCAGCGCTCGTATGGCCTGAACTCTGGCTCTGGCTGGGAGATTAATGAGCTCGGACACCAGCTCACGTGTGTCTGAGAAAACACAGTTTTTGAGTGAGTGAGTGCCTACAGTATGTCAATCATTTACCTAAAAACACGTAAGATTAAGTATTGGTATTTTATTGTTATTAACTAGAATTCTTTTATATCAGACCTGGCATTGATCCAGCATCAGTATTAAAATAAACAAAGAAACAAACAAAATTCCAGCATATCAGATATCGCGTATATTTCAGGTTACAAATAGTAAAGACTAGAATTAAATTTCTGGAAATGGAAATGTTTATAAAACAAGACTGGACTGTTTTTTTTTTCTAGGATAGATTTATCATATTTATACTTTATTACATGCTATTTTTAAGTTAAAGAGTTTGACTGTTAATTGTTCAGGTTAATAAAAAAGAACAAATAATGTTTGTTTAAAGATAATAAACTGTCAGTGTGTATGTGAAAAAGTCAATGTGTATTGACTCAAGCTCCAGTTTTATGATTATTGTAAAAGAAAAATTTCTATTATGTACCTGATTATACTGTA
>JAOTRS010000025.1:12015632-12032737 GCA_028565755.1 Dinotopterus cunningtoni
ATTAATAAGTTAGACAGAGAGTTCTGCTGTACAGAAAGACACACAGACATGTACGTGGGCTTCAACCTCAAATAATATTAATAATAATAATAATAATAATAATAATAATAATATCACTGATTACATTAAAGATCAGATCAGATTATTATCAGATTTAACCTTTTAACTCTTTCTACAAACTCTTTAATTGTCAATGACACGTAATAACACTGGTTGTTATTATTATTATTATTATTATTATTATTATTATTATTATTCTCTGTACTTGGTTACATTTGTGTTTTTTCAGTGTTCAATGCAAACAGAAATTTCGGAAGAGACAGACAGCACTGATGACATCATGTCTAAACATGGGTCCACTTCTGAGTTCACGTACGATTAGCTTCCATATCTGTCTGGATCCGTACCTGCGTTCTCTGTATCTTATCCAGTGGACTCGGGTACGGTTCCCGATTGCAGAACCATCGTGTTCTCACTGATCAGAATGAACCAGACTTTGTGGTCGAGCGTTCCCGGGATTGATGTCTCTGAGTGTTCAGGATGTTTTATTTTATTCATTAACACGTGATTGGTGAGATAATGACCATTTATAGCTGCTATAATACAAGTGAGAACAGGAACTCACCAGTTTAAAGGACATTCCAAAACTTTAAATGCAATTTTCACATAAACAAGCACCACACACACACACACACACACACACACACACACACACACACACACACACTGCATTATTCCCTGCTTAACAGCTCTGTCAGTTATTGTATAGTACTCATAAATACTCTACATGTTGAGTGGAAAGAGATAAGATTGAAGACCGCTCACACACGAGCTCAGACAATAGTCCCGGCTCTTCGGCGCTGCACCATATGTTGGCTTATCGTGCTGTTCATAATTAAATTAACGGTCTCGGAAAACACATAGGCGTACTCATTTATCTGTTTTTTTTTCCTCCTCCCCATACTGCTATCAGGAAGATGTTCTGCGAACGCGTGCTATTCTTAGCTAACACAATAATGACAATTAGCCTTATCCAATACGAATTAAAGTGGCAGTAATGAAATCTAATTGTTAGGTGTTTCTTGCTTCCGCTTCCCCAGAGTATGTGGGTTTGTATGTGTGTGTGTGTGTGTGTGTGTGTGTGTGTGTGTGTGTGTGTGTGTGATTTAATGAGAGTGCAGCGGCTGTCACGCTGTGGTTGGAGCAGGCCGCTCGTATCTGGTTCACTGCGGCGCCAAGTGCGCGTTAGAGATTTCCCAGAATCCCCTGTGCCCTGCACTCATTTACACTGCCTCTCATTAGCCTGATTGATCTCTGCTTTCTCTCTCTCTCTCTCTCTCTCTCTCTTTCTCAATTCAATAAATGCTTTTATTGACATGGATTTTACAAATGACATTTCAGGCAAACAACCATCACTTAATTAAATGGACAAACTTTCTTGCGTTTAAACAAACACACTGGAACTGAGATTGTCTCATTCGCTTTGTCTCTCTCTCGCTGTCTCTGTCTCTCTGTCCGTTCTCACAGGACTAATGATCAGCTGGTGGCGTTCCTCTCCAAGTACCGCAACATGAACTTCATCAAGTCTCATGGGAGAGATAACGCTCGGTGAGTGACGACGGCTTAACGCGTATCATATGAGCTGGAATAGAGGGGCTGGTGTCCTGTCAAGTCTGGCCTTATAATTGTGTATTTGGAACAAAAATATTGTTGTTGTTTTAATGTCTGAGCATTAATTTCAAGAAAGAAGCAGAGCTTCCTGCACATACGTTCTCCATCATGAGTTCGCTCCTTCCAACCAGATATGAGTGAGACTTTATTAAAACGCAGCAGCATCTGGTCTCAGTCCTGGACGTTTATATGAGCGCGTCATATAAACACTTAACTGATGTCAGAGCGTTATAGGAACTGCGGCGATATACATTTCAGTGGAACAGAAAAACTTTGACATATTGTACTCCGCAGATTTATCAGAAAACAGGGCCTGGACCGGCTCTTCTTCGAGTGCGACACACACATGTGGCGTCTGGGGGACAGAAAGATCCCCGAAGGCATCACCGTGGACGGAGGATCCGATTGGTTCCTGCTGAACCGCGCCTTCGTGGACTACGTCATCAACTCCGAGGACGACCTGGTGACCAGCATGAAGCGCTTCTACGCTTACACACTCCTGCCAGCCGAGGTGAGATCTTCACTTAACTTAAGACCTTCCTGGACGTTGTAAAGCCTTTCGATCAGCAGCTCTAGCGCCGCAGCGTCTTAACTGTGGACGGTTTTAATTACAGCAGGGTTAGAAAGGAAAAAAGCTGTGATTCTTTATCCTGTCTGCTGATAGTATTTCACCTCTCAGGTATTGGATTCTGGCCCGAGAAAAGCAGACTCGTTTTTTTTTTTCCTCACTGATGTACAAAAAAAAGAAAGAAAAAAAAAAGGCAGACCTCCTGGTATGGCCACTCTGTACACCATCTGTCTTCAACTTATCAGATGTCATCAGTTAGTTCTTTCTCTATCTCTTCTTCTCTGCAGTCGTTTTTCCACACGGTGCTGGAGAACAGTCCTCACTGCGAGAGCATGGTGGACAACAACCTGCGGATCACCAACTGGAACCGCAAACTGGGCTGCAAGTGCCAGTATAAGCACATCGTGGACTGGTGTGGCTGCTCCCCCAATGACTTCAAACCCTCTGACCTGCCCCGCTTCCAGGTAAACCTTAATAAACCACTTTTTTTTTTTTTTGGACCCAAACCTGTAAACTCTGCCTCAGCTCTGAATCTGGTTTTGAACATCAGTGCGGACCAGAAAACCAGTTTCTGTTCAAGACCACAGCGGTTGTTGTTGAAATATCCTCATAGGATCCTTTATCCTTCAATGGTATATTTTTTTTTGAGAGCTTGGTACAGTCCGATTAAATTCCTGGGGTTACCAGTTGATGTTCCACAGAGATCCTTTTGGGCAGTGATCATTAAGATTCAATTATTTGTCACATGGACCTTACAGCACAGTGAAATAATTTTTTTCCGCTTATCCCAGTTTAGAAGCTGGAGTCAGAGTGCAGGGTCAGGCAGGATACAGCGCCCCCTGGAGGAGATAAGGTTAAGGGCCTTGCTCAAGGGCTCATCAGTGGCAACTTTGGCAGTGCTAGGGCTCGGACCCCCAACCTCCCGATCAGTAACTCACAGCCTTAACCGTTTGAGCCACCACTGCCCCCATAATGCTCATCTAACTGAGTCTAGAACCCACCTTGAGTGTAGGCTCATCTATTTCGAGTCCCCTCTGGTAACTATTTTATGCATCTGGTCCACTGCACTCACATTTATCCAGGACAGACCTAAAGGGGTTAAGACTCTTTATTGCTCTCTAGTAGCCCTGGGACTTGAAATCACACCCTTCGCCTTTGTCTGAGAAAGTGTCCAGTGGAGAACACACACACACACACACACACACCTCAGGCCGATATCAGCGTTGATTAGCTCCACTTATTTGACCTCTTTGTAGTGTAAATGGCACGAATCCACACCTGAGATCCACACAGTAGCCTTCTACACCGGGCCCTTTTACAGCGGTTTAATTTGCCCCGAACAAACAGCTAATAGCGCGGGACGGCTTCGCCAGCCAGGGCCGATCTCCGCTCCGATTAGAAATCCAATGAGACTTAACGAGGAAGGAAGCCTTGCTAACTTGTGCAAGGATCTGTAATTAAGCGTAGCCGGCGCGAGATCAATGGCGAAGGCGGCTCGCCGTCCCGCGGACTCTGATAGCAGCGCGCGGTGGGAATGCGATCATGGACTCGGACTACAACAGAGTCAGAGTGTGTTTCCTTCTGTCATAAAATCTCCCATCACTCTGGGGAGCGAGTGGGAGTGTGAGATCGCGTATGGATTCAATAGGAGGAGGCGGTGAGCTCCATTTTCTCCAAAGACTTGGCCGAAGCTGCTGCTGCTTTTGTTTCCATTTTCGTTGTCTGCAAGCGAGCAGTCTGTGTTTTTTCTCTCTCTCTTCTTCTTATTGCATTCCTTTTCCTTTTTTTCTTCCCATTTAACCTCTCCATTGCTTACTTTTTCTTTATTTCTCTTACCCTCCCCCACTCTCTCTCTCTCTGTCTCATTCTTTCTTTTCTTCTATTCACTCTTTTCTTTTCCCTTTCTGTCTTTTGCATTTTGTCTCGTTGTATGTCTTACTCTTCCTCTATTTTTCCGCCTTATTTTATGGCTCTTTTTTTTCTTTTCTTTATCTTTTTATAAATTTTTTTGGCCTTCTTTTATCTTTTTACCCTTTATTCTCTTCTTTTGTATCTAGAGCCATTTGTTTTGTTCCTACTCTGTCTGTTTCCTTATTTGTCATTTTCTTATATTTATATAATTTTATATCCCATTTTATTCTGTATTTTCCTCTATCCGCTTTCTCGTTCTTTTTATTTTACTGTGTGTTTCTCTCTTCTCCTCTCAAGTCTACGTTCATAATTTCTTTCTATTTTCTCTCTTCCAGCTCGTCCTTATTTATGGCGTAAAATTTTTATTCCCGTCTCGTTCGCTGTTGTCCCCGTGTCCCTGCTCTTCAGCTTCGTGCTCATGACATCATCACCATGAGCTTTCTTTCGGTCTCAGCCCTAGAAATGTCAGAGGCGACTGATCTTAAATGAAATTTGCAAGACGCTGTGGTATGCAATGATTAAAAACGTCCAAAGCGCATTAAGACCAAAGGGAAATTACATGCTGAGATATTTGGGATCTGCGTGCTGCAGTGGTAATTAGTGTTTCCTTTCCTGTGTGTGTGTGTGTGTGTGTGTGTGTGTGTGTGTGTGTGAGTGTTTTGGTTGGCCCTGCAGCTGAGGATGAGTTGTTCATAAGAGGAAAAAAGGAGGGGCCCAGGCACTTCAAAATAACTACCACGTTTTAAGCACTTCTAACTGAGGTTTGAAATTCACCCCAGCAGCCTTCAATTGACTATCAGCGCTGAAAGCAGCATGTGAAAGGGCCTCTGTGATCAACTGCTGCGGTTAACCATTTCAAGTCTGTCCTCGGAGAGGCGCGGGGGAAGGGCGCGAGAGCTTTCGCAGGCCATTAAAAGCATAAGCATGAGCGCAGCCGCGGCTATTGAGTAATCACCCTTCGACAATGCTGCGTCTCCGCCGCGGCGTCTGAAAGAAGCGGGACAAAGGGGCGGCTGACAGAAGCCTGAAACGCGTTGTGGCAGGTCAGTTTGTTCACAAGCGCTTCTCAGACGTGAGCTCTCCAAAGAGCCAGGAACCCTGTGAAAGAACTTCCTGGACATGGACGCTCTAAATCAGCTCCAAGACTCGCCCTTTTTCACGCTCATCTTTTCCAGGGGAGGAAAAATTCTAATCGCAGCTGCTGCGTGAAAAATCTCCATTGTTTTTTTTTCCCACCGTTGATCGTCTCCATGTCTAAAATGGCCTTTGTGGGAGAAAAATAAATAATGATGAACGATTAAAAACGACACTCTGTTCAACTAGTGCTGCTGCTGTCTGTAAACGCTGATATTTTATATATTTCATAATATATACTTGTGTTTATTCTAGGTCTTTTCCTCGTCTACTAAGAGATCCAAAACGAAAGTTTTTTCTTTTGTTCTTTCCAAATAAGAGATTTTTTGTTAGCAGGCTTATTTTTCAGAATAGCTGAAGCCGATGTCTGCTGACTGACGTGCACAGATTCTTCACTTTGATTTTTATTTTTACCATCAATCACATCTCCTGAGAGCGGAGCTCTATCTTCGCCTCTCCTTCTTCATCTTCTTTCCTGTGTATCCTGCTGCATTGCATGCTCCTTCCAATTTCTGCTTGCCATCTGATCTTTCCTGTCTTTCTCTCTCTCTCTCTCTCACTATCTCTCTCTGTTCTTTCCAAAAAATCAGCGTACTGTCTCTCTTCATCATCCTGCTCTACCTATTTTTGTCTCCTTTAGCAAACGGCTCGGCCCACGTTCTTTGCGCGCAAGTTTGAGGCCAGCGTGAATCAGGAGATCGTGAATCAGCTGGACGCCTTCCTGTTTGGAAGTTACCCTCAAGGCACGCCAGGACTCAAAGCCTACTGGGAGAACATTTATGATGAACCTGATGGTGTCCACAGCCTGAACGATGCCCTGCTCACCCACTACCATGCCTTCGCCCGCCTCGGCCTGGCACGGGCTGCCAACTCCCTGCAAGGAGACGCCAACGACAACCGTTGTAGGTCAGTACTGTTTAAGAATCTGTTAATATGTTATTTATGCGATTTTTTTTTTCTTTCCTAATTTATCATTCAGGAGAACAGACACGTTTTTCTGAATTTATTTATTTTTTCAACCCTATCGGGGATCCAAACGACTCCGTCCTTGTGAAAAGCAAGCCTCGAGATCCGCTAACGAAAGCCGTACGTAACTGGAGTGAAGTGAAGGCCTACGTGGCATGTTAACCCAATCACCACTGAGGTAAACACCACAGAAACCACACTGGAGACGTTGGAACAAAGGCAGCGCGTGTTCTGTTTGTGAAAGTAGCCCTGGTTCATTCAGACTCAAACAGGCCTGTGTTAGTATTTAGGAGTAGTTCCCACCTCCCAACACAAGGAGGGGGTGAAGGAGACTCAGGAGGGGTTGTAGGGCACAACGAGCTGCTTGTTGACAGTTTGGGGTGTGTGAGGGGCAGAAGGAGTGCTCTGTTTTTGCCATACCGCAGTGACATCAGCCGTAAGAGGATCGGAGGGCGGTTGTGTGAATAGGGCCTCTGTTAATGTTTACGGCCGCTTTAAATGTTTGCTGTTCAGCTTGGCCGGGGGAGCAGGAGGTCCTCCAGCATCGGCTGGAATACTGATGAGTCCAGGGTGGGGTTCTCGCCAGGAGATTTCTTTTTTTTCTGTTGCTCCTCCACCCATCTGTTGGTCCTCCACGGTATTCGGAAAAATACCTGCTTATGTTTCGACTACTATGTCGTTTATTGTTCGTAGAATTGCCACATCTCCTCCAGATGTGATTTCAGTCCCATCATTCCAGGAGGCAAACACGTCCCTAAATAGTATTTTTGACAGAAGTACGAAAAACCGACCTGGTGAAGTTGTACCATATGACAATGAACCTGTGTGGGGCGGCCATAAAATTGTTATTATTGCTAAGAAAAAACGAATGAAATGTAATGAAAACAAATGTTGGTCATGAGTTTAGTCCTTCTCTACATGTCCTCCACCTAAGGGGGCACACTTCTCCAAACGATGGATGAGCTGGTGGAGCCCGTCACTGAAGAAGCCTGCTTTTTAAAAGGCTAAAAAAGTTCCACCTCTATAATCACCTCGTTGTCGTCAAACGCCTGCCACCAAGTGATGGTAGAGGAAGAAGTTGCTGGGTGCGAGGTCAGAGGAGTAGGGGGGATGAGGCAGTATTTCCTACCCCAAGTCGCCTGCAAGTTTCACCGCTGTGTGAGCTGAATGGGCTGGCATGTTGTTATGAAGAAGGCCAAGCCTTTTCGTGAGCATTCCTCTACGCTTCGCCTTGGTTTGGACCCTCCAGCAGCAGAACTATACCGCTGGAAATGTTCAGGAATGTACTCGTTTCCGGGGACATAATTTGGGCAAAAAAAAAAGTTCAGTTTTTTCATGCAATAATACAAATTTAATGACCGTCCCTTGACTTCCCTCCCCAGGTACTATGCAATGGGACATCCTGTGGCTGTCCATATCTACTTCCTGTTTGATGAGTTCCAAGGTTACCTGGTGAAGCATCATGCCACCAACCTGGCTACCAGCAAGCTGGAGACTCTGGAGACCTGGGTGATGCCCAAGAAGTTCTTCAAGTTCACGAGTCCACCGAGCAACTCCAACAGACTGCAGTACGCCGAGGTAAGACATCACGTCCAGTTTGTCTCGGGCCTGTTGTGTGAGTCATCTTTGTTGTTGTGTTGGGAAGGTTGGTGGAAGTTCAGGCACATTTGTGTAGATAGACAAGGGAAGGTTTATTTTACTGCCTCTATCAGAACAACATACAAATATTCTGTCAAGGAAATAAGAGAGAAGAAAATTTAGATTAGAATCAGGCAGATTGTCTTTTTAGTGATTCATGATCCAGGCAATGCATTGGCTGCTGTTTTGCTTATGCTATTTTTTTTCTTCCCACAATGGAGATAGCACCCTCAGCAAAACCACATGTAAGTGAGCTGGTGTTAGGTTCTTTATGGTATGTTGTTGGACAGTGAAAAACTGGCTGTAGTAAACAAAGTGGTTGGGTTGATTAAAACAAATAAAAAAGAGAGATTTCAGAACAATGCTTGGTTTGTTCTTCCCCGTCGCAGTAAAATCATTCTGGCTCGCGCACACACACACACACACACACACACACACACACACACACTGTGCGCTCTGAAAGGAAATTGACCTCTGAATATTATTGGTAATCTTACTCTGCTGTGCATTTCGCCTGACATACTCCGTTAAGCAAGCAATAATTCAGACGTCCTTCATTGATTTAGCTGTCAGCCTGCACCATACCTATCATCTTGCCCTTTGGCATAATCAGTGATTTGTCTGCCAGGAGAGAGTGTGTGTGTGTTGGGGGTGAGTAAAATAATGACTGCATGCTTTGCTGCACCAGGTTTATCTGCTGTAAGATGAGGGGGTGGTGGGTCACAAGCAGAGACACAGAAAGTGAGGGATTTTCAACAGGACAAGGAAATATCTAGCCCCTGTCGTCTCCTGGGTGTTCCCTTTTGGCCAGTCTCTACAGGACTCCAGGGTGTCGCTATTCATAAGCGGTGGGGTGCCCTGAAAGAACATGAGGCCATGGATTGGTGCTGTAAACCACTTAGGACAGTTTCACATTAGGGCCGTGAGATCTTCCCCGAGAACATTGGATCTCAAAGTCTGTGTCAGTGAGAAGACGATGGTTCTGTGCTCAGGAACCGTCCCCAAGCCCGTCTGTAACAGTGGTCTTAGGCACAGAACAGCGTACTCAGGCATAGATCGAATCAGATATAGAAGCCAATCGTACCTGAACACGGAAGTAGATCAGTGTCCTCCGAAATCTTTGTGTGAGCGGTGCACGCGCCAATCTTATCTTCTTCCCTACATAGCCTTAGCTATACAGTAGAAGGGTACACAAGAGCGTCAGTCTTGACATTTGTTCAAAATGATAAATAATATTAGGCATAGTGCGAAGGTTAACTTCCTTGTTCTCTCACAAACCAAGTAGGTACATACCGCCACCTGCTGTATTGGAGAGTGAAAATACGCAAGTGTACCCGAGCTCCGAGAACAAAACTAATGTGACCGCTGGCCAGCGGGGGGCGCTTGGAGGGGTCGAGGAATCGTTCCTGGCCATAGTACAAATCAATCGTTCCTGGTGTGAAAACACCCTTAAACCTTAATTGGTGCTCAGGTCCTTCTCAGAAAACGTGTCCAATTGGGTCTGCCTGTGGAGGCACCGGCCTGGTTTCAGGCAAAAAAAGGAAGCCTTGTGTTGGAGAGTACCGATATCAAACAAGTGACTCTTCTGCCTGTTTTACTGACAAATCCCAGATGCTCAGAAAAGGGAAGCATTGTGTAGGCAACGTCGGAATTGCAGAAATAGCCTTAGGATACTGGCACTAGATAACTCCCAGACTCCTACCCACCTTCTCCACTGCCATAAATACACTCAGTGGGAGTCCACCATGGGCATGGGGAAGACAACAGCATGGTCAGGTTTGACACTCATTTAATACAAATTTATGTAATTTTTCTCGTGTTTCTCTGGAATATCAAGCACCACAGAACAGAAAGTGTTAGTCACAGTGGTTGAATTCTTCCTCTTTTTTTTTTACTCACTCTAGCCTGGTTTGCTTGAATTATCCCTTAAAAGGTCTCAACTCTGGGTTTACTGGTGCTAGTTTTGTGTTTAGTGATCCTGGATCCTCAACAAACACAGTTTAGAGTGGTTCAGATTTGTTAAATAGCTAAAACAAGGAAGATATACTATTTCCCAAGAGAAGGAGGACGGATTACGTATTTCCAGCGGCAACTGACCAAGAATATGAAGGAACCACAGTATTCTCTGTTTGAGTTTGGTCCAACAAACATGGCTAAATAAATCACTGTAACATAGGTTTGTATTAAAAAGCATTTACATTTCTTCCTTCTTTCAGATCGGGACAGACTGGGACGCTAAGGAGAGAATCTTCCGCAATTTTGGTAATCTGATGGGTCCGTTGGACGAGCTGGTGGGGATGCAGAAATGGGCCAAAGGGTCCAACGTGACAGTGACGGTGGTGTGGATTGACCCCACAAACGTGATCGCTGCCACCTACGATGTCTTGATTGACTCCACTGCTGAGTACACACACTACAGGCCTCCGCTAAATACACCCCTGCGGCCCGGCATGTGGACAGTCCGAGTGCTTCACCACTGGAACCCAGTGGCCGAGACCCGCTTCCTCATCACACCGCTTACACACCATAAACACCTGCCCATCCGACAAGGTGAGATGCCAAATGTGATATTGAGATGCATCAAGGGTCTGATTTGGTAGTTGGACCTTCTTTTAAGAGCTTTTAGATGCTACAAGCCAACAATCCACAAGAGCATTTGCTAAGGCCAGGCACTAAAGTTAGGGACTTGGTTCTGACTTGCAAACCACTTTTTAGTTCTTCCCGAAAGTGCTTATTGGAAAAGCAGTCAGGGGTCTGCAAGTTTTTCCTCTCTGCTCTCAACAAACAGTTTTTGTAATGGACTTGCTTTATCCACAGGGGCTTTGTCAGTCTTAGGGGAGTGGCTTCACTAAACTGTTTCCACAGTCAAAGAATTGTTAAAAATGCATCAGTGGACTTATTGGCCCCATACCATGGAAACCATCACTGTTTGTTTTTTTTTCCTACTTGCCCTATTAATTCAGGTAGCATTCTCCAGGTATTCCAAATGCAGACTTAGCTGTGACTTTGCCAGGCAGTTAGGAAAACACATTCATACTGCTCTAGAGTGCAATGCCAATGGCACTTGGCATAATACCTGGTGATCTAAAGGCTTACAGTATAT
Organism: Dinotopterus cunningtoni; assembly: GCA_028565755.1. Classification (NCBI taxonomy): domain Eukaryota; kingdom Metazoa; phylum Chordata; class Actinopteri; order Siluriformes; family Clariidae; genus Dinotopterus; species Dinotopterus cunningtoni. Next base: position 12,026,624 of record JAOTRS010000025.1, read on the forward strand.
GCAGCTTCTTGGCCATGGAAACCCACGCTGTTTAGCTCCTGGTGAAATGATTGTGCTGAGTTTGCATTCAGAGGTGGTTTGAGGTATGCCTTAAATAGCGAAATCCACTAATTATAAGGGATGGTTACTTTTAGACCTGCATCTTTCCACCACTACGTTTAGATCTATAATATACCAGGCAGTGCTCTCAACGGGAGCTATAAATGTTGTCTTCTTTCTTTTATTCCTTTTTGTTTATGCTCTAAATAGATCAAGTTAAATTTGTTCAAGCATTCCATTCGACCAATGCTATTGTTAATGCAATGATGTTCGCTAATATATTGACCCCCCCACCCCTCCACCTTTCATGCATTACCAGCCTGGATAGAAGAAACTCACGCTGTGAGGTCACCCTCACTTTGGCTCTCCGAGGCTTGTGCATTGGGATCGTTCTGCTCCATCAGCTAAATATAGACTTGCATATGAGTAGTACACAAACCTCGGGTCACCTTACATGGGGAAAAACTCACACTGCTATAAACTCACATTGAAATATAGGCTTTATGTAATATTTTGACTTTCTCTAATCTCAAATGATGAATTTCTCTGGAGAACCCGTAATGAGAGTTAAGCTCCGATTTGTGAGTAGCAGTTTGTGATGGGAGAATCATGGCTGGTTACTCAGGATGAATCACTATCGTGGCGTATGATTAATGCGGAAGGCAGCAACTACGTCCTCCTCCTGATCATGCCTCTGCACCCAGAGCTAATAAAAGTTTATAGATTGCCTTTATGTGGTCCTAGCCAGTGAAAGCTGGACATCCATTAATGAAAAGTTATAGAGAGCTTGGAGGGAAATCAGGTTGGCCATGTGCATAGATACAAGCCTTATAGAAAGCTGGCCACTGATTAGGATTTTTCTTCATTTCCTTCAACACATAGATGTGTGAATGTATATATATATATATATCAATCATAAGAGATGGGGGGAAAATTGTTTTAATTCATGTGACTCCAAAATCTACATTTTTATTTTTATTACATACTGTTCCTCTATAATCCTATACTTTAAACTATGCACACATTGGCAGGTAACACATCATTCCGTCTGGTATGAGCAAATTATTTGATTGATAGTTCATTTAGAATTCTAACAAAATCTAAAGGAAAAAAATTGATACAGAATCTGGATCTTTCTAAAGTCATGATGCTAACAGAATCGAATACAGATCGAATCAGCACCCAGGTATAGCAATAATATTGTATATATATTATAATATATCATTTGGTCCCTGGTGATTCTCATCCCTAATTTATATAATTATTTATGTATATATGTATATAAAGCCGCTTCCTAGCCGCTAGAGATGATCGATCCAGTAATGTGTAAAAGTTAAATTTCTACTGTAATTTAACTACAGGCTGGAAGTGGGTAGTTACCGGAGACATCTGAAAGACTGTGAGACAGGGACACGGCAGTCAGAGAAGACAGAAAGATGCTTAAGCTTAAGGAAAGTAGTAATTTGAAAGGGCAGCTTAAAGCTCAGACATACCGTGAAGCTTAGGAGGACAAATGATGCAGTGGACGCAGCGACATAACAGGATTTAATGGACAGGTAAGAAATGCAGATGGATGCCGAGTGCGAGAAGATTCAAAGAGCTGCCCAAATCTAATAGCCAGCTACATCAGAAAAGAGCTATTATGGTTTAGAAAATACTAGATTTTCAATATTTTATAGTACACTAAATGTATAATTTTAAATATAATGTGTTTAAAAGCACAAATAAATAAGTCAACTGATTGGTTAAGGCAATCCTTTCCATGTTTGTTTGTTTGTTTTAATCACATAAAACCCCTCATAACCCATCATGATGAATTTTCATCGTGTTTTAAGTCTGAAAATCAAAAAAATCACTTTGAGACTCTAAAATCGTGCATCATTTCATCATGAACTTTGTCAATAAAAGAATCGCTTTTCCGTTTACTGATTTTTTTAAGAAATTGGTTACGTTGTGAAGTAACTATCAGACAACGAGGATCTTAATTAATGATTATTTCGTTTCCTTTCTCGCACAGACGATGCCCTGAAGGTGCACAACGGCCCACCCAAGAACAGCTACATGGATCAGAGCTTCCACGGGCTCAACCCCATCCTGAACATCCCGGTGCGTTTGCGCGAGGTGGAGGAGGCGGAGCGTAATGCTGGGCTGACGGGCATGCGGTTGGAGCGCTGGGTGGACGGTCTGGTCGGCGAGGTGTGGGCAGCTGCGGACGTTTGCACAGCGACGCCCTCTGGCTGTCCTGTCCTGCAGTCCTGCAGAGACACGGCCTGGAGCTCGCTCAGCCCCGATCCCAAATCACAGCTCGGGCCTCCCAAATCCAACGGCACCATAAGGTAGCAGGAACGCTACCCCTGCCCTGCATCTCCTGCTGCATCGCCTTTGTTTTGCTGTTATATATTTTGTTTTTTAATTATTTATTGTTTTTCACATCGCTCAGACGAGCCTGAGCCGTACGGCCCTTCTCGGGCGCGGGGTGAGACAGCGTACACTGAGGAATTTTTTTTTTTTTTTTTTTAAAGCAGATCTTTATGAAGTGCTGTTTCAGACTCAGTCATATGAGTGCAGTTGAGCTTTTTTTCTATTTATTTAGGTTTGAGAATTATAATAACTGTGATTTAAATCTTTGTTAAACTTGATCGAAAAAATTTTGAAAATTAAGATGCCTTTCGCACGGACTCTGCTCGGGACATTTGCAAGCACAGAACGGACCTCAACATACTGTAGGTACTGTGACCAAAAGGGATGCATTTAGTGTAAGGCTTTTCATCTACACAGGTATTCACACACACACACACACACACACACACACACATCCTTGCACATATTACCCCGCAGTCTGTGCAGATGTGTCCATAAAATACTAAACTGCGGCATGAAAGGCTGCGCGATGGGAGTCTCCAGCTGCCCGCAGTCGGCGGGGCGTGGCGCTCTGCCTCCGGCCACAGTGGCTCTTCACGGGCCCGTCTGAAGAAGCGAACATTGGGTTAATTGCCAAGTTAAGTTGAGCTGGGCCACACTTCACATTTCACGAGTGCAGGAACCTAAAGCAGAATGTGTGTGGGAAGGCTCTTGGAACTGCCAGGCCGTCTGTCTGTCTGTCTGTCTGTCTGTCCGTCTCTATCTGTCCGTCTCTATCTCTCTCTCCTGGCTTTTTCGGACTCTTGACTCTACAGCTTGCTGTTGCCTGCAGGCTGCCTGACTTGAAATGGAAAGTGTCAGCTGTGCTGGCACACAAAGGGAGAAAAAAAAAATATATAATAAAAAATGATTTTATTCTTTTTTTACTTTATTTTCCCTGAAGCAGAGGATTTACTGTGTAGAATAAGGGTACTGAGTTGGCTATTTATTCATGTGTTTATATATAAATGAAATAGATATTTTTTTAGTCAATGACTAATGTCTATATGCTGTTTTTTGCAGCTCAATCAATACCTTTTTGTAAAAAACAAGCTGCCTTTATTTACAAAGGCCATTGCCCCGACTCGACCAGATTAAAACAAATGCAAGGTGTGATTAGCGTTAGCATTAGCGCTGCACCGTCTCTGCCGAGACCCCGCAGCGGACCGGCGATCTTTATGTCCGGTTTCAAATACTGAGCCAAGCCTCTTTAACGACGAGGTCGCCGCGTCTCACAGATCCTGCGGTCAGTCACCGTGATGAGGCCTCCGAACCCGCGTCGATGTGGCACGCCGGCCGCACGGTCGTCACAATTTTTCTGAGGACGTCCGTAATCATCACAGGGCCACCTCCGTTTTCTGGCTGCTTGGGGCTTATTTTTAGCAGAGAAGATTGCAAGCTTGCCGGACTTTTCACTGGACCAAGAGTTTCCTTCATATTTATACCGCTTTTATGGCTTCACGTTAAGCACGCAGGACTCCGTGTGTATATATATATATATATATATATATATATATATACACACACACACACACACACACACACACACACTGGCTTGGGCGTCTCCTGAACAGCAGGTCTGGCTGATCTCCTCTGTATGCAACCCAGATGGTTGGGGGTTTGTTGTCGTGACGGGGTTTGTTTTGTGAGGTTTTATCCGAATCGAAGCTTTTCTGCCGTCTTTAATCCCATTGGTGTTACGACAGTATTGTGGACATCGCCGCGTCTCTGATTTAAGACCTCACGAGCAAGCAAGAAGTCATCCTTCGGATTTATTTTTTTTAATAAAGAGTATAATGTGTGTGTGTGGTGATACAGTATGTGTGTGTATTTAAGATTGTAAAACTGCACATCTGTTTTGGAGAAAATCTTTTTTGAAGAAGTCAATCTACCGTCATTTACCTCTTTTTAAGAAAATTTGTTCCGCTCACGTTAAACCTTATTTAAAACTCACTTCTACATAGTCTTATGTACTATAGCTATTTTGATATGAATGATAATGTCATTTTTTTTGTAATGGACAGATGTTTTTAAAGTATATAACAGTGTTGAGAGTCTCGGTTGCAGTGAAGTGAACGGCTCTGGAGGGAAGAGGTGTAACGTGGAAGGCTAGCGAGACTTAAAAAAGAAAAAAAAGGGGAAAAAAAGTCTGACTGTGTGATTTATAAAGCTCTTAATGATCATTTTGCCTTTCATAGAGTTTCACAGCAAACTGTTGTCATCAGCGCTGGAATGTTTTGTTGGGCAACTGTTGCACAATTTATTCTGAATTCCCGGCTCTCTCTCCGGCAGGAGGTGGCCTGCGTGCCTTAGCTTCTCTCCCGTCTAAGGATCTCCCGACCTTCTGTGTGTCAACATCAAGCCAAAAGAAAAAGAAATTCATTTCACTCTGCTGGTGTAAAATGCCTTCTGTATTGCTGATCTGTTGTCGCTCTCTTTTGTTTTTGTCTTTTTTTTTCCCACGACTTAAATTTTATTTGAATTAAAAGAAAGAAATCATTTGTCTTCATTTCTGTGCGTCACACAAGCTGCTCGAGTGTCACATCACATCAGCCGTTTAACACACTGACATCGCAGTGTTAGCCGCGACGAAAAGCAACATTACAAACCGCTCAGAGCTCGACGAGGAACGCTACAGATACTGACGCTCTCTCTCTCTCTCTCTCACATCGACTCTTAAATCTGATTTAAATATCCAATCACAAACTTTTTCATGCCACAAAATGCAGAGCACCAAAAGTCTCTAAAGTCCCTCTGTTACAGTCGAGTGAACCTTGAGTCCACCAGAGTGACTCGAGATTCCTGAGCCAATAACAGACTGATGAGGTGACGTGTCAAACACAGGTCTGGGATCTGTGCTAATAATCTGTAAATAATTAGAAGTCTTTGTATTTCAAATTTCATGCTAATAAATTAACTATAAATCAGTGAACTGCTCAGAATAATTATGGACTACTACCCACTGTAAATAAATTAAACAACAGACATGGACATAAACTTTTATTTATATACTATTTATTTTATAAACTATTTAGATAGCTTTATTTTTGACTGGCATAAAAGTATCTTAAAAAGGACATGATTTACTTACTTAATATACGTTAAACACAAAATCATTCTTTTTAACATTAAAAGTGCAAATGGACGTATAGGGTGAAAAACACACCACGCAAACGGCCAAATCGTAGTATTTTTTTTAATGTTATACTTATAATACAAAAAATGTGTGTGTCTAAGAAGCTACTTCTGAAGTTTATGCGACATGGAAGTGACCGACCTTGCTTTCCTAAAAATTTCGAGTTGCTAACTTCAGCGGTTGGAGAGATGATTTTATATGAGCCCAGCGTTATACCGTCACACTTCAAACAATAATTATTTAAAATACAAATTATTTAAAATGGTTTATGAGTATTGATATTAAAATTGGTGTAAGCTTCTAGAAGCATGTGACCTGTAAAAATTGCTAAGTTTTTTGGTAAAAGCTTAAAAAGCAAAAAATCTGTAGTGTCCGTAACCGTGTCAAATTCATGTTGTAATATCTTAACACTTTAGAATACTGTATTTTAGAATAATACACTTTTTTAGCTTTATGTCTTTTCATGTGAATTCTAAATCGGCCGAGTTTCATCTGAATGACAATTAAGATCGTTAAAAGATTTGAATTTAAAAACGTTA
>JAOTRS010000025.1:12160824-12175838 GCA_028565755.1 Dinotopterus cunningtoni
TATTATCACATCATTTAATATTATTATAATTGACAAGAATATTATTAATGCTTTTTAAGGGATAAACATTTATACATGAATGGCATAAATAAGTAAATAAAAATAAATAAATAAATAAAATGTATTTAATTTAATTGTATTAATTATTGAATAAAATTTTAATGAATGCATTCAATTTTTTTTATAAAGATAAAGTGTAATGAGCGAAACAGGAACACACACACACACACACACACACACACACACACACACACACACACACACAGAGGGTTCAAATCCAAAATGATAAAATGTAGTAATGATGTTTTTCCCCCTGGTGATGATCAGGAGTTTGATCATGGCGTGCGTGCGTGCGTGCGTGCGTGCGTGTGTGTGTTGTGTGTGTGTTTATCTCTGTGCGTCAGTCTCGGGTCTGAGTGACATCGTCGCGCTAATGAATGTTGTGACATCAGTTAATGGGAGTAAAAGCAGTGTGTGTTCTGAAAGGCTGACATGAGCACCGTGAAACCACACACACTCACACTCACACACACACACTCGAGGGCGGTCATCGTCCCTCATGCGGTTAATCAGGAAGCTGGAGGCTTTCTCTCACTGTCTTATCCCTCGCTCCTCAGCACTAACTCACCTTGGCATCTCATCTGGGGCTCGTTTTCGCCTTCACTGCTCATCACACAGACACACACACACACACACACACACACATGCTCATGTGCACACATGCATACACATGCAGTTTCTCAGGAATCTTCAGTCTGTAAATGCTGAATGGTTGTACAGTGAAATCTTGGATTACGAGCATAATTCGTTCTGAAAGTGAGCTCATATTTCAAAACACTCGTAAACCAAATCGAATTTCCCCATAAGAAATAATGGAAACTCAAATTATTCGTTCAACAGCCCCAAAAAATAAATACATAAAAATAATTAACACAGAATATAAAGTAAAAGTGCTGTGTGTGTGTGTGTGTGTGTGTGTGTGTGTGTGTGTGTGTGTGTGTGTAAGGTGCTCCTCCCCACACACCGTTGTGTGCGCACGTGTGTGAGAAAAGAATAGAGGAAGGGTAACTATGTAAGACGAGAAGGGGGAGCCCTTCTCGTCTTACACAGTTACCCTTCCTCTATTCTTTAGTAAAAATAAACCAACAAATTAACCTGCACTTTACCTTTGCAAAGAATTGCGACAGAGCAGTAGCAGTGTTTCTGTGTAGAGCAGAGAGTAAGAGTGTGTGTGTGTGGGTGGGTGTGTGTCTGTGAAGGCGAAAGTAGGAGGGGTCTGTCTGTGTGTGTGTGCGCGCACACAGACGCATAGAGTAGGCTGAGCCTTGAGCAGAAGGCAAAAATAGATCTATAACCTCTCTAATGAGACTTGCTTTTGCTTTACACGCGCACACACACTCGTGTGTTATAATAAACAGTACACACGCACTGTACACACACGCATACAGACACAAAATTAAATATGTTTTACGCACACACACGTGGTCGCAGTGTTATAGTAAACAGTACACGCGTGCACGAATGTTGATTATACCAGTAAGAGACGAGCACTAAGACCCAGCAGGGGAGACGATTACCCACAATTCCGCAGCGCAAGAAAGAGAAAAAACGTTGGCTCAGTTGTGATCACGTGACGCTCGGCGTCAAAACAAGAAGCGCATGCGTGATGCATGATCATTGGTACTCGTAAACCAGGACTTGTTCTTTTTCCAAGTCAAAATTTATTAAAAATCTTTGCTCCTCTTGCGGAACACTCGCAAACCGGGTTACTCGCGTTTACTGTCTACTAAATAATCTCCAGATGTTGGTCCTGCGCTCTGATTGGTCAGGAGCTGTTAATGCTGCGCTCTTATTGGTCAGCAGGTGTTAGTGCTTCGCTCTGCAAAAAGTGACGCTGATATAAGCTGAACCTCAGTGGAAGGAGTCTCCAGTGTAAGGGTGGTGTGAAGCTGTAACTTGTAACCTTCAGGTTCCTCTAACCCTACTCTTGTACAGAGCAGTGGGAATGAGACCTGACTTCAGTAAGAGTGTCTGTGTGTGTGTCTGTGTGTGTGTCTGTGAGACAAAGGAAGAGATAGATAATGACTGGCGCAGTCGGACACGCAGTGGAAGGCCGAGAGTTTAAACTCCACTCAGTGTCACTTTAACGGAAGGGTCTGTTAAGTGAAGCTGAGGAACGTGTGTACTGTGTGTGTGTGAGAATGTTCTGTGGCTTAATATTGTAATGCATACACATCATTAACATATTTCTGTGTAAGTCCCGCCCACTCCACCAGTCAGGAAACTAACGACTCAGTGTCATCCACTTAATAAATTAGTTCCATGTCTTAAGCTAACCCTAAGCCTTCACTCATCAAGCTAGCTTCTATTTAGTTTGTTTAGTTTAACTTCCATTTGCTAACGAGCCATGTTAGCTTTCATCAACTAGGATAGCTACCACTCTGTAGGATAGTTCCATGTACCAAGTTAGCGTGCACACACGTACTAGCTTAGCTTACACTCACAAAGCTAGCTAGGTGAGAGACACCTTTGTTTTAAACAAACCCTGCATGTAGATACAGCTGTGTTGTACAGGTCACGTCTCACCAGTCCCCCGAACGTGTACCTTTCATCTCTCGTTCTGTTCTCCTCCTCGCCGCCCGCTCACGGCGTCCTGATCCGCCTGAAAGCAATGGGGTCAAATAAGTAACAATTTACTGACGCAGGAGTCTAATGCAGTGGTGCGTGTGTGTGTCCTGGTGTGTGTTCGTGTTCACCAGCAGTGAGTGTGATGAATATCCGAGTCGACCCGAGAGTTTTAAACATCCTGCTAATGGACAGGAAGTCGGTTTAACACGCGCAGCGCCGGAGCCGCGTGTAATTGAATACGCCACAGACTGGTGCAGGTGTTTCTTACAGCGATCGTCTGAGCTCCGATTATATTTGTGTAGTGTGAGTTCTGTGTTCTGCCACGGTGATGAATTGGTGATGCTCGGTAATCTAATAAGAAGTGAAGAGCCTTCATGCTGCAAATGAAACACACATTTTATAACTGCAGCGAATATGAAGTCGCCCAGCTTTTCATTTTAATATCGAGAGTATGTACATCGAGAGTTTCTAAATATTTTCCCAGCATGTTTTATTATTTATCTGTAATTGTTGTAAAGTACAGGCGTGATGTAGATCGCGCAGTTTGCATCGTATTAATTCACTAAATAAGTTTTTCATATGGTAGTGAAAAGTACAGACATCATTGTTTGTATCAAACAAACCTCATCAAACATCATGAGGTAGTCTATAACTACAGAGGTAGTCTGTAATAGTGTAGTGACACTTAGAGTGAAACCTAGACATTGGCAAGAGCTGTCTGATGGAGTAATTATACATTTAACATTCGCAAGTGTCATGTCACGGCGTAAAGGGTCTCACAAGAGTCGTCTGATGGAGTAAAGAGTACAGTAAGTCCCCGGCTTACGAATGAGTCCTGTTCTGGGAGCACGTTTATAAGTCGGATTTGTTTGTAAATCAAACAAAATTAATCTTGTGCCCCTTTTACACAAATGTACAATTTGATGCATTTAAAATAACAAATACAAACTATTGATGTATTGTTTCCGCATTATACACTCATGAAACTGCGCCTCCAAATCGCGAGGGGAATCCCGGAGCCCGGGCTGATGTGGGGGAGGACAACGCTATATGGTGTTTACTGTGCACTTAAAAGGACATCATTTCTGTAAGAGCTGTTTCAGACTGTAAACTCTGTTGTGTTGAGGATTTTCCGGAATTAGGATTATTCACCATCGGGACAGACATATGCACACACACACACACACACACACACATATACAATATACTGGACTTTATACATTTTATGCATTCACTTACATGCTAAAATATTGCATATAATTGTAAATATTGGTACCTGGTGCACTGCAGTGCACCAGGTACTATTTTTTGTACAATACACATGAGCTACTTCTGCGATTTGTTCGCATCTACTAATGTTTGTAATGTGAGGTCCGTTCGTATCAGCGGAAATTCATAACTCGAATGTTCGTAAGTTGGGGACTTACTGTAGTTTGATGGTGTAAAGAGTCTTTCAGTGGCGTAAAGTGTCACTTGAACCTGCAACTTGAATTGTTGTTTGAAAAAAAAAACCCAGTAAAAGTGGATTAAATAGAGCGAAGCAGTGGATTAAGCCTAAGATGTTTTTCTCCTCTTTTTCTCACCTCATTAACACTCCTACAGATCATTTTTGTGGTCTTTTTAGCCCTGATGTTGCATTTAACAACTTTTACATAGAGATGTTTTTAAATAGTGATAATATAATGTACCAATCTGCACACTAATGCACAATCTGCCCAGTGTGTGTTGGTGGTGTTTATTTTGCACAGCGGTGTGTGTAGGTGGTGATCACCTGTTCCTTGGTATTCAGATCTGTAATGATCTTAAGCGCTACAGCAGCACACGTGTGTAATGACACTCTCTTTTTTTACTGACACTTTGTTTCGGGGCGGGTTCTTGTGTCCTGTCAGCGTGCCCGCACCTCGGCCGGTGCCCGTGTTCCCCCTAAAACCTCATTAATCTTCCGAGGAGAAGTTTGACCTTTTAGACTCATTAAGACGGTAAACCTTACGTGCGCCCAATTGCATGATATTAAACCCTGCTGACACGCCGCTCCCACCTCAACCACGTTATCGCCGTGACAACAGGAGGGATGTTCCTCTCGCTGGGCCGCTTTGACCAATGACCTGGAAAATTGCCCGACCTTTTAACATGCAGTTTCTCAGAGATGAATAAATACATAAATTGTAGGTTTAGGCTCAGTCGCTCTTCTGCTGCCTGCTGAGTTTAGCCGGTTGTCTGGTTGTTTGGTGTGTGTGTGTGTGTGTGTGTGTGTGTGTGTGTGTGTGTGTGTGTGTGTGTGTGTAAAGGGTGATTTATACTTGACTCAGGATACTAAAGTGTTGAGCCCACTCCTCCGACACTAACCAGGTTGCATTAGTCAGTTAAATGACTCGTGGTTGAGTTTGGAGGGGGTCTCGCTCCTGGTGCTATACTTGCCTTTGTTGCAGTTTTGTGTGAAAAATACTACATTAATGTAAACAGTTTGAAATAAAGTGTCTTTCTTGACACTGGCTTCTGCAGTATAGCCTTTAACAGCTAGCACCTTAGCTTATTATACTGTATTGCACTGAAGCCTGGCGCTAAAAAACAGTGAAATAACCTATATTACCAGTCTCAGTAAATACCAACCAAAAGTAGAAAATGTACCCACGCTTTTATTTATGTATTTGTCTGTCTGTCTGTTTGTTTGTTTGTTAAAATAAATTTCTTTATTTTTACACGTGTAAAACTACATATGCACATAACCTGCATAGTTCTATTTATTTTTTAAGTACCTTATTTAATTTTTTTACACCAGATTTCTATACAAAACACAACAGATAGGAAGCAAACAATAAATAAAGCAGCATTAAAAAACAAATCTAATTATGTATACTGTACAATATAGCAGGAAAAATAATTACATCACTGCCTGCAGTATGTGTGTGTGTGTGTGTGTGTGTGTGTGTGTGTGTGTGTTTTCTCACCCTGATTACAATCAAATGTGGCCAGAGCTTGTGTGTCTGTGTAAAGTAAGTGTCTTTGTCAGTATAGTAAAGCCCTGAGCAGAACAATCTGAACACAGACACAGGGAGACGGCTGGTGAGGGGGGAAAAAAGGCGCTCTTTAATTTAACAAATGTAGGTGAAGGACAAAATGTGAGGGGAGAGTCTGGAAGGAGGGTGCAGAGGGGAGGGTTCTCGGCTTCTGGAGGTGGCAGCGGTCGGCCCGAGCCGGTGAATGATCTCAGCGGGCGGAGACTGAAGGCTGAGGAACCTGATGATGCAGTCGTCAGCTGGCGTCGGCTCTTCCTCGGGGGTGTGTCGGGGGACAGTTTTTAGAGCGGTTAGAGTTCAGCACCCAAGATCCGCTACTCATCAGACTGATGCTCGGCTGGCCTTTTATAGACTGCCGATGACCGAGGGCCAGTAGCCGGTTGTGTGCTGCCAGCCCTGGCGAGTTGAGACGCCCCTTTAGAACGAGCAGTGGAGCTGGCCGTGGTGCTGAAGTGCTTTTTTGGCTCCTTATTCCCAGTTGAAAGGGGAGAGTGAACATGGGAAGAAGTGCTAATAAATATATATATAGTATATTAGTGTATTTTTTTAATTTAAATTTTTTTAACCCCTATCCAGTGATCTGCTGTATCCTGTCAGTGTTGTGACTCAGCCCGTTATGATGGTGTTAATTAAGATGCAGTGTGAACACATGGCTTGTTATTCATGTCCATAAAGTCACCACAGGGGCTGCTTAATCTGCGACCTGCCACCAGCGCCTGCCAAAATCCCCTCCAAAACTCCTTCTACCCAAACTTAAATTTCTCAGAGCAGACAGGCCAGCGAGACGGCTTCAGATGACATAACGAATAAAGCACAGTATTTCCTCGAGGGCATCCTGTTCCTGCCAGCCTGAAGAATCACTCTTGGTTTCGTTCATTTCATTGATCAAGTCATGTCTGTGATGTTACTTCATAAGTCAGGGAATAAAAGAAATTACACCACAATAAACAGTCTTTACTTCACCCCTCTCTCTCTCTCTCTCTCTCTCTCTCTCTTTCTGAGCTTTTTATTACACTTTCAATCAACACAGATTGCATTACCGAATGCCTGCAGAGAAAACCTCCTTCCTGTAACTAACCACAGCTTTGAAAGATCAAATTGTTTAAACTTTCTTTTTTTTATTATTATTAACACCAAATAATAATAATAATAATAATAATAATAATAATAATAATTAAAAAAAATATTAATAGTGGGATCAAGAGAAAGCTGCAGGAACAGGCAAGAGTGCTGTAGGTGGTCTTGTTTTAGTTATTGTTTAAAAGTTTTTTAATTGTTTTGCTTAAATGCATTTTTATTGGTTAATTAATAACATCCATCATTCGTCATTACACATGAATTATGTCTTATTTCTTACACAGTGAACATCTTCATACTATTATCATTTACCTGACCTGAGTTGTAGGACTTATCGGGAGTTTACAAGGACTGAAAAGCTGAATTTTATCTTTCATTCATTTTATGTTTCCTTTTGAACGGATGTCGGGTGCCGATCCTGGTTTAACAGAGCGAGTGGAATTGATTTTTCCATGCATGTGCCCTCTAAATCAATTGAGATGCTAATGTATTCAAAATCACCAAAAGCAATAAGAATGCATTCAACATCAATCTGGTAAATTTTCAGTTTTTGTCTTAAGGACTAAGTGGATTATTAGACCTAAATGTAGATAAAGCATATGGAACAAGCAACATGTATTCTCACTGCACGGAAATATCTGATGGATACACAGAACATGTGGACCAAATATGTTTCCCAAGCTGTATATTTTACTGAAAATATTAATACAAATATAACATATCATTCCACTCTTCTCTGCTGTTTCATCATGGTATTATTAGCTACAGAAAAACATATACAGTATGTCATGTGGTCTGACGGAGACTCTAGACAAAGCTGCGGAATAGGCGTGGTTAATGTATTCAGGGGTGAACAAAGAGGCAAAGGGTCATGGGTCCCCAGGGGTTGGTGTTGAGCTTTTAGTTATGCGAGTCAGAGCTGGGATTGGCCAGGACTTTTAGAGTAGGAGGGATGTGGAGATGCAGGAAAATGGGGGGATGCTTCAAAGCATAGCAGTCAATCATCTCTACACTGGTGCTTAGTTCTTTTCAGGTCCATATGAAACCAGTATCCAGGGGAAACAGGTAGGACACAAGAGTCTTATTCACCTGCATGATTTGTAAATGCCGGGCTATTGGGTGGCTCTGCACAGTGATTGAAACAGCAGTTTGAGATGTGTGATTTCCCTGGAGAGCTCTTTTTTAGCATGTGTACAGAATGCGATCTAGGAGTGGTGACATGCTGTGAAGGGTGATACGAGAGCTTGGGCATATTGTAAAGAGTCTGTGGAGTGTTAGTGTAAGTGTGGTGTATAAGTCTGTGTCTTGGTGTGTGTGTGTGTGGGGGGGGGGGTAATCTCTGTTTTCCCCACCTTTATGCTTCTTTGTACAGGCGTATGGGTGATTATCAGCTGTAATGTCTGGTGATGGAAGGCATAATAATGGCAGAGAGTGAGTGAGCAAGAGAGAGAGAGAGAGAGAGAGAGGGAGGGGAAATCTGTAACAAAAGCCTCTCTTAGAGGCTGCTGGTGGAGATGGCACAGTAAGGAGAGCATGTGTGTGTGTGTGTGTGTGTGTGTGTGTGTGTGTGTGTGACTCAGAATACAGAACATGTTCTTGTTCTTTTTTTTCTCATTCATTTGAATTTGATTATATAGTGTGTATCAAGAATTCCTAATGTAATTTATCTTCTTGCGCTGGATTTTACGCTTTTTAGATTAGGTTCACTTTATCCCCATGCACTTATAAGGCAGCAGGAAGACTCTTCAGTAAGAACATTGAATATTAATTCACTACAATAACTGCCACACCCTTTCCAACTGGAATCCTGGGATACTAGATTAATTCTGCCTGTGCAGCCATGTCATTGTCATTCCCCAACTCACTGTGCTTTAATCAATGAATCCGTCACCCAGTCTGGTACCAGTAAATACTTAGACTTTGTATTGATTGTACTGTATATATTGACGATGTTATTTTGCATATTTTAGTCGATTAAAATTAATAAAACGTGTTTAGTGCTATAAACCCAGCAACACGTGAATCTCGTAAATAAAGATCTGTCCAGCTCGATAATAGTAATTGATCAGACTCTGAGCAGTTGAAGTGATCCAGTGTCCTACCGTGTAGGATTGAGGCATTGCTGCTTGGCTAAGAGGATCAATGGGATTCAACAGGGCTTGCGCCTATGGGTGTAATTTTGTCTTATTTGTCATTACCTGTAGGCATTTAGTTTTGTGTTATTTGTTCCATTTTTATCTAATCAGTCAATGTTATTTAATCAATCTTGTGTTCATCGATTAAATTAATTTAACCATTGGATCTGTTTTCGTTTTAAAATTCATTCATAATCTTTTAATTATTTAAAAAAAATTTTCTGCTGCCTTTTTTTAATTGCATTTTAATGTTTATAAGGTAATTTTAATACTTTTTTTTTAATACTTCAAACCTTTCAGACAGATAGTTTCTTTAAATAAATCAGACAGTAACTTTCAATGGAAAAATCAAATGGAAAATCACAATGCCCAAAAACCATTTAAATCCAATCAGATGGTATCGGCAGTCTACCTATGATTCACTTGGAAGCAAGATTTTCTAAAAACGGTCCTGGCCACAATCTGTTGTTAGTGTCACTTGTGAAGATGAACACACTCTCTGCTAACGGGCTGATGCACAGAGATAGAACCTTCTCAAAAGACTCCCAGGTGGTAATTGTGCCCACTGAATCACAGTGATGTCACAGCCATTTGTGGTCCAAGAGCTCATAATTTCTCCTGCTCTCTGAGTGGAGGGAACGACTATGCTAACCATTTACGGATGGTTGTTCAATTAGGTATACAGACTAGAAGCATTATTATATGCTCAGCAGTTCAATATGATGTGGTGGCTTCATTTGGCTCTCACTCTCTAGTAGCTTAAGGTAAGGGTTGCTGACCTATTATTGTTGAACAGCATTCCTGCAGCAATTATGTGTTAATAGGCCATCAGTGGTAATTTTCTAGTCCTAGACTCTGAACTCACAAATGTGTGCCGGAAACCCCACTTAATGTGGTAATGTCTTTTTTTTTTTTTTTTTGTCTCAGGATTGAAGATCCCCAGAGATGGAAGGCCACTGAGTGACTCTCCCTATGGCTCAGAGGAAGAGGCCTGGGGCCAGCAGCAGCATGGCCTCAGCAGAGCTTCACACTCCAGCACCATGCCCCTGCCCCGCCCCTTATCCCAGCAAAGAGTGTGAAGAACGACAAGACTCTGAAACCCCTGTACCCCCTTACTGTGACCAAGAGGAGGTAGACGTGCCCAGCAGTCATCCTGCTACCCCAGATCACACCCACTCCAATTACCATGGCCATCCAGACAGCCTTGATGGAGACTCAAGCTCAGACTATGTAAACAATACATCAGAGGATGAAGAGGACTATGATGAAGGCCTGCCTGAAGAAGATGAGGGAGTGACATACTACATTCGCTACTGTCCAGAGGATGATAGTTACCTTGAAGGGATGAACTGTAACGAGGGCAGGTATGGGCGCACTGAGCCACCCCCAGACACAGATGAGTGCCACGAAGCAGTGGAAGAGTGGGTGGAGGGTGAGGGTGAGGTGCGCTGTGAAGTTCTGGAGCAGGACTCTGACCAGCAGATATATGACGGGAGACCTGAGCCAGTGCTCGATCACCATCCACACCATCAGTTCCATCACCAGGAGCAAGCTCTTTCTCAAACCCAGGAACAAGATGAGGATGATGAGGAGAGTGAAGAGTACTGTGCTAATGAAGAGGAGGAACCAGAGGAGGAACAAGAAAGGGAAGTCTACACTGGGGACTACTACGCCCCAGAGGACAATGGGAACTCCATGTATGCAAGTCACAAGGGCATAGAGGGTGAAACAGGTGAGGAGACGGAGGAAGACATTGATCAGATTGTGGCTGAGATTAAGATGAGTATGAGCATGGGCAGCCTGAGCAGTGGGACAGATCAGAGCCCAGAGGAGCTGGCACCCATGTCCGGGCGATACCAGGCCGAAGCTGAGTCCAAAGCTGAACCAGCACCTTACCTACCACCACATCGCCATGACGGCAGACCCAAAACCCTCAACATCCCTCCTGCTGGGCACAACCCACAGCCACAGAGGAGCTCAAAAGGGCACCTGCACACCCCAGAGGAGAGGAGGAGATGGGCACAGGAGCAGCACGGAGACCAGGTAAAATGAGGCAAAAATTAACCTAACTCACATTCTTACCGCTGATCAATGATGTTGTGATTATCTCTTCACTAAGGTTTAAAACATAATTAATCTGATTTTCTGTTGAGAGGTGACTTTAGATGTCTATGCCTGTTTCAGAAACCATAGGTTACACTTTCCTTTAACAGATTATTACCTTAACATTTTTTTTTAATCAACCTATACTTTCCCGTTATTTTCTAAGCTAAAAAGCAATCTGCTACGCTCGCAGCATAAGGTTAGTAAGTAGAGTTTATAGTTTAACAACTTGCTAAACTGCTCGCCTGGGGAAGGCTTGCAGTGAATCAGGAATCCAGGTCATGGAAAAGCCTGTCTTCCCCTCTGTGAGATCAAACCTGCTTAAGCTTTTCCCTGGTCCGGGTGGGCATGGAAAGTTCTACATGTGTTAAAAGAGCGGGAGCTGGGGAATATATTGAAAAAGTAGGAAGGGGAATGGTTGAAACTGGTTAGGGTTTAATGCTTTCACTCAGGGAAGCTGGTTGGTGACAGTGAATCCACTCTACTGTTCTGGCTGGGTGCTGTGTGAGGAACTGCTTCAGCACCATCAGATTGAGATTTCTCTTGATGTCCCGCTCCTCAGGCAGGAGGAGACAGGAGTTCTTGAGCTGTGGCATGAACACAAACCGATGGCCAATCTCTTACCATGATACTATTGGAATGGAAGGGAACTCTTTTACTGTTTTCTTGCATTCAGGTTTACTATAAAATGTTCAGTGTATATTCACTAAATTGCCATGCCCTTTTCCTCTAAAGAGGATTGCAGCTGATGTGAGCAATATACAGTCTTCTAAAGGTTGTACTTGTTCAATTGTCTTTGAAGGTGAAGGGCAGCGCAATCAAATTGTTTTTCTACTTATTTCAGAACCACATTTTAGTGATTGATGTTCAGTAGATTTTTCCTAATGCAGCAGGACAAACACACAGCATTTCTTCAGAAAACGATTTGATTATCTGCATTCGTTTTGCTTGACAAGCGCATTCATAGGACATATCTATCTGCACAATATTTGAAGGTGGGATTTGTAATTGTAATATTTGGCAAGGTTCTTGTCACCTCCCAGAAGTTTTCACTTGCCTGTGAGTTCTGTTACTGTGGCATACTTTCTTCCCTAAGGAGTCTGTGTTTTCAGGGAGTGGATTTGGAGAAAATACTTAATTCATTTGGATTATGGAGTTTCAAAGCAGAAAAAAATTATAACTATTTTATACGGATCAATTCTGGTTTATCTGTAACCATGAAATTTCATTCGGTCATGTTATTGAATGTCATACTTTCAATGTGTAGCAATATAGATAAATATTCATGAGCGTGACATTATAGTTTCTAGAGTATCTGGTTGCTGGTAAACCTCGTACAAAACATAAGTGAAAAACCAATAAATAATAAAATATCCAGATCAAAAAATAAATAATATTCCAAAACATAGTTAACCACATGGACATATATCCCAGGATATGAAGGACACATATTATCTCAATAAATGTGAAATATTACATACTTAAAAGTAGACACAACACAAGTCCTGCATTAGTCAGTATCAGGATCTAACAGTTATTTTAACATAGTGTAGTACTAAATCTGCATCATGTGTTTATTTGATGAACAAGAAAGCTAACCACCTGCCTACAGTATCTAACCCTCTCAGCTCATGTTGATTAAATTTTATAGTGTTTGACTGCTCTATCATCTCCGTACATTATTGATAATTTATTTGCTTTTTACAAGAGACTCAAGAAATATGAGTGAGTGATATTCTTTTGACTGGTTTACATTTAAAAATAACCTTTAGGAAAAGCTTTAGGGACAGACATGTGTTTAACTTGTGCAAAATGTTAAAACATATTAGTATGTATTTCCCACTGACTCAGGTTTAATCATTATCTCTAAGCAAGCAATTTCAGTTAAGCGATTTGATTGAGATACTAAGAGCAGGGCCTGTTCTGACATAGCCTGGAAAACATCTCACTACATACTGTATGTCGTTCCACTGTTTAGAAACTTTCATTTCTGCTCGAATGTGACCATAGACAGGTGTAAATAACCTGACCTTTATTATAGGATATGTAATTATCTGTTCTGTAAAAGTTCAGGAAAAGTATACATATCAAAAAGATTTAGCTTTCTTTGTTGTTGTGAGCTGGTTTTGTAACATAGTAGAATTGAAATTAGTGTAGCTGTGACTGTGGTTGATATGGGTCACGCCATTCCACTGAAGAACAGTCCATAAAGGGTCTCCTACCCCTTTTGTCATCTGACAAGCTTTGTATTGCCTCTCTGGTATCCAGAGGGTTTATATCCCTGGAGGAATCACACTGAAACTCATCTAGTGTGCTGATGGGGGGTTTCATCCTGTTTCAATTCTCTCTCTCTCTCCGTCTGTTTCTAGGTGTCAAACAGTGCAGAGCAGCCAAGAAAACAACAACGCTCAGATCTCAACGGACCTCTGGAGAACAACAATGTCCCTGAGGTAGACCCAATCAATATTGACCTATAGAACCACTATGATTCATATAATCTACTTTTTTCCTAATGCCTATCATCAATAAACAAGAAAACACATCTGTCTGTTTGCTTGTAGAATAAAAGATGGAAAAGTATCAGTATGTTATTTTTCTGCTGCCTGCAAGGTGAATTGCTAGAACTAAAATTAAAATCAAGCAATCATTTTCCCCTAAAAACCTGCTGCTGAAATTACAGTGCGTACTGGACTGTATATTAGTTGCCTTTTAATGAAACTAAGCATAGACAAGACATTCTGTTCCAACTAAGGATAGAGCTACTTCTGAGTCAAAAAAATGTAACCAACATGCTAAAAGCAAGAACTAAGAGTAATTTGTTGAAGTGAATAATAATAAATGATGAAAGTACAGATAAATTGAAGTTAAAAAAAACAACACAAAATGTTTTAAAATGTGTTTGACCACAGTTTGCTGGAAGAAGTAAAAACTGTTTTGATGATGATTGTGGTGATTACCGTATGGTGATTACGTATACAGTCAGGTCCATAAGTTTTTGGACAGTGACAATTTTTACAACGCTGCCACTGTGTACCACCACACTGGATTTATAACAAAGCAATCATGGGAACTCGTCATCACTCTGGATGGCAGGAAGTGAAAAACTAAATGGGAAAGACCATATTGCATTAAGTTAAAAGATATCCCCAAAGAGTTGTAGAAACTAACCACTGACATGTGAAGTGTTTATCTTGTTATTGTGGCACCTGGAAGTGGGTAGGAAATACTGTATTAGGCAGCACTTAAAATTTTGTCACTTAAGTTGATATGCTGGAAGCTGAAACAAAGCATAAAGATCTGAGTGGCTCTTGTGGGACGTTTCCATTATGCAGTAGTCAGGACCTACTGTAGCATTGCAGTTTGTTGCCTATGGGGCTGCATAACCGCACTCCAGTCAGGGGTCCTATGCTGACCTGTGTCCACCGCCAAAAGTGTTTACAGTGGCCATGTGAACATAAGAACTGAACCACGGAGCAATGGAAAAAGGTGGCCTGGGTTAGGGTTAGATTAGGTGGAGGCAAAAACAAAACATACCTTTCAAATAGATAGTGGAAGTTGCGAAACTGATAGTACAGAGCGTCACAGTGCTGCTGAATAATGAACCAAAACATAACACAAAAGCAACCCAAAAGTGTCTTAAGGCAAGGAAATGGCATGTTCTTCAATACTGAGTCGGTCTCCTGACCTCAACTCAAGAACAAAGCTGTGGCAAACAGAGTGCTACACCTTATGAACGATAATGTGGTGTCTTCTTTTATGCAGCACAGTAGAAACAAATTTCTCTGGATAGATTTTTTGTGAAATTGCTGCCATGTACGACCCAGAGGCCAAGAAACAAAGGAGAGAAAAAACCCTAAAGGAGAATTACCCATTGTTATTATGGAAGGGACTCTCCTTCCTAACACTAACCTCCTCCCCTATCATCGTCCTTAACCTCTGTTCCTTCACATCAGCGAGTCTCCCTTAGAAAGTTGTGCGAACAATACATGTAATAAATGTTTTGCATTATTTTTGTATAATTAAGGCTTTTTCATATTTTGTTTTATATTTTCTG
>JAOTRS010000025.1:12202899-12214319 GCA_028565755.1 Dinotopterus cunningtoni
CAGTTCTGAGCTGTAAAAAACATGGTTATGATCCGTATTTGTTACAATGTAAACCCTGGAATTTGACGGAAATAAACTGTTTTTATAAAAACATAAACATGTTAATTAGACAGTTATAAACCGTAAAATAACCAATTAAAATCTGCAAAATATACAGTATAATGAGTGCAATCCCGCACAACCAAAAACATTGCTACCGTATTTTTTA
Organism: Dinotopterus cunningtoni; assembly: GCA_028565755.1. NCBI lineage: Eukaryota > Metazoa > Chordata > Actinopteri > Siluriformes > Clariidae > Dinotopterus > Dinotopterus cunningtoni. Next base: position 12,203,108 of record JAOTRS010000025.1, read on the forward strand.
CGGTAAACTTCTGGCAACCACAGCTGCCGTTTATTTACTGTAAAATTTACAGTTTTTTTTTTTTTTTACAGTGCAATAACAGTGCTACCGTATTTTTTACGGTAGAATTCTGGCAACCACAGCTGCTGTTTTTTTAACGTAAAATTTACAATTTATTTTTTACAGTGTAGAGTCATAGGGTCTGAGCTATCTGAACAATCCACAACCCACTTCCCGAGTCTTAGGAGGTATTCTCAAAGGTATTCTCCAAAAACTGGGACAACCCCTCACAAAGAGCCTAGGATTGCTTGCTCAATCTGCTCCCTGCAGCCAATTTGGCTACCATTTACCCATGTTCCCAGAGCAAGCCCCCAAGGCCCAGAGCCTCTCCCAGAGCAGTGGGTCTAGGAGTTCCTCATGAATTGAAATGTAAAAGTTGAAAAATTAAAAAGTTCCTCCACCATCTGGAGGTTGAAGGCAAGAAGGTACATCGAGCCATTGAAGACACAACAAAGATTTAATTTTGGTTGCGTACCGCCGGTCACTCCCCGGTCGATGGAAATAAACACCTCCTCAAGCTCGCTCAAGCCAGTCCAGTGCAGCACTCTGGCAGGTCCATTGCCAGCAACATCACAAAGAGGAACACGCATCCACGGTCAGGCAAGGACCATTAATGGGTCCGAGACAGGCACATACTTTACTCTGGTCTGGTTGTCCACCAATGACCTTTCTGAACATGAAAGCCAAGAAGTTGGCCCTGCGTCCTTTTTAAACAAAGAGAAGAAATATAGTTACAAGCAACAATGTGCGGGCCCAAGCACCTTGCCATCGTCACTTGGTCGCATCTCACAACCTGTGTGCCTTTTCAGTATGCTAACCTTTCAGTCCACAACCACGCATACGCATTCCTTTAGAGTCTGCCTGGAGCGGTTATTGACTTTTCACCTATGTAAAGCATCTGCTCATAAGACATCTAAAACAAATATGACATAAGTTTTAGGCATTGTCCTTGCTGGATGTGTCTTTCTGGTGCGCCATTGTTAGCTGTCACTCAATGGAGGCCGGGTTTGGTGGCGACTGTAATGGCGCAGGTGCTTGAACAGGTCATCATTTGTGTAGGATGCATAGGATGTCTGATGTGTGTGAGACATGTGTGTTTGTGAGTGTTTGTTTAGGATGTGTACTGTATTTGAAGGATATTAGTTTGTGTGTGTGTGTTTGTGTGTGTGTATGATATGTATGTATAGTGTGTGTGTGTGTGTGTGTGTGTGTGTATGACAAGTATGTGTAGTGCATTTTTTTGTTTGTTTGTACACACGTTCAGCAGAGACTAAAAATGTCAAAAAATGTGAAATTTGTAGAATAATATGTGTCCTTTAAAGGTTATTAACTATTTATTTCTGCAGAACTACACCCTGGATAGGGAATACACACACACTGGGTTGGAATGAAATGACACCATGTGTATCTGGATATAAAAACTCGAAGGGGGCGTGGCCTAAACTGGATTTTCTTTTTTTCTTTTTGCTGGAAACAGTGAAAAACACATTTTTTTTACACACACACACACAGGCTCTAATTCACCTAACAGGATGTCTTAGCATGGTGGGAGGAAACCGGAGAACCAGCTGGAAACCGGGAACACATGATACATGAAGAATTCCAGTTGAAATGATTATCATCAGGATTATTCTGTGTGTGATGGAGTTGATTTCCCTGAGCAGATATGACGACAGACTGCAGGACAGAATTACACGTCTGGGTTGCATCATGACGGCTCATTTAGTGTGTGTGTGTGTGTGTGTGTGTGTGTGTGTATTAATATACACTGGAGTGCTCATGCACTCTGCGCTGTGCCATATGACGGGTGCTCGTCTGGGTAGATGTGAATTTTGGGTCACTATGGTGAAGAATGGAGCAGGACTTTTGCAAAAATCAGTGTCAGATTCTGCCACATCTCCCACACCGCTTTGCACATTATGAGCTGTGAAATATGTCGTCAGCATTCAAACACACACAAACACAAACACACACACACACACACACACACACACACACACACACACACACACACACACACGGTGCTCATGTCGCGGTGTCGGATGAGTGTCATTCCCGGATCAATGGCCGGATGTGTGAAAGAGAAAGATGTCGTTAGAGTAAATGATGAGCTGTTTCACGCCTGGTGGAGATCATAATAAGGTCGGGCCTGCTCTTTATGCACAAACTGAAACCAAAATGTGATAGGATTGTGCAGGATTCGTTTATTCTTTGTCTCTGATCATTCTGGCATGTCAAGGTGGAGGGGATCTGCTGCTACAGATCTTACTGCAGATCTTAGACAGGTTCTTCTGCTTGTCTCACCATCAGAACTCCTGAAACTGACTCCAGGACCTCTGTTCCGGGACGTGGTGCTCAGACTGGTGGTCTTTGGTGTCAATAATCATGACCAGTGGGAGCATCCGGGCTGATATCTGATCTCATTCTCAGCGGGCTGGAGGGGCTGCAAGGCGTTTCTCCTGATTTGTTGGAATAACTCTCGCCACTCAATTCATCCGTAATGAAACAATGGAACATAAAGATTTAAAGTTTTTCTTTTTTTTAATAATCTGATTGGCTTTTGTAAAATTGGTGTTATGAAGCTTTAGACGTTAGACTGAAATCATTATGGAGCCATCAGACGTCCGCTAGCAGGGCTAGAGGGAAAGAAGGAAATATTCCTCCCAGGTTTTGATGGCACGTTCATGTGCAGATGTTGATTCCAAAGGTTTCGCTTCCCACCTTGACGTACCCCAGGACAGGTGGAAGTGGACAGGACAGGACTTTAAATCCTTAAATCTCTTTGAGGTTGGTTGTACATCACCAGATGTAGACCCTGTGGGTCTGGGAACTAGTCTGTCTCCAGGTTTTGGGTCCAGCCGATCAGGAGTCACACCAGGATGAGGTTGGTAACCTGATTGGCTGGAACAAAAAACCTACTCCTTTGGATTCCTGGCTCATTTGTTTTGTGAAGATAACGAACATCATGTTGAACACTACACCTTGAAATAACTTCCAGTTGCCCCAAAAGATCTGGAGCAGAAAAGACAGTACCATCTGAACACACCCAGAATCTCACACTGTTGCGTACAATTAATATTTTATTATTTATAAATATAATAGAAATAAGATCCATGCTTGCATCAATGTCATTCTTTTCACACGGGTTTGGAGGCGCTGTCCATGTGTCTAAAACATTCCTGCTCAGGCGGTGTTATGTTTTGGCGATAAGCGCAGCAGACAGGATGTGACTGCACGTCAGTAGGAGCTCCTCTCAGGAGAAACGGCCTGGAGGCAGATGCTGTCTCTTACCCTCAGAAGGACTCGGTGTGTGATCCGTTCTGTCTGCTCGCTATAAAACACTTCTCTCGTCACGCTCCCTCTCGTTTTAAAGCTGCGCCTCAGATGTAAGAGTGTGTGTGTTTGTGTGTGTTTGTGTGTCTCAGGGCACGAGTTGAAAATGTTAAGTGTTTTTTCTACACCAGAATGAAAGTGTGAGATGGAGGAGTGATGAGAGCAGGAGTGAGTGACCAGACTAGAGCGAACGTTAAAGGTTTTTAAAGATGAATGAAATGACTGAGAGAAAGAGGTGATGGTGAGGACGAACTGTGAGGACGGACTATGTTTTTCATCAGGTTGATGTTTTAATATAAAGACATGTTTAAATATAAAGGTTCTAAATGAATTAGAATTTAATTCCTAAGTCTTTAAGGTTAAAGTGTTTGAAGTTAAAGCGACATAACTGTAGCTTTCTGTTTATTTGAGAACGCATTTTATCCCTTTGACCCGCCCACTAACCACTGATCTTGTCACCTGACATCCACACACGCCATCTGACCAATCCACTGACCCGACAACCCCCTGACACACACCTACTGGCTAACTGATGCACCGTCCGATCTTACCTGCTTAACCACAGCTCATCCACTGACTCAGCAACTTGTCCACACAACCATCGACTGACCCAAGACTGGTCGACACAACTGATTAAAACTAGCCACTGAAGCAGTGACTCACTGACACCCATCACATCAGACACTATTCAGTGATTTGCCCATACTGTACATCAACCTACAACCTACTGGCTGCGCACCCACTGAGCCATGCCCTCATCAACCCACCCACTAAGCCACGCCCTCATCAACCCACCCACTAAGCCACGCCCTCATCAACCCACCCACTGAGCCACTCACTCAAGAAACCACCCATTAAGCCACACCCTCACTAACCCACCCACTGAGCCACGCCCTCATCAACCCACCCACTGTGCCACTCACTCAAGAAACCACCCACGCACTGAGCCACGCCCTCACCAACCCACTCACTCGGCCAAGTACTCACCGACCCATGCGCTCACCAACCCACCCACTAACCGAAGTTAGTGGCCTCTAACTGCGACCGCTCCTAATTAGAGCCACGCCTCTTTTTCACCAGAAGTAGCATTTCCTAATGAAAAATAGGCGTGGCTCTGATTTAGGCAGATTCAGACACTGAATAAGAGATTTATAACAGGTATTGTGTGTGTGTGTGTGTGTGTGTGAGAGAGAAATGTTGTGTCAGGGTGAAGGTGGAGAGGTGTGTGTAGCTGTCAGTCTGCATCAGCCGGCGTCTCACTGGATTATTTCTCTATTGAGCGCTAATGACATGAATATGCAGACGCTCTCCTGCTCGATCGATCTGCTGCGATGCTTCACTAAACTGGAGAATTACACTGCAGGACTGCCCACTCCCTCGCTCTCTATTTCATGTGTGTGTGTGTGTGTGTGTGAGATTTATCAGTTTGTGTGGCTATTTGCTTGACTGAGTGTGTTTTAACTAAGCGGCTCGATACTATTGAACAGATTGTGAGTAGCTGCTTATAGGAGTCAGGACTGGATACTGTATGTGTGAGTGTGTGAGTGTGTGTGAGTAGAGAGGCTCAGGAATGTCTTTGCTGTTAAATTTGGACGTAGGTTTAACACCCTCATCATGTAATATAAACTAAATGCCACATAGTTTATAGTTTTAACTATCTGGCTGGAGAGAAATTAAATGTTTGTTTGTCTAAATTATGTTTTGTAAATATATTTTATCGTATTCTTTCATACATAGTGTTTTTATTTATTAGTTTCTTTCTTTCTTTGCTTGTTTAATTTATTCTTGCCTTAAATTATACTAGAAACTATAATAGTTTCATTTTTTTATTCATTTAAAATACTTTGCCACAATTTCAAAATGTATTAATACAGGTAGTCCCCTACTTATGAACATTCGAGTTATGAATTTCCGCAGATATAAACGGACGGCCGTTCTACTTTTGGTTCAATCATGGAAGTAGCTAAAGTGTATTGTAAAAACATAGACCAGATACCAATATTTACAATTATATACAATATTTTCAGTGAGTAAGTGAATGTATAAAAGTCCAGTGTGTGTGTGCGGGAGAAATGAGTCGCCTCATCAGTTTCAATGAATCAGTCCGGGAGCACGATGATAGAAAATGTCTGTCCTGTAAATCTGTCCTCATGGAGAATAATCCTAAGTTCAAAACAGTGGAAAACAGCTCTGAGACGAAAAGGTGCGAAGACAACACTTACATTTCACTGTAAGATACATTTACTTAGGCGCGGTTATGGCAGTCTGGGGAAAGGGGACAGAGATTTAGTCAGGTGCTTTACATTGTATATTGATGTCAAAGGCGTATAAGACTCACTTTGTCAGACTTAAGAACAAATCCGACTTATGAACGTGCTCCCGGGAAGAAAATTGTGCATAAATCAGGGACAACCTGTATACATTTTATTTTATATTAGATTTTTTATTTTATGTATGTAAGTTTGTTTGTTATTTTTGTTTTCTTGTCTCATACACAATTTTTACAAAACTAGTTAAAATTGACTTAAATATAAATGAATTGTTTGTTTTTGTTTAAGCATCTTTCTCTGGTCCATTTATGTTCATTTTTAATAATTCCTTTTACTGCTCATTTATTTTATTTTATGTATTTAGACATTTTATTATTTATTTAATAGAAAATATATATTAAATATAGTTTGTTTGCCCCAAAACTATAAACTATATGAGATTAGACTGAAGAGAAAATAATTGCAGAGCGCTGGAGTGACTGCTCCGCCCATTTCCCTTTCTGAGGATAAGCTGGTGAGAGGCCACGCCCACCTCGCTATCGCATTCCAGCAGTGATGTTACACTTATTTACGCCACTCGATACATGTGTTTATTATTAAAGTGAAAACTCCGTGTCCTGTGATTTTTTTTTCATTAATTCTATCTTTCTTTCTTTCCTTCTTTTCCCTTTTTTCTTAGTTTTTACTTTTCTGTTTTTTATCTCTTTCTATCTGTTTTACCTTTCTTGCAAGAGTGTGTGTGTGTGTGTGTGTGTGTGTGTGTGTGTGTGTGTGTGTGTACAACCATGTGTCTGATGCAAAACTGATGCAATCTGATGGACCAGCAGGAGCCGTCTCCAGGGAGACCATCTGGTTAAGCACACGTCCTGGTGTGTGTGTGTGTGTGTGTGTGTGTGTGTGTGTGTGTGTGTGTGTGTGTACAAGGTGCCACGCAGGAGTTAGAGAGTTTGTTAGTGTAGAAATGTTTTGTTTATCTATTAATGTGCATGTCACACACTCAGTGTTAATCATTGAGCCCTGAGGGACGAGCTAAGGAGACAGGTTCGAGCTGCCACACACACACACACACACACACACACACACACACACACACACACACACACACACACAGACAGCTGCTGGTCAGGAGCTGGTGATTATTTTCCTACATCAGCACCACACAAAGGGTTTATTACTGACTGAACACACTGAACGCTGTACACACTGAAGTAATAGAAGTGTAAAGGCAGATACAGGAATATCACACTGTGTGTGTGTGTGTGTGTGTGTGTGTGTGTTTAATTAAATGTGCTTTTACTCAGTGTTGTGTAATTAGAGCCCGCAGCTGCTGTGTGTCTTAGTAGCTGTTTAGTGGAGCTTTATTAACCAAGAACCTGCTACACACACACACACACACACACACACACACACACACACACACACACACATTTTTTTTTCGTCTGTTTTTCTCTTTTTTTTTTCTCTCTTGATGTACAAAAATGTGTGTGCATCTGTTTGTGTGTGTTTGTTTGCATTTTTTTTGTGTGTGTGTGTGTGTGTGTGTGTGTGTGTGTGTGTGAGAGAGAGAGAGCGAGGCAGAGATTGAGAGTGTGATTGATTTTGGATGCCCAAGATTTCTGCAGTGTCAGCAGCACCTGTCAGCTGCGAGAGTGTGTGTGTGTGTGTGTGTGTGTGTGTGTGTGAGTGAGAGATGAGAGTTTGAAAATATCTACCCTTTAGCCGTGCATCACTCCAGGAAGTTCACGTGTGTCCTGAGAGACACACTCGCGTGTGCTCACTCTCCGGTGTGTGTACGCCATGCACGTGAGTCCAGGTGTGTTTTCACGAAAAGTAAAACGTAAATGATGAGCAACACAATCGCTCAGTGGTAATCACACTGTGTGCCCTAGTGGTGTGTGAAGGAATTGCAGGTGTGGCACAGAAAAGTCGCCCCGGCTTGGAGAATTTTCGGTTAAGAATTAAAATGTTGGAAGAAATCTGCCGCAGCATCAGAAGCTTTAACGGCATATGAGCGACTGAGCTGGTTGCACGCAAGTCCAGGAGCCGTTTAAAACTTGGTTGCGTCAGTGGAAATCCAAGTGAAGTGAGTGGTGTTTTTTTTTTTTTTTTTTTTTAGTAAAGACGTAGCACCGCAGGTCCCAAAAATGTTATCAAAGACGGTAGCACGAAGAAAAGGGAGCCGCTTTCAGTTTGGTTTTTAAGCAGCTGGTGGCGAGAGGAATCATAAATTAAGGTTAAGTGAGGTTTAATGCCTATTTATTTCATATTTTACTACATTTATGTGTCTTTTCTAAATGTTTTGATTGTTTTTATATGCATAAATATGATTATAGTGTTGGAAATTGGTAACATTGGTAATATTTTTGGGTGGCTAAAAAAGATTATTTGCATTTACATTATTTCCTATGAGACAGGAAATATGAAATTTCACCTTAAGAACTCAACTAGCCGAGGTACCACTATATTGAAGCGCACATTTCAGACCTGACACACTTTACACACCCACGGACCAGAGTGCTGATTCGATTTGAATTGCGATTCTGTAAGCATCACGGTTTTTATCTTAATATCCTAATTTGATATTTATCTTTATATCGATATTTTTGGCTTGTTAAAGTTCAAACAAAATGAGCAAAACATTCCTAATAAATACGTAATAGAGTAGTTTATAGCACCACCTGTAGGATCATAAAGGAACTGCAAATGCAAACGTATTCATATTTAAATAATAATTTTATAAAAATCCACTCTTGAGTCAGTGTGGCGATACCTGAATTCCCCCCTGAAAAGAATCGCGATACGTAACTGAATCGTTTTTTTTTTCTTTATAAATTACTGGTATTAAAGGAATAAAACACTTTAGTCCGCGCAGCTCCGCACCTTCATTGTTGTGTGTGATCTCTAAGCCGAGGATCAGAAAAACACCTCGAAGGAAAGCTCAGGGTTTAAATTCTTTCTGTTCCCCCGTTCCTGCATCACGTCATGCGGTTCAGGCTTAGCGTCTGCCTGCGGGAGGAAACCAGCGTGAGCTCTGAAATCTTACAGAATCAATCCGCTCGCTTCGTTACGACTTTCAGATGCCTTTTAGTCTTTAAATCTCCTGCACATTTTCACTATTTATTTATTTAAATGCGTCTCCAGGAGTCTGACCAGCTGCATTAACCTCACCCATTGTGTGAGTGCTGCGCTCTGATTGGTCAGAAGGTGCTGATCAAGTTTACTGTTTACTTTCCTCCTCCCATCCCTCAACTCATCACCTCATTGCCACAGATGTTCGGTAATCATGATGTCACTTTGTCGCTCTTGTTTGTACATTTGCACGTGCACTTTATGTTGTCTCTTTTGTAAAAAGTGTAGGTAGCTGGCTTCTGGTGGCCCCCTGGTGGGTCGTGCAGGTACTGCAGCTCAGCAGCAAGATCTTTTTTTTTTTTAAAGACTAATTATGATTAATAATCATAAGCCCTTTAAAAAGGTTTAAATAAAATGAAATAAAAAAAGCAAAGAAACTCAAATTGTGTGTAATAAATAAATATATAAATAGGCCAGTACTTCGTCCCCATCAGACGTGTGATTGACGTTTGCGCTGCAGGAGATCGTCGTATCTCAGGAAGTTTGCGACCGGCTGCTCTAAACCTTTGTTGCCAAGTGAATTAGCGTTGTATCATAATAGCTGATTGTTTTAATTAGCCTTTAGCTTTTTGTGGCTGTCGGTTTAGGCGACCCTGCACCTCGTTCTTTACTCGCTTGGTTTTTATTTTTTGTCCAATTGTGACTTAAAAAAACAACAACTCATAAATAAAAGATGTCATAAATATGTTGATTAAATGAAGCAAAACAAAACTAATAAAACAGAGATGTACTGGTGTATTTTCTGCTGTGGTAATAGTTTTTCTGCTCTCGAGAAACATAAAACGTTTTTATTCAATTTGATTTGAAAAGCTGTGCGCTCTCTCTCTCTCTCTCTCTCTCTCTCTCTCTCTCTCTCTCTCGCTCAGTCTTTCTCATTTTGCTGTCGTTTCTCACCTCTCTAACAAAGCGAGTGTGGTTCTCAGCAGCACCTGTGCCTCTCATCAGATGAATTACGCATTTTTTTTCTTTTCATTACTTGGTAAACACACACACACACACACACACACACACACACACACGTCCGTATGTGCTGTCACGTGTACCCGCCCACTCGAGTGTCATAATTACAGACATGTAAAGTCATGATCAGGCGTCTGTTTTCACACCTCCGCTCTCAGATGAAGACGGCCGAGCGCTCGCTGTGTGTCTGACGCTCAGAGAACTGAAACTCTTTTCTTTGTTATAACTTTAATAAAGACGTCTGAGATCGAACCCAAGAGGTGTGAGAGCAATGAGAGTGTGGTTCGATTCCACACACACACACACACACACACACACACACACACACACACTGAGAGAGAGGTCAGCAGTTCGTCAGGATGAGTGCGAGTCTAAATCTCCACAGCTTTATGGCCCGTTGCTGCGAGAGCTGCACTCTAATAAAAACGCGCTTCTCGGGTCTCCAGGTTCCAGGCTGCACTTTATCTTTACGAGCTGCGGCTCGGAGCTGATCTCGGGTCAGACAGCGGCGGACATCTGTCAGGTTTCTCACGGCAGTGAAGACGTCCAGCTCGACCCGAGATGATTAGTGATGTAAAGTCAGATACAGTTACAGACGCCTCGCTGTGTGTTCAGTACACACTCGTCATTTATCACTGTAGAGTTTCAAACAAATCATGATTTATTGGCAAAAATATTTATTAAAAAAACACTAAGTATATAAATAAGTAAGGACGGATAAGGATGGATGGATAGATAGTTAAATCAATGGGTGTATAAATAAATGAGTAGACAGATGGATAAGTTGATAGATGGATGTATGATGGATTGATTGATCATTGGGTAGATAAATGAGTAGATGGATGGGAGATGGATATATAGACGTATGGATTTATAGACTGATGGAGTATATGATGAGATGGAGTATATGATAGTTGATGTTTGATAGCTGCATGTACAGATAGACTGATGGATTGATGGATGTGTAGCTAGACAGATAGACAGTTAGACACAGATAGACACATGGATGGACAGATGGGAAGATGGAGGGAACAATTTTTCTTCATTACTTTTTATTCTTGTTAAACATATTTCATTTTATTGGTTCAACAAAAGAAGACACTAAAGACCTAATAGGATCAAATAAATAAATAAACAGTGTCCTCTCTCTCCCTTGTGCTTAGTCTCTGCTCTCGTTGTGCTGGTGTGTGTGTGTGTGTGTGTGTGTGTGTGTGTGTGTGTGTGTGTGTGTGTGTGAAGGTTAGTGTTTGTGTTTTATTCCTCTAACGATGCAGCGCTTTAACCACACACACAGTTTGAGTAAAGACGTCTGACCGTCTGTCTGTCATTACATGTAACTTGTTAGTTTGTGTTCTCACCTCTGTAACACTTCTGTACGTGTGTGTGTGTGTGTGTGTGTGTGTATGTGTGTGTGTGTGTACCTTGGGTTGTTTTTGATGTGTTTGCAGACGACATTAGCAGCTGCCATGTTCCACGAGTCT
>JAOTRS010000025.1:12294396-12317072 GCA_028565755.1 Dinotopterus cunningtoni
TCTCTGTATCACCTGCTGAGAAAATGAGTGTGTAAACACATAGTCTTTTGTGTGTGTGTGTGTGTGTGTGTGCGTGCTGATGCTCATTGTTACCTGCTCTGTGTATTTGCGCTATGATATGAAGCAGATTAGCACTGCTGGATGACTTTCACTCTATCTGCCCTTTGCGTGTTTGTTTTTTTTTTCTCACTCTTGGCTGCGGTTGTCTTCTCTTCCTTCCTCCTCCATGCACACTCTCTCCATCTCACACTCTCTCTATCTATTTATCTATCTCTATCTCACACATTATCTCTTGTACTCACACTCTATCTCTTTCATGCAAGCTAATTTATTATTTTTTTAAATAGATGACAGACCGCTCCTCTCTCTCATCCTCAGTTATTTTTGCGTCTCGCCCTGCAAAATGTGTGAACTTGTGGTCTTCAGTTTAGTCAGGGTGTGAAGTCTGGCGTGAAAAAAAAAAAAACACACACACACACACACATTTGTCTTGTTATCCTTGTAAGGACCTTTCGGTGACATTTAGTGCGGACCAACTTACTGAGATGAGACGCAAGGTCAAAACGTGCAGACTTTCCTATCCTTGTGGGGACGTTTGGTCCTCACAAAGATATAAAAACATGCCAAAACACACATCTCTGCCCACACACACACACACACACACACACACATAGACTCAGCAGTGCCCGTTAATATTTTGCATAGGAAAAAAAAATAAATCACACTTTCACCAGACAGGCTCTTCTCTGTTCTTTTTTATGTGTGTGAAAGTTCAAGACCCAAAATGAAAAACTGCTGTATAAATAAAAATCATCATCATTGTTATTATTATTATTATTATTATTGTAAATATTAACCGTAACACTGAAGGGGCCTGTACTGCAACCTCACCCACTTTCATCTCTCTTCCCTTTTTCTCTTTCTTTTTCCTTTTCTTTTCTGACTCGCTCATGCAAACGTTCACAAGCTTCATGGGAGAACTAGCAAGTGAAACCTTTTCAAAAGGTGCTCACGTTTTATAATTTCACACGCCAAATAATAATAGTAAAAAAAAAAAAAAAAAAAAAGCATTGACGGTAATTCATAAAGCAATCGTGTCAGGTTTCACACTTCCCATCCGAAAGCAAACCTTTTTCCTCTAGTGGTTTCCCTTCACATCTGTTCTGTGAAAGTGCCGACTGGGTGCTTGTGAAGCGTTGTGAAACTTCTTCCTGGAAATCCCACAATCCTTTCATCCTCCTGATCCTTGGACAGCCCCTGAAAACTCGCCCGTGCAGATCCGGGAAACCGTATGGGACAAAAGAGTGTGGCTAAATTCTAGATTTTTCCACCGAAATCTTAGAACTTAAACATGGCTGGTGTTCCTGAAGGATTCTTCATCATTCTGAAAAGGAACCCCTCTGCTGAGGTTCCACCTGCACTGTCAGATATAAAGGCACCAAACTGTACATTTGCTTGTTGGACCATTAAAGTGAACCTCAAGGTCACATGATGTGCCTTTAGATTGTTAAAAGTAAATTGTATGAAAGAACGTCTGACCTGGAGGCACAAATACCTGTTTAACCTCCACCAACTTGGATTTCTACATATATGCACCACATACAAAAACACACACACACACACACACACACATACACACACACACACAGGAAGTATGCTAAGCCTTAATGATTTACATAAGTTCTTAGACGAAGACAGTTAAGGAGTGAGGGCAGTGTGTTCAGTCCGTTCACACAGATCTGCTGATCCTGTCATGAAGCTCCTCCAACACCCAAAACCAACCACCACCAAACCCCTACCCCCTCTCACTGAAAAACACCCCCACAGATATTAATCAGAGCAGACTGACCAATTAGTTATGCAAGAATAACGACAAACAATCCTGCTGTCACTTCTGCTCTCATTTCCCATTCTCTGGACCTGAACGTTCCTGTTTTTTTTTTTTTGACATTTAACCAGATCAGAAGCTTCTCTGCTTCTCCTTCATCCATCAACACATGATTTCAGAACTAGTGGCTTTAAAATTCATTTCAAATAGACATACAAGCAATGTGGTGGCGTTGTGGTTAGCACTGACACCTTGAGGCTCCAGGGTCATGGGTTTTATTTACCGCCTCGAGGTCTGTTGCATGTTCTCCCAGTGCTTGGTGGGTTTCCTACGGGTACTCCAGTTTCCTCCTACAGTCCAAAGACATGCAGATTCAGATATTTGCACTTCCAAATTGCCCATAATGTGTTTGTGTGTGTACGATGGATTGGCACCCTGTCCAGGGTGTATGGCACCTTGTGCCCCAAGTCTCATGGGATAGGCTCCAGGGCTCCATTACCCTGTATGCAGGATAAACATCATAGACTATGAAGTAGGAGGTTCTCTGGGTAGGAGAGGTACAAACCTGTTCCCTGTCCATCAGGTGAACATTAGCTAATCACCTCAGAGGAATCACATGAGAGGTGAAAGCAGGTTGGTGGGTCATACTGACAAGAGAACAAGTCAGGGAACAAATAGGGTGAAATTGATGTCCTCTTCCTAAATGAAACCCAAAGTGACCTACAAAATTCAGAAGTTGATGGTGACTTTATGACCCCGCGCACTTAGTGGGTCAGTGGAGCAGGACGAGGCTGAGGAGGTGGACTGCTCTGTCACCTGGATTCACCTGGGAATGAGAAAGATCACGGATCCAGACAAACAAATATTTTTAGCAGCCTGTGGCTCCTATACCTGTAATATTTAAGAGCCAAATAAAATTTTTTATAACCTGAACAGGTGAGCTCATATGAGTCTATAACAGAGTTTTGCAGGCGATGGTCACTGGATAAAACTAAATAAAAACATTAGGTGCACTCTGGACCGTTTGAGTTGCCTTCTGGAACCCTGCATATAACTTCTTGTTCAGAGATCATGAGTGAATAGTAGGGCTGTGAATCTCCTCCTTACACCTGGTATCATACACACCTTTGAAAATAATGTATAAACAGGCAACGATAACAATAGTTATTATGGTAATTAGCTTCAATTCATTACCGATCCCACATGATTCATTTCAGCACTTACACCATTTGATTCATCAGAGATTGACTCGGTTCAGCACTGGGGTGATTAATTTCATCACTAATCTGATTCATTTGGGTACTGATGCATTCCGGTTTAGGGCTGATTGAAAATGATTTACTTACTCGCTCACTTTCAGTAAGTGCTTTATCCTGGTCATGGGTGCATACAGATCTCTCCCCAGGAACGGTGGGATTGGATAGCTTAGTGGTGAAGGCATTAAACTATGATTCGGAAGGTCGCAGATTCAAACCACACAACCACCAAGGTGCCACTGTTGGGCCCTTGACCAAGGCCCTTAACCCTCAGATGTATAATGAGATAAAATGTAAGTTGCTCTGGATAAGGGTGCCTGCCAAATGCTGTAAATGGAGTGAGAACACAGGGCAAGTCTTCAGGACAGAGGAATGTTTATGCTTTAAAACTGTGTTTGTTTTTGTCTTAAAAAGTGACAACGGGAGAATTAGCATGTTTCAAGAGGGTACTGCATAGCCATACTGCATGTTTAGCCAGAACAGTGTCTTTGGCTTGATAGCTCGTTGAGAGCCTCATTTTTTTTCTTGCTCTTGCACAAACAAAGTTATTCACTTGTAAGCACAATAACCTGAACGAAGTCTTATTCCTATTTGTTTTATAAGGACAGCTGCACATAGTTTCACACCAACATGTATTGAAGTTCAGCTATACTCGAGTAGGACTCACAAATCTTCCTGCTTTTAGGGTTCATCAGGGCTTCATACCGGTCAGGATTTCCTCGGAACACCTTGCGTACAGCTGGAACACAACTAGCATGGGGCGCACAAACACATTCACAAGGGGGGTTGGGGGCCCCCAAAAAAGTGTCATCCACCAACTGGTGTGAAAATATTGAATCCATGTGAATATCAGAAAAACGTGCAACACACCATACAGATGGTACCAAGGGTGACCCAAGAACACTGACGTTGCTGCAAGGCAGCAATGCTATGTGTTTTATTTGGATTTTTACCTTTGCAGTATGCCTTGATTTACAGTATTTATTGCCGGATTAACTGTTTTCTGCAGGTGTTTTCATTAAGGAGCACCTCCCTCAAGGCACACGCGTCGTCCACTTGCAGAGTGAGATTTATGGCAAAGACAAGGTTCCACCCAATGCCAACAGGAAATGTTTTTGGAGGGCGAGTGAGGCCGTTCGTTTAGACTGAAAGTACAACTCGAACGCCTCCCGGACGCTGTGCCCATTGTTTACGCACTCACATCAGGAACAATGCTGTTAAACCTGTTCAGGAAGGAATTTCTAAGGAAGTGCCCACACAGGCTCATGTGCACCGTTTAAAGGTGCAGGAATACACAGCGCTCCGCGGGGCTCGGATGGAAAATACTGAGGAACTCTGCATCGATCTGGTCTGATCTGCTTGTGTGTAGGTTTCACACTGCTGAGAGAATCTCTACCTTTTAGTAAGTCCGCCTATTCGAGCGGGCGTGGGCACAAAATGCTGACACATAAAGCAAAACACTGAATATCATCACACATGCACACAAAAGCTCACAGAACGTGCGCATGTGTGTGTGTAAGTGTGAGATTTGTACTCACACCTCTCACACTGTCTATGTACAGCACTTTCATTTTGATATAATTCTGCAGTATTGCTTTTCATTCATCCAGTTCTATGAACCATCTGTTTTGCTTTTTGCACGTGTTCGTGTGTGTGTGTGTGTGTGTGTGTGTGTGTGTGTGTGTGTGTGTGTGTCTCTTTGTGTGTGCGTGCGTGCACAAGGGAGTATGAGCCACTCTGGGTTTTCCACTTCTGACTTTGTCCCCTTAGGACTCACCAGTACCCTTTCCGTCCCTCATTTCCTGTAAAATCAGTCCAAACTTCCTGTTCACTTACGGCTTCTGCTTAGTCTACTCGCTCAGGTGTGTGTGTGTGTGTGTGTCTGTTAACTATGTAAAAATCTATGTCAAGTTTCATAATTATTTATTGGCACACTTACACAAAAATGTACACACACGCGCGCGCGTGCACAAGGAGGCGGAGGAGCCTGAGGCAACGTGTGACATTGTTGTGTTCGGCACTCTAGCCCCGCCCCTCTGGCTTGTCTTTTAAAAGGTGTGGGTAGAGATTGACAGAAAGAGAAACACACATACATACACACACGCTCACTCTCACTCTGCTACACAGATACTCGCTCTCACACACACACACTCAAGTGTTCAGAAAGGAAAGCTGAG
Source organism: Dinotopterus cunningtoni (assembly GCA_028565755.1). Taxonomy (NCBI): domain Eukaryota; kingdom Metazoa; phylum Chordata; class Actinopteri; order Siluriformes; family Clariidae; genus Dinotopterus; species Dinotopterus cunningtoni. Next base: position 12,299,658 of record JAOTRS010000025.1, read on the forward strand.
AGAAACAACGGGCATGAAGAGCACGCCGTACATGGCAGAGGTGAATTTAACACATCACTGATTTCTCTTAGGCACGATTTCACTCACACACACATACACACACAAAAACCGGCAGAGAAAAAATGAAGTTGTTGTATTTATGTTTCATTTAAAGTGTAAAGTGATATGGAGTGATTTGTGGGGTTGGAGTCTTATTTCTGATTTAATCTCAATTCATGACATTTGTGGTTCTGTGAAAACTGTCTAAAGATTATTCTGTTTCAGCTGGTTTGTATTTTAAATTGCTGGTTTTGGTAATTTTGTTAAAAATTTATTAATTGTTATGTTGGTTGTTGACCTAACTTTGTTGATTTCTTTCTTTTTTTTTTTTACAATTAACTATTCTTTCTTCTCTCTATAATTAATTTTATTTTTTGATCTGCTTTTCATTGTTTGCTGTTACGTTAATTTTTTAAAAGCTTTAAATGTTTATGAGGTATATTTAATTCATCATTTCTGTCCTATGTTCAATATCAAGTTCTATTTTGTTGTTTGTTTGTTTTCTTTAACAACAGGTCGTATAACAGGTTGTATTGACCATGTTATAATGAATCATATGGTTCCTGCAGTAACCGCTCCCTCGCTCCTGTCTTTCAGATTTACTCCGGTGGGCAGCTTCACCACTTCGTTGACGGATATGACGTGCAGCGCAGCAACTGGATGCGTTTCGTCAACCCGGCCCATTTCCCGTCCGAGCAGAACCTGGTGGCCTGTCAGAACAGACGCGATGTCTTGTTCTACGCTATCAGGCCCGTGGATCCCCGGCACGAGCTGCTCGTGTGGTACAGTCCGGACTTCGCAAGGAGACTGTCTGGACATGCGGAAGAACAAACGGCCAGCATGAAGCTGAGTAAGTAAGGATCGCATGCGTACTGGTTATAACTGGGATTCCTCCTGTTGAAATGTCAGATTTCAATCTCATCTGTTTTGTTGGTGCTCTGTAGTCCCTCTTTTTGTCTCATGGAATTTCTAACATTACGTACTCTCTTTGCAATTCACCAGCATGCGCCATCATGGCACTAGTCAGTTTTTCCACTAGCCATTCATTGTCTGGATTATCTGTGTATCTCTGCGCCAGCTGATCTGTGTGTCTAGGTAGGGGTTCATCAGCAGGTTACATTACAGGTGAACGCCGCTCTCATCCCCGTCTATCTTAGAAAACAGTCGTACAAAATCTAGTCAAATCAGTTGTTTCTTAAATGCTGTTGTCTTTTTTCTTTTAATGGTTTGTAAATGAATGTGTGTAAACGGGTGTTATCTCTTTCAGAGGTGAAACCATGAAAAAGTATCTTTCTCACACTCAGACATCCTGCCAGACAATAGCCTTTAGTGTGACCGTTTCCTGCTCTATTCACTGCTCAGACAGAAAGAGAAAGAGAGTGCGTGTGTGTATTGTGCTCACATATTTATTATTATTATTGTGCGTACACGGTGTGACTTTTGAGCCTACGTCTCTCTCTCTCTCTCTCTCTCTATCCCTCTCTCAATCTCTCCCACTCTCCTCACACAATCGCGTTTAAGAGTTGGAACGTCCCTGTCCAGGAAGCTTCTCCCATCGAGCTTTGTTTAACATTCCTCAAAGCTTCTTTCTCTGAAAAGTATCACGTCACGCTGGTTGGTTTACAACTTTTACTTCCTGAATTGAGATTCAGAGAAGTCTAATGAGTAAAAAAAAAAAAACAGACTTAGTCACATCCACAGCATTTTATTTCTTGTTTCCTTCCCGTAGTACCATGAACTGGACAGACATAAAAAAAATTTAAAAAAACAATAACGTGTGATAGGGTTGATGGGCTGGAATTTTTTTCAGATCATCTGAGAAGGACTTGGCATGTGAATACTTGATTGCTATGTTAGAAATTTTGAGGGAATTCCTAAAGCAGGGGTCATCAATTAGTTATGAAAATAATAGTTTAGTCCAGAACCTGCACTTTCTTCCCCTGTTTTTGACTTCTTTGCATTTGGTAACTCCGTCTGGTTGACCATTTTCACTTTCCTATATGACAGTGCACGCTGCCCGTAAAGGATTTGTTCACATCAGGTTTGGGGAAGCAGGCTTTGACCACAAGGGCAATAATCTGTTTTTGTAATCTCCTTCCTGTCTCTGTGAGAATGTGAGTGGATGATGAAGCCACACTCCATGATATGGCATTTTTGTTTGAGACACATTTTATTTGCGGCTTGGTGGTTTTCTGTTTACCTGCTCGGTATGGATGGGATCGTGTGGCTTTCATCGTCATCCTAGTTCCCTGTCAAATGTGTCAGCGACTACTGTTGCTGAGGTCGTGATAAAGGATTTTTTTTTTCCCTGTGGTTAAAGACATCTGCTGACATTGTGAGTCAGCACAGTTTCTGACCGAGAAGTATGACTGCTCTGCTTGGCTTCTGTGTTCTCATACACACACGCCCACTGAAACGCACACACAGTGAGTTGTGCACACCCGTGAACTCCCACACACTAGTAATCAAGGTGATGTGTGATAGCAGTACTGACTCTACATCAGATAGAAACCGTTGCTATATATCTCCTCTTGTCAAACCAAAACTGAAACAGCTGCCGTTTACCATAAGTGAGGCCACGAGAGAGAAGGCGATGAGTAGGTGTGTGAAGGCCATGATGTTTGTTGCTTTGCCTCTGATGTTTTTCTTCCTTTCTCCATCATAGAACCCTTTGGTGGTGATGTGAGTGAAGCTGACCTCCAGAAGCACCTACCTCAGTGGACCTGCCATCCCAAACAGGCATCGCACCTTCACAGCCTTCACAGGCAGGAAGAGCTAACAAAGGAAGGGAAGAACGAGGTTGAGGAAGCTGAGGAGAAAATCGATGTGGAGGCCATTGAGCAGGACACGCCGCCCAGCTCTCCAGATCAGCACTTGATGGACTCCAGTAAGAAGTTTCCTGAGGACAGCACACACAAATTACATCCTAAGCTTGTTTCCCAGTCATGCCCTGACCGAGACCTTCCACAGCATCCCCAAACCTATTACAGCCCCAGAGAAGGCTTGACCCCATACCCTGCTCTGCCACACACCTACCACTTTTTGCCTCCTTTTGACCCTCATTATCCCCAAATCATTCTTAGCCCTTACACACCCTCCCTCCCTTCTATGCCACCTCCAAGAGGACCATTCGACTACAGCAATGTTCTGACAAGTGAAGCATTGCCCTTTTCAGCGATGCCTCAGCCAAGCCTGCGCCCTGTAAATCTTCCTTACCCTGCCCTATATCCTCAAGAGCGGCCAGCAAATACGTCACCTCCACAGGGTGCTCCGGCCACCCCCGAACTCTCCCCCCTCATGAAGCAATCCCCAGCGTCTGACCATTCTTGTGAGGATGCCATCAACCTCAGCATGGCGGCTACAACAAAGATCAACTCTCTATCATCATCCTCATCATCATCGGTGTCACCTCAAGGTCCGGGGTACAAGTCGCTGCCGTACCCACTAAAGAAACAGAATGGAAAGATCAAGTATGAATGCAATGTCTGCTTCAAGACCTTCGGTCAGCTGTCCAACTTGAAGGTGCGTGACAAATGTTTTTCTGCAGTGAGTCAAAGAGGTGTAACCTTAATAAAGTTCTATCTGGTTCTAATTAACATGTCTTTGTTTTCTTTTGCAGGTTCACTTGAGGGTGCACAATGGAGAGAGGCCATTTCAGTGTCTGTTGTGTAAAAAGAGTTTCACCCAGCTGGCACACCTACAGAAACACCATCTTGTCCATACTGGAGAGAAACCCCATAAATGTCAGGTGAGGCTGATTAAAAAAAAAAAAAAAAAAGAAAGAAAAAAGAAAATATAATGAAAGTGACAGTGATCATTTGTAACTGAGTAATGAGAAATAGTTATAAAAGAATGTTTATGAATCTATAAGAAAGTGAGAGGAGTAGTGTTTGTGTGTGTCACACGATGACACATACCTGGGGCATTGTTCATCTGCAGGTACTTTCACCTAGTCCTAAAGAAACCCTTTAGTAGAGCCATGACTTTGTTGTCCATTAATCCAAAAGGGCGTGACAGTGGCGTCAGCCTAAGTTCTTTTTGTCTCAGACACACCCGCTAGGTGCAGATGAAATAAACATGTCTGAGGTGCTATAAAGAGGACATTGGCATAAAGCTTTTGGTTTGCTGCTTCTGTTTCTGAGCTGTACGGCCTGGCTTGTATAATTGGTCTGGATTAAATAACAAACAATAAGCAACATGGTTTCTGTTGACTGTCCTACAGGTGTGCCAGAAGCGTTTTAGCAGCACCAGCAACCTGAAGACTCATCTGCGTCTACACTCAGGAGAGAAGCCTTACCAGTGCAAAGTATGTGGCACCAAATTCACACAATACATCCATCTGAAGCTGCATCGCCGCATGCACAGCTCGAGCGAGCGACCTCATTGCTGCCCGTTGTGTCACCGTGGCTTCCTCCATCACTTTTCTCTCAGGCTCCATCATCGCTCGGGATGTTGCACCACCAGTCAACGGCCTGAAAGTCCTGAGCTGAGGTACGCTGCTGAGATACTTGAGCGATTCGATGTCAGCGCAGAGGCTGAAGCTCTCACAGAGAAATCGTCAGAGACCGAAGTCCAAGCTGCTCTGGACAGGTGGCTGGAGCTGGATGATCAACCCAAACCCAGCCACTTCAAAGCTTCTCATCCTGACCTTTTGAAAACCTCGGGACCGATGCAATGGCAAGAGAGAGCCAGCGTTGTGCGGTTTGGTGGGGAAGGAAGAGTATAAGAAGAAAGAATATTTAAACCAGAAGGCCCAGAAGTTGTCAGAAATTTTGTGTGTAACAGCCTAGGCCAAAAAATATACTGAGAAGACGATCGATAATCCAAGGCAAGCTGCACCAAATACATAAACAGCATTTCCAAAGATGACCCCACTTAAGTCTTCTGAGAGTGAAGGCGATCAGTTATTTTCATGAACTTTTATTTTGTTTTGTTTAGCGTGTTTGTAAGTTCATATTAATTTATTACTCTCAGTACTATGTGTTTGACTTGTGTAAATGCAATTTTTGTACACTGTTGTTTGTATTTTGTTTTTGCTGTTGTTTGGAAAATTAAATTTTTTTTCTCAGGAAATGTTGTTAATCAGGGTATGGAATTGTTAACAAAATATATCAGGGGTTTGTTGTGTGAACGTTTTCCGTGTACGCCGTTTCTCAGCACCCTCGCTGTAACTCGAGGTATAAGAAATTCTGCAAACAGTTATGCAATCTTTGGTTTGCAATCGCATAGATCTCACTTCTTTAAAGAGAAGTCAAACTTCCATCGTATTATTTATTATTTAGAGAAGTCCTTTTTGCATTCTGTATAATTCAGTCGTCTGACACCGGACTGAATTTTCAATGTACTTTCTTGAGCACAGCAGGAACTGAAGTTATTATTAAACTCAGGACAGATCAAGTGTAATTTATTACTGTATGCTTCTTTGTTTTAACTTATTTACCATTAGCACTGGAAAAAGCAGGATCTCGATCCATGTGCGCGGTTACTGTTGCGTAGCGATAGGACAGGAGTTTGTTTACTGATTTTCTTGGTGTTTGATGCAGGATTTTTGTACAGTTATTATTTTCTCAGGTATTATTTTAATTGTTGATACTTTATATGTCAGAGTTTATTTTCACTGAAATTTTGCAATGTAGCATATTAAATATATTTCATCTCAAAATTCTGTGTCTGATGTTTTTTTCCCAGGAATTTTACACTCTCTCTGTTTCTCAAAATATATTTTGTGTTCTATGACATGGATGATGGATCGTACTGTAGAAGAAACCATGGCCTATTGTACAAAATAAACATTTATTGGAACTTTTTAAAGGTCACTTGGAATTTACATCAAGAGGATTTGAAGTTTAAAGTGAAACATTTCATGCTAGTTATACAACAAAGGCTTGCTAGTTATACAACCATACTGCTAAATCTCAAAGTCTAATTTTATTGAATTGCTTATCAACTTTATAACACATGATTACATTTAGTTTGCTATTTGGCTGTTATATGTTTTTCCTGTCTCATGAAAGAACTGTGCAGTAGACAGTAACAACCAGGGAAATAAGTAGTACTAAGTAAACTACACATTTTAGGAATGGGAATGACCAGGGAGCACACAATAGGATATTATGATGAAACATAGGTGCTGATTTAGTTTGTATTGTGATCCTTCAACTCAACTTATTATGATTTTATTAACATTCTGTATCAATTGTTTTCTGTTTTAGATTTTGTTACAATTGTGACAAACTTTGCAAATACTTTACTATCACTACATGGGATGCTTTACTCCCTGCAAATGTGTGAATAATTCAGAAAGCGCCACCTGTAGGATTATAATGGAATGAAAAATGTTACTGCCTCAAATGCAAACATAAGTAAATATGATTTTAATTTTGATATGAAACATAATTTTAATTTTATAAAAAGAGTTAGTGTGGCGCTTCATGAACTACTACACAAAAGTGGTAACGTGTATGTAACGTGTGTGTTAAGATCTCATGACATCATAGCACTGCAGAATTCTGCACTCTGATTGGTCAGAATTGTGTTGATTAATTCTGTGGAACAGTAGCAAATAGAAAGGGTTTACATCAATATAATTATTCGTTATTATTTTGTTATTGTTTCTATAGCAACAGATGATTCCATTGATAATAAATGGATTTAAAATGTATGTGATTGTTGAGGATTTTTACAAACGCAGCATTTGGCAGACGCCCTTTCACAAAGCGATTGACTTTTCTATTTCTTTTATCATCTCACTACACACACACACACACACACACACACACACACACACACCAACGCAGATGAGGGTTGAGGGCCTTTCCTAAGGGCCCAGAAGGAGCAACTCAGTGATTTTGGGGTAGATTGAACCTATGGCCTCCCCATCAGCAGTCCAATACCTTAACTACTGAACTACCCCTGCCCCAGGATTCTGGAAGAAGTCTCCACTGTGAGCGTTTTGTCACAGTCAGAGTTAAAGCTGCAGGTCAGAGGGGATTACAATGCTTTGTGGTTTCTCAGTAATATGACGATGTAAAGTTGAGTTCCCACTCATGCCGCTTTGTATACAGGGTCGTGGGGGGCCTGGAGCTTAGGGCACGAGGTGGGGTACACCCTGGACAAGGTGCCAATCCATCACAGGGCACACACACAACTACGCCAATTATCGTAATCTGCATATCTTTGAACTATGGGAGGAAACTGGAGAATCTGGAGGAAACCCACCAAGCATGGGGAGGAGATGCAAACGCCACACACACACACACACACACACACACACACACACACAGACCCCAAGGCAGAAATCAAACCCGGACCCTGGAGGTGCAAGGTGACAGTGATAACCACTACGCCACCGTGCCATCGAAAGTGAGTTTTTCGTCTTAATTAACATCAAAAGAAGGAACAGAGGGATGGATGCTGGCAAGGGCTGAAGATGTACAGCTGCTCTGACATGCGGTAAGTAAGAAAAGGAACAAACCTGTTTCAAAAACTATTCAAAAGAACTTAGTGTTTGATGGTTTGGGGCTGTGCTTTTGTGGGGAAATAATCAATTTCAGGCTGGTAACTGCAGTAGTCAGTGTTTTACTAGAACACCACACACACACACACACACACACACACACAGACACACACAAACATACACATTTATTACTGATTAAAAAACACCTGAGTCAAGATGACAACATGATTCGGTTCTTTTTACACGAAATCTGTAGCTTTCTCAGATGATAAAACGACGGGCTGATTAGTGTGTGTGTGTGTGTGTGTGTGGGTGACAGTAAGTGAAGAAAAAAAGAGCGAGACAGAGAGAGAGAGCACTTACAGTAAGAAGTGGCTCATAGCCCTGGGGAGTGCAGCACTGATCGGTTTCCTCTCGACACATCCTCCCACACTGCCTACGCACCGAGGGAGAGCCCCACCACACACCGCTCACACACACACACACACACACACACCACACCACACACACATATAGATGTCTGTACACACCTCGACAAAACTGTGTGTGCGAGCGTGACAGGGATGCCTTTGGTCGGTCTGTCTGTGTCAAACCACCAGGTTAACCAACAACTCTTCGACAGCTGTCTGTCTCCCTCTCATTTTTTTCTTTTGAGGGTCGGAGCAGAAAAACAGAAACGCTACAGTGTGTCTGAAAGACACCTTAGAAAGAGTGAAACTTGCCTTGCTGTAAATGACAAAAGGAGCATGTGTGTGTGTGCGCGCGCGAGTGTGTGCATCAGTGACTCACTCAGATTACTATCATTGTCTTCCTGCGTACTCTCGAATTTCAGCGTGTTCCATTAAGGGCCGAGAACACACTGGTTCTGTGAATCGCAGAACTTCACTTCCTAGTCAGAAGGAAAGAAAAGGTAAGCGCTTACGTGAAAGCATAATGTCATAACATCTGACATCATTTCGAACTAAACACTTCTTATATTTTGGATGAGTAACCCGTGTGTTATTGCACACGATATGACCAGAAGTCAGTGTTTTTACTTGTTGTGTCGTACAATAAATCACAGTTTAAGCTTTACATTGTGAACCCAGTGATTTTACTTAAAACTCGATGAACATGTACATTACAGTTCTGTGAAAAAGTATTCACCCTCTCCCTGTCTTTCTCACAAAGATAACCTGCGTGCATACAAAATGCAGTGTTTACATGATGGTTTTATTTATTAAAGAAAAAAAGCTGTCCAAACCTGCCTGGCCTTGTGTGAAAAAATAATTGCCCCATCACTGTGGAAGAATTTCGGCCCACTCTTCTTTTCAGAATAATTTTAATTCAGATATTTTTGAGGGTTTAATCAGGCCATTTTTTAAAAACCATTCCATCATTGTCCTGCTGCATAACCCAAGTGCACAGGTCACAAACTGATAGTCAGACATTCTCCTTCAGGATTTTATGTTAGAGAGCAGAATTCATGGTTCCATCAATTATGGCAAGTCGTCCAGGTCCTGCCAAAGCCCCAAACCATCACACTACCACCACCCTGTGTGACCGTTGATCTGATCTTCATTTTTATCATGAACACTGACCTTAACTGAGGAGAGTGAGGCCTGCAGATCTTTACATCTTGTTCTGAGTTTTTTTTTTTTTTGAGCTCCTGGATGAGTTATCGTTGTGCTCTCGGAGTAATTTTAGTAGGCGGCCACTTCTGAGAAGGTTCACCACTGTTTTAAGTTTTCTCCATCTGTGGACAATGTCTCTCTTACCGCGATGCAATGCGTATGATGGATCTGCTGGATCTAGCACTAGACTTCTGTGGATAAAAAAAACTGTGGTTTAAAGAACTTAATGGTGGTGATGAGTGTGTCCTAGCAGAGCCTCTTTAGTATAAGAGATACTACAAACCATCTGGAACAAAGATAATTTTTTTTTTTTTTTACGTTTGGCCTCTTTACTGTACAGCACCTCACGGAATCTGAAATGAAACACTTAAGATGTGAACAAAGTCAAGAGTTTCATCTTTACCCATTCAGGAATTGCATATTTTTTCAAGGGGAGGGGATAAAAAAAAAGGGAACGAATTGCATGGCAAGGTGTCAGTGTGAGTTACTATGTGAGGTGAATGGCTTTGTGAGAGTAAATGAGAGCAGGAGCATGGTGAAATATAAGGGAGGACTCTCCTTCCACCAGTATTCCCCCTTAAACCAACCAAATGGGGTGTCAGGATGTGGGTCATGACAGAGAGTTCCACTGAGTGTCAAAAACTGCCAGAGCACGAGGGGACACATTGTGATAAATGTGAGTAGTTATACTGTAATTCTATAAATCACATTTCTCAACATTCCCAGTTCAGAGATGACTGTATATGAGATGTATATATATATATATTTAACAATATTGCATAGCATTTTCATTTTGTTCATTTTGCAGAAAATAGAAACCACTTCCATCATCCGAAGGGAAAATATATATTTTTTCTTTTCTTTTCTATTTGAGTTTGAGGGCCATCGGAGCATTATCACAATCGACTGGAGTATGGAGCAGAAGATGAAAAGAAAAAAAGAACAAGGCATCCGATGGATGAGAGCCATTCTGAGAGTGGTGGGATAGAGCATGACAGCACTGTGACGTTTGACATGTCTCTGTCTCCCTCACTCTCAGCACTGGAGCCCCCCAGGGTTGTGTTTTGAGCCCGCTGCTGTACTCTTTGTACACCTATGTGTGTACAAGACAAAGGAGTTGATAATGCACTTTAGTACTAAGCAGAAGAGGAACTTCCAGACCCCCGTCATCAACAAGAGCCCAGTGGAGAGAGTGGACAGCTTTGAATCAAATCAAATCAATCAAATCGGTGTTCACATCACGCAGGACCTGTCATGGTCCTTTCACATCAACACCGTGGTGAAAAAGGCCCGGCAGCGTCTCTACCACCTCAGGCACCTGAGGGACTTTAGACTGCCCTCTAAGGTGCTTAGGAACTTCTACTCCTGCACCATAAAGTGGAAACGGGAAACATCTCAACCTGGTTCGGCAACAGCACCATGAAGGACAGGCGAGCCCTACAAAGGGTGGTTCGATCAGCTGAACGCATCATCCTCACCGAGCTCCCTGACCTTTAATCGATCTACAGCAAGCGGTGCTTGACCAAGGCCAGAAAGATAATGAAAGACCTCAGCCACCCCAACAATGGACTGTTCTCTCTGTTGCGGTCTGGAAAGCGATTCCGCTCCCTAAAGGTCAACACAGAGAGACTGAGGAGGAGCTTCTTCCCGCAGGCTATATGAGCTCCCAATCGCAACACCACATAGGACCTAACACTCACATGCTCGCACATTTTGCACACCTCAGGACTGCAAACTTTTACTTTTTACTAGGACACACACATACAATCACACATGGGACATTTGCACATTTTGCACACTGTGAACTTGATCTGCAATCTTGCACATTATCTTGCCAATAACTGAACACGGTTCTACACTGCACCATATTACATTTCTATTATATTTCATTTTACTATATATATTTTTCTATTTTTATTATATATTCTTTAACTTCTTTATATTTCTATTTTATACTAATATTTAATTTTCATTTTTATTCTTATTGCTGTATATAATGTAAATTTTAAAGTTTTTTTTAATTCTCTTATTTTTCATAATATTTAGGTCAACAGCGGTCGTATAAGCACTTCACTTCATATCATACTGTGTATGACTGTGTATGTGATGAATAAAATTTGAATTTAACAGCGTACGCCTCAGTGTCCCAGGTGATAATGTTATGTCGTCTTAAACAACACGCTGTCTCCTTAATAATCACTTCTAAGTTGTTCTCCATCGCCTCTTAGCCGTCTGCATTCTTTTATTTATGGCTAAAAAGCTAACTAACTTCCAACACAGGGCTGAATCCCAAAACCCTCTCTGACCCCTGATCAAGAGCACTACTTGATGTGTGGAACAAGTGATTGTTACATCACTGTTCCATTTAACACTATTTAGTATTGACCCCGGAACCCAGAAGTTAATGGAGCTGATACTCTCAAGCGGAATAAGTGGAAATAAAAAGTAAATCTGCCAAGTTTCTCAGGACTGTCCACCACCTCTATGGTTTATTTTCTTCACCATTTGGTTACAGAATACCGCTAAGAATTTAAAACTACTTTCATTCATCTTAATTACACTAACTGTTATTTGCTAAATGTCAGTCGCCAGCTGTGCTAGTTGAGGTTAATTAGTTCCTTCAGGTACTACAGAAGAAGATGTGTATATAGTTAAATGAAGAAACAAACCATAATCTGGTGATAATAAAGGGTGTTTGTAGAACTGTTGTACAAAAACAATATCACACTTAAGGTATTGCTGTTGTACTAAATATCAGCACATTGCAAATTGAATTGAAAATACCAAAGCACAAACATTAAATCGACATTTACCTCTGATAATGTTCATGTAACGTTAACACAGAGCAAATCAGCTTTCGGAAGCTAAACACCGGCTGCATTCTGTGTATGCAATTAATTTTACTGATAAATTTGTGAGTTTTAATCATAAGGTACAATTTATTACCATATAAACACAGTATTTTCATGAGTTTTATAAAGTTTGACTATTTTACGACTCCTTTCTAATAAAGTAATCCTCCAGGTTTTTTTTTTCCTGTTCAAAGTCCACCCATGTGTCTTTATCTGCTATGCTAAAGCTGATAGAATGTTAAAGCTGCCATGCATGCTTCCCCTTAATTGTCAGGCATGAATATGAAGCACTAACTGCAAGACACTTGCAAATTGTTTAGAAGTGTAAACAAATTTCAGACTGTCAACAAGCTGTCATCATCTGTGATGGATCTAACTTCCATGCCTCAGAACTGCATGCAGAGATGAAAGGCAAGTCTTATCCTGAAATCACTGCCATGGAACCACAAACAAAAGTGCAACTTCCACTGAAACCAACTGACCTGCACGCGTGGTTGAATTCCAAAGACACAAACATTACAAAAATAACATGATAGATAAGGGGGGAAAAATAATAAATCGTACACTAACAGTCAATAGTTTGAACACACCATCTATTTCCATGGTATTTCTTTCTTTCTACACTGTAAAACAATCAAAACACACAATGTTCCAGGCCAGCTATTTTACCTAATTACAGGTAGTCCCTGACTTACGAACAAGTTCTGTCCCGGGAGTCTGATTTGTTCTTAAGTCCGATAATCAGTCACGTGGCCAAAAAACGTAATCACGCATAAGGAAATGACTCTCACACATAAAATGCAACAGAGTTGTCTCTGCTTTACAGGGCAGCCATTTTCTATCATCGTGCTCCCGGACAAAACTTTGAAAGCAGTGAGGCCAACTCATTTCTCCCGCACACCTACACGAACACACACACACACACACAATATACGGGACTTTATCTGGTGTATCTGGTGCACTGCAGTGTCTATTTTTGTTCTATACCCATGAGCTACTTCTGTGATTGAACCAGAAGTAGAACCGCACGGTATCTGGAGAAATTCGTAACGAGGACAACCTGTACCTAATGCCATATGTGTTATTTATAGTTTTGCAAAATAATCCAATATTGTTCACGAATGTAGGAATAAATCACTAAACAAAAAAAAAAACACTAAATTAGAAGGTGTGTCCAAACCTTTGACTGGTACTGTATATCTGAAACAGTGTGTGTGTGTGTGTGTGTGTGTGTGTCATGACTGGGGAAAAAAAATCAAACTATGTAAAAATATGGAAAGTGGCATCTCGAGTTGCACAGGTTATTTTTCTTTATTCTTTTATTAATCCTAAAACTGCAAGAGCAATTAATCAAACCCGGATTTTTCAACTCTTATTTCTGTCAAGAATGAAAAGGGAAACTGCAAAGACCTGGTGTTTGTGTGTGTGTGTGTGTGTGTGTGTGTTTTTAGAAGGTCATTACACATTGGCAAGTTGCTTAGGAATTCATTTCTACTTTCTGTTCCCTATAATCCTGGAGATGCACAAGATAAATAGCATGAACAAACAATCTAACCTAACACACACCCGTACACACACACACACCTCTGATACTTGCAGTTTATAGAATGAGCAATTTTCCACCTTTAGCCAAACCAAAATTTTAGATTAGTTTATATACTCACAATGTAAAATCGACTACAAAATTATTGGCACCTTTAGGAACGTGCAATTTTTTTTTGCAATGTTTAAAGTAAAATCTTTACTGTTTATTTAATTTAAACGTTCTCATTCTTTTCAAAATGATACATAGGATGCCATTTTTTAAAATCAGTGTTTTTACAAGGTGCTACATTTACATGTTTACATTTACATTCATTTTTTATTAAATATGGTGCTCTCTCGCTCTCATTTTATATAATAGCTGAAATTTCTTTTACAAAAACACCTTGCAAAAACTAGGATAATGGAAATTTAAGTTTACTGCATTTTTGTTTGTTTTTTTAAATAAAAAAAATTAATAAAACAAACTTTTTATAGATTTTGATTTACTTTATTTCTTTATTAACATGTCATATATAAACCTATGTAGTTGATTCCTTTTTATTTAAGATGGTGCTCTCTCCCTCTCATTTTATTTACTTACTTGAATGAAGAGTGTCAGTTGTTTTGAAATTCATTTTGCTGTATTTATTTAATTGAATAACTGATTGATGTGCTCTAGGCTGATTTTTACGGTGTGTTTCCTTTACCAAATCAGATTAAAATTTGGACTTTTTTTTTACAGTGTGAAAGCATTTAACAATTTCACCTGTGTACTAAAAATCTTGTTGCAAAAACCATTCTGTACCATGACACAAATTGTTTTGTAGTCCTGATCAATTCTTTATTTATTAATATATTTATTGATTGATAGATTATCTAACGACTTTCTGAGATAATTAAAGTTCCACATAAACTCGTTAAGCTCAGAGAAGAGTTTCGCCTATGATCCGGCAGAATGAGATTCCTTTGTTAATCTCCTGTCTAACAAAGTATGAATGCTATTTGCATGAGAAATGAGAATCTACCTTTTAAAAAATGCCGCTTGTGATTCCTTGGAAATGATGCGGTTAAAATAACTGTGTTGTATATTTTAATTGCCGTCTTTATAAATTGTATAAAACACACTATCCATGACATCACAGTTCGAGTGAAAAATACAGGATATTCAGATTGACATTTCTGTGCATCTAGGGATTTTCAGAGCTACAGTTCTGTGTATAAAACAAATTTACTTTTCCATATTATGTATGACTACAGCCTGGAAATGGACTTTATTGTATGTCACAGAGACGGAGATCTGCGATTGTGTAAGTGCTCATACTGTAAGACAGAAGCTCACTTATGTCAATTTCAGTTCCACAAAGTAACCGTATGAAATATGGAAAAGTTCGAAGGGGGTGAAAACTTACGCAAGTCTTTGTAATACATGGATTCAACGGACGATTTTATGCTTTTACATGGGTTCATGCCCTTTTACAGCACGGTATGTAATACTCATCCTGACTGGGCCGCGGGTAAGTCCCGTATTTTATTACACGTCATATACATTTATATCTCGGGGTGTGACGATATGTTGGCATGACATAATGGGATGACGAATCAGAGATAGCGAAACCATTACAATTCCATTTATATACACAACGACATCACTCAAATTATCATCAGACATCCTTTAACCTCAATACACATTCTGCTCACTTCTGCACCAGTGCTACCCCAGGATTAGCCCCATCAACCCACAAAGTGGACCAAAGTTTCTTCTAGAGAAACACCTTCATAACAATAAATACAGTAAGTCTATGATGCAAGAAGAAAAGAGTGGAAATTGAAAAATTACTGTAATTTTGTTACAGTACAGTTTAAATCTCCAATGTCAAAATAAGTTTACTTATTTCTTAATAAAAATTGAGTATAAATAGGTTGTCCTTAATATGATATATATTTTTTATAAGTTCATTTAAAGAGTGAAATTCATATATTCTAGTTTCATTACAGCTTCAGCTTATGAAAATCAAAAATCCAATCAATAAATTTTTTTTAAAATATATCAATCAAAAAGGGTTCACAGTACAGAAATGTCAGCCTGTGATTTCCGAATGAAATGCAAAATTTACTTTTCTCTGAAAGGAGAACTTTGTGATCAGTAAGTTCAAAGTCCTCTGCAATCTAGTTTATCTCCTTAGCCCAAATAAGACACTTCTGATGTTGTCTCTGTTTCAGGAGTGGCTTGATACTAGGAACACAACACTTGTAGCCAATTTCTTGAAGATGTCTGTGCGTGGTGGCTCTTGACACACTGACTCCTTCCTCACTCCACTCCTTGTGAAGCTCGCCCAAGGTCTTAAATCAGCTTTGCTTGACAATTTTCTTAAGGCTGCAGTCATCCCTGTTGCTTGTGCATCTTTTTCTAGCACACTTGTAGCTTCCAGTCAAGTTTCTATGAACATGCTTCTATAAAGCACTTTCTGTGGTTTACGCTCCTTTGCAGGGGGTTGATGATCATCTTCTGGACAACAGTCAAGTCAGCAGGCTTTCCAATTCATGTATTGAAATGAACTGAGAGATGCAAGGTACTGTATGAATAGTAATTTACTCCAAATAAACTTCAAATGAAATATTCTAATAGTTTGAGAGATTGGATTTTTATTTAGAAATATTTCACTTTACACATAATAAATCAACAATATGTGAGTTTCACTGAATTGAATTTAACAGTATAAATATAAATTATACAGGTGCTTCTCAATAAATTTAAATATCATCAAAAAGTATTTCATTAATTCAATACAAAAAGTGAAACTCATATATTGATTTATTACACACAGACTGATATATTTCAAGTGTTTATTTCTTTTAATATTTATGACTATGATTTATAGCTAATGAAAACCTAAAATTCAATATCTCAAAAAATTTGAATATTACTAACACAGAAATGTTGAACTACTAAAAAGTATGAACATGTACAGCACTAAATACTTAGTCAGAGCTCCCTTTGCATGAATTACTGCATGTTGCTCAGTGGATCAAAGTCCTCTTTTCAGATGAAAGTAAATTTTGCATTTGGAAATTATGGTCCCTGTGTCTGGAGGAAGAGAAGAGAGGCACCGAATCCAAGTTGATCATCTTCTGGACGACTGAAATCCAGTGTAAAGTTTGCACAGTCAGTGGTGGTTTGTGGAGCCATGTCATCAGCTGGTGTTGGTCCACTGTGTTTAATTAGGTCCAAGGTCAGCGCAGCATCTACCAGGACGTTTTAAAACACTTCATGCTTCCCTCTGCTGACCAGCTTTATGGAGATGCTCATTTAATTTTCCAGCAGGCCTTGGTACCTGCCCAAAAAGTACTAATACCTGGTTCAAGAACCATGGTGTCTCTGTGCTTGAGTTGGCCAGCAAACTCACCTGACCTAAACCCTGTAGAGAATCTATAGTGTATTGTGAAGAAGAAGATGCACGACACCAGGCTCAACAACACAGAAGAGCTGAAGGCTGCTATCAGAGCAGCCTGGGCTTCCATAACACCTCAGCAGTGCCACAGACTGATCGCCTCCATGCTACGCCATATTGCTGAAGTAATTTATGCAAAGGGAGCCCAGACCAATTATTGAGTGCTATACATGTTCATACTTTTCAATAGTCCAACATTTCTGTGCTAAAAATCTTTTTTTTTTGTCTTAAGTAATATACTAATTTTCTGAGTTACTAAATTTTGGGTTTTCATTAGCTGTAAGCCATAATCATTAAAATAAAAAAATAAAAAATACTTGAAACATATTAGTCTGTGTATATTGAATCTATATAGTACAGTGGAACCTTGGATTACGAGCATAATTCGTTCCGGAAGCGGGCTTGTATTCCAAAACACTCGTAAACCAAATCGAATTTTCCCATAAGAAATAATGGAAACTCAAATTATTTGTTCCACAGCC
>JAOTRS010000025.1:12317172-12329547 GCA_028565755.1 Dinotopterus cunningtoni
GGATCACTGGGAGCACAGGAGCAGGATGTGTAGCTCCAACCATCATAAAGCAGAATCCAGCTGGAGCTGGTCCTTCTGTGGATGCCTCAGGATCCTCGCAGGGTTGACCTTTGTCTACTGAAGCTGGTACAATAGCATGACGTGAGGAGAGCCTTCAAGAGAGTAACCACCAGGAAAGCAGCAGGACCAGACAACATCTCTGGTCGTATTCTCAGAGCCTGCGCAGACTAGCTAGCACCTGTGTTCATAGAGATATTCAACCTCTCTTTATCTCAGTCGGTGATCCCTACATGCTTTAAAGAGTCCATTATTGTTCCTGTCCCGAAGAAACCCCATCCTGCGTCTCTTAATGACTATCGCCCTGTAACCCTCACCTCAGTAGTGATGAAGTGCTTTAAGTGCCTGGTCAGAGACTTCATAATTTCTTCACTACCCGATTCAATTCAATTCAATTCAATTTTATTTATATAGCGCTTTTAACAATGGTCATTGTCCCAAAGCAGCTTCACAAAAATGAAAGAATTTTTTAGAAAAGAAAATAATGTAATTCAATGTAAAATGTAATAAGTTACATTATATGGACAAAAGTCCAAACCTGTTAATTATTAAATTCAGGTGTTTCAGTCAGACCCCTATCCCCAGTGAAGGACAATTTTAATGCTTCAGTATCCCAAGTCATCTTGGACAATGCCATGTTTCACTAAACTTGGTGTAGGCCCTTTTCTATTCCACCATAACTCCGCCCCAGTGCACAAAGCAAGGACTATGAAGACATGGTTTGATGAGTTCGGTGTGGAAGAACTCGACTGGCCCGAATACAGAGCCCTGACCTCAACTCCATCGAGCACCTTTGGGATAAACTGGAACGGAGATTGTGATCCAGACCTTCTCGTCCAACATCAGTGCCTGATCTTATAATAAAGACACGAATTCCCACAGAATTGTCGACGGCCTTCCAAGAAGAGTGGAAGCTGTTATAGCAGCAGAAGGGGGACCGACTCCATACTGAAGTGTGTGTGTGTGTGTTTGGATACAATGACATTGCAGGTTTGGACAAATACTTTTGTCCATATAGTTTACCTTAAATACCATAAATACTGAAACTTGAAGAGTATTAAATACAAATATAATAATAAAAAATTGAAAAGCTATTCTAATAAAAATGTGTAAAAGTTTAATTTGTTACAGAACCAGGACTAACTTTTTTCCTCTTTGATATCAAATCCACCATCCACTGGTTCTGGACATCATCATCTGCATCATCTCTGATTATTAATATCATTAAAGGTTCTGTGCATTACTGCAGGTTCTTCCTGTGCTTGGTGGGTTTCCTTAAGGTACTCAAGTTTCCTTCCTCGGTCCAAAGACATGTAGGTTGACTTTGTGAGAGCCACCACACCTTCTTAAAGAATCAGAAACTACTGTTTTTTTTAGGTTCACTCAGAAATTTGCATAATCAGGTTTTTGATTATTATCTCTGACATGACGCGCAGGTCTGTACGACTAGCGCACGTTAATTTAGAGCACGTTACAGAACAGAGGAAACGTTAAACCTTTTGTGATCTGTGTTTGGTTCAATTAACTCATCGGTGGTCTGCTTGTTTTATTCCTGTCCACATGGAAATCTCTGTGATTTAGAGATTTGTTCTGATGTTACTATGTAACTATTGTCTCTACGTAATTAGTCATTTTGATCAGAGAATTAAGAGCAAATGTTTCCAATAATCTATAAAACGATGGATCCTTTAAGAAGACTTTCATTTATAAATAAATTAAATGCTCTAGCGAACATGGTTTCATTTGTTAGAGGAAGATAATATAACCAGAAAATCACAATATTTTCAGGCAAAGTGTGAGCTCTGATTTTATTTCTATTTATGATACATAATGAAATGTAAAATCTGATTACAATTTGAATTCTGTAATATTATTATTTAATGCCTATTTTAATCAATAAATGTTTTCCACCAGTTTTAATGACTATTGTTTAAGATGTTATTTAGAAAGGAGAAACGTTGTATACAATATTTTTATCCTAAGTGCACAATTTTGTTTTAAATCAAAACACTGCAAAAAAACTTTAACTTTTTTAAACAATAACTTTTTTTAAACAATAACTTAACTTTTTTAAACAATACATTTATTGATTGTAAACTTATAGATTGTAAACAATTGTGCAATTACTAAAATTATTAGTAAAATTTTAAATAAAAATAATTTAATTATTAATTTTAAAAAAGCTTGATGTTGTTTGTTATAGAAAAGTGGAAGGAAGTGTAAATCCCAAGTCCTCTGAAGATGTGGGAGAGCTAGAGCTTTACCACTGACTGTTACAAAGCACTGACACTGGAGACTCCTTCCACACATGTTAAAGTACTCAGCATAAGTTGACACTTCCTCTAAATGGGTCCAAATCAAAATGTTGCATTAAAAGTAAACCATAACGCGTCTCTAGCCTAAGAACACTGGCTGTTTCTTCACCTTTATTTCTACAAGATACTTACCTGTGTAAAGTGTTTGATGAAGTGATTTAAAACATCAAGGAAATAAAATGCTAATAAAAGAAAAAAATAAAACAGGTAGGATAAAGAAACAAACAAGATGAAGATTTAGTTTTTTTTTTTTTTTTTTGTCATTTGGCAGATGGCCTTTTCCACAGCTCCATACAGTAATTCCCTACACTGGTTCCCTGGGTTACTGACCATCAGCACCATCAGTCTGAAGCACTGATGTGATTTTTATTTTAAACCAAGTCCTTAATGTAAAGCTAGGTGTTTAGACATGGGTCTGAGTCTCAGCTGTTTGGACATCTAGAGGAAGTTTATCACCACCAAGGTGCCAGAACAGAACCCTGAGAGGTGGAGGGAGCATTCGAGCAGTGATTCAAACTTCTGGGATAATAAACACTGTTTTAAATAGGATTTAAAAACATCTATTCTACTTTACACAGATGCATATTCATATTTTCTCTCAGGGAATGTGAACACATAACTGCAGCTTTTACTCACAGCTCCTAAATCTAGGCTGAAGAGTCAGAGTGATCGCGCCTTTTCAGTAACAGCCCCTAAACTTTGGACTGAGCCGCCCCTGTACAGGGTTATCAGACACGCCCCGACTCAATCTCACCTCAAGACCTTTTTATACACTTTGACATTTAATACAGAGTGATGAGGTATTCTTCTCCTTGTTCTTATTTATTTTTATTATTTATTATTTATTTATTGTTTTCCTGTTTTATTTGCTTATTTTATACTATGAGGGTGTACTTTTTATTGTTGTATATTGTTTCATTTGGATTTTATTTATTCTTATTATAGTCTGTTTTTAATTGTCTGTTTCTGTTGCAGCTATTTTAGGATTGTACAGCACTTTGGTCAACTAAGTTGTGCTAAATGTGCTTTAAAAATAAATTTGACTTGACTTGACTGTCTGTCTCTCTCTCTCTCTCCCTCTCTCTCTCTCTCTCTCTCTCTGTCTCTCTCTCTCTCCCTCTCTCTCTCTCTCTCTCTCTGTGTCTCTCTCTCTCTCTACAGAAGGGGCTGTTCTCCCGTTCTGAGACCGACCTCCATAAACCCAAGCGCTTTGCCACGCTTTCTTTTGCCTGGAAGAAAAAAAAGAAGAACAAAAATCTCTCTCAGAGCTTCTCGAGTATCAATGTGGAATCAGGGGTCAAAGGTCATTCAGAGAGGGATTCAGAGAATGAAGATAAGATGGAACAAACTTCCCTATTGCAACAAGTGCATTCAGAGGTAGCTGAGATTGAATTAGTGGACAATGATGCTGAAAGCACTCAAAACGGAGATCCAAACGAGGCAGAATTTAGGCTAGCTAACACCCAGCACATGTCCGTTCCCTACATCGACGACTCATTTTCCGACAGTGATGGTTACTGTACTCCTCCAGAAAGCCCCAGTTTGGGTTCTTCTTATCCACATACCGTCAACAACACGGAAATGTTACCTGCCAGAATGTTTAAAGGCCACCTCACACCAATCATTCCCACTCCCACCAGCACCGTGGCTTCTTCCATCAACAGCATGCACATAACCGGACACCATGTGGAAATGAGCACCAGTGCTGATAGCATGGATCACTCTCTCGTACTTCATCAAAAGGACGTGGCTGAAAAAACTCCACACTGCATCCTATCACCTGACTTCACCTCTCACACGGTTGTATTTGGGAAATTCGAGGAGGAAAATGCTAACCTGGCTTTGGGCTATCCTGAACAAAGCTCCAGTCAGCTCAGTGAAATCACTGACTTGAAAAAGAGACCTTCGGATGACAAAGACGTATCACTTTACGAGCCTGAGATAGGATTCCACAGAAACCATTCTCATGTAATTGATGGCCCCAGTCAAGACAATGATACCTTTAGGAAGAATCATCAGGAAGAAAAGATCATGGATCGTATTCCAGGTCCAGATTGCTTTTCATCCATCTCATGTGAAGTTCCTGAAGATTCCTGCTCTAATGATCCAAAGATCAACTCCTCAACTGAAATCCACAACTTCTCTTTTGGTGAAAATGATCAAAATCCAGCTTCAGTAGATGTTCCTCTAGTTTGCCTTGAGGCAGACTTCTCACCTATATTGACAAGAAGAATCATATCTGATCCTCACCCTGCAACCTTTGACCTCTTAAGTTCCTCATATACTAGTGGCTTTAATCACAGCAATAATTTGTCAGATCCACCCTTTGAACCTGACCATCCAAAGCAAGAAAAAGAACCTCAAGAACCATTTACCTCCACCAGCCTGTTGTTTGATACATTTAACAAATCCTTGTCTCCTGAAAGCATCTCCACTCCCGCTGATAACTTAACAATGGATTCTTATATTTCTGACATTTCTCTGCACTCTTGGTCTGAAATTCATGAATCAGAAAAGTGCAAAGTAAGAAATAATTTGAAAGCAGGTAAATATGATGAAGAAGGAACAGCTGTTGCAGCTGAAGGATTTGCCAGTAGATCTGCAGTGTTTGAGATGTGTTATTTATCAGAACAGAAGGAACCTCAATGTTTTACAGGCAATAATGAGACCATGATAGATGGAAATAGTTTTTACACCATTAAGTCAGACAACATTAGCTGGAATGAATCAAGTAGCAGAAAATATTCACAAGATGATGGAAATGCGGTGATGTTGGATACAGAAGAAAGTTTTACACGCCACAAGGAAAGTGACACCAAGATAAATCCAAATGTGTTTCAAAACGAGGACATGCTTGGATCGTCGACCTTCACTACAAAAATAAAGGAGAATGTTAAAGAAAAAATATTTAGTCAGGAACAAGTGTTTCTCAGGGATGAAGGGAACAGACCAGGACCATTAGCTGGGGAAAGTGAGGCACCACCAGGTGAAACCAACCAGCAGCTTGATTATCTGCCTATTATCAAACCAGACACACCAGTTCTGCAACTGTATATGTCTGAGGAATGTGTCACTGCCCCTCCCTGTAGTCTGCACGGTGAAGTGTCAGTCACAGACTGCAAGACGGAAACACACCCGAGCGTGGAGGCAGGGTCAGGTCACTCCCAGAAGTCTGGATCTCCGATACCACCACAGTGGGAGGACTCGACAGGGGGTGGAGTAAACGTCAATGTTGTTAAACTCCATGTGGATAGAGACGATATCACTACACCTGAGCCAGAGAAACCACCTGTCTCCTATTACCGAGTACCAAGACTAGATTCTGCTGAGCCACGAGGACTAGCAGGCACCAGGGACACTTTCCAAAAAATTCAAGAGCAACAACACAGTGCTGATCAAGAGCACCAAGACATTGTGGGGAATCCCATCCTCCAGGCAGAGAACTCAACTAGTAGCAGTAGAGATACCTGTGGAATCTTCACTGAAAGAAGCAGTCCCCCGGGGGGAGTCGTTATTCGCATCAGAGAGTTTGGGGACAGAGAGGAAGAACATCAAGAAGCAAACAGGGAGAGGACGCTCTCGAACCATCAGCCTGCACCAAGATACACATCACTTGACTGGTAGGTGTGCTTTTACTTTTTTATTTATTTATTTATTTTCATTCATTTGTAGGAATCATGGTCTTAAGTTTGAGATGTTGGAGAGCTTGAAGGTTTCTGCCCTAAAGTGGTGCATTCCCCAGAAATGAATACTTTCATTCAGAAGCTTGTGATTCCTGTCTATTGCCTCCCCCCTCCCTCCTCCCTCACTCTCTCCATTTCTTACCTGTCTAACTCCGTCACACTCTCTGAACCTCTTACCTTTCATGAAATCTTTTTTTTATCTCAGATTCTCAGCATTCTTTAGAAATTCTTTGGCTTTGCTCTTTTAGGTGACTGACATTAGATCTGATTTCTTCACATTTAATTCATAAATAACAACTCTAGAGCTGTCCTCATTATGAAACACTGCTCAGCTTGTTTTGGGTGGAGGACACACCTGATCCATCTGTGCCCCACCCTCCAATAACAGCTTCGTATCTCTAGAGCCAGGTTTATGTTTCTTTAAAAAAAAGGGAGAGTAGCGATGTAGAACGAACAATATTAGACCATCGGTACAAAGTGTAACTGATAACCAATACTGGAGGTGTGTCTCACACTCGTACAAATTCCTGACCTATTTGAGGTTTTCCACAAATGCTGTGCATCTTAAAATGATTGAGCTTATTGTCCGTCCATCTCCCTGCAGAGAATCTGTAGATTAGAGCAGGTGGCATTGCTCGACTGTCAGCTGCATCACATAGACGTGTGAATGCTTCTCGTGTTGTTTTGCAATGTTTCATTTAATCTGTAAAATGCCACACCTCATTCCAAACTCATTTCACTTTGCCTTTGTGACCTGTCACCAGGCTGCCTCCATGTACAGTACCACAGGAATGCATGTCTTCTGAATCATAATCGGTTTATGTGTAGGCATCACCAGTGGCACCATGTACTACTGTACAAGTACAACACACAGCCACAGTTTTTAGCAATTGTGTAAATTCTGTGTAAATTGGATCTGATGCTATAAAACAACATATTGCTCTGAACCATTCCTCAGTCCAGTCATGTGGCTCTGAGATCCTTCAGATCCTCGCTCACACACAGTAAAATCTCCAGTTTGGATTTAACACTTTCAGAGTTCATTCATGTCCAGCTGGACCCATATAAACACCGTATACACACCTTAGGGTGTTCATTTAACCCTCTGGGTGTTAATTAAAACGCTGGAAATTTTGTCAAGTTCAAACCTGCAATTAGAGAAATAAATACACAGTATATAAGCTCTTGGAGCAGCATGTTGGCTTGGCGGTGTGTGGATGTCCGGTCTCACCTCCGGTCTGTTGACATGTTCTCCTCATGCTTAGTGAGTTTCAAAATTGCCCTTAGTTCATGATTAGTGTGTGTGCATGTTCGTCTGTTTGAGTGTGTGTGTGTGTGTGTGTGTGTGTGTGCGCACTTGTGCCCTGCAATAGCCTCCCGGACACCTGCTACCCTACACAGTATAAGTGGTATAAATAATGGATGGAAGAAATTAGCAAAGATTATTGTTGTACTGTAGCTGTACTCACTCGCTAGCTTAAACAGGTATGTACAGCTCCTGCTGTTTATCATCATAACAACAACAAATAATATGCAAGGACCAGACACATTACAAGAGTAGTGATATTTCCAACTCTTTCCTCTGGACCCCTTGTGTTGTCTCACGTTTCACAATGAAAACAAGATCTTCGATGCTTTAACACATGAAATAAATCTACAATCCTAGCATGCTTTCATAATGCTCTTCTTTCAAACCTGCCACGCCTCACGTGGGTTTGATTTGTTACGCGACAGGTTTCTCGTGCCATTTGTGTGATGTGGACTGATCTTTAGTAATCGGGGTTAAACCTGATCACATTCCTGTATATTGTCAGAAGGTGTATTCCAGTCATTCCAAACAAAAACAATAGAAGTGGGTGTTTATCAGCATCTGGAACAAGATGTCATGTCAAGCTGGATGTCATCGATAGCTGGACAGCTGTGTTGTGTCCTGATAAGTTGATTAATTCTACAATTACAACAGCAGCAGTGACAGTAGTGCAGGTTTATATTAATTCACTCATCGTTTTAAGCTCCATGTTTTTTTGTTCGTTTTGTTCATTTTAAACCATGATTATTTCACTATAACAGCACCACACCAAGTGTTTTATATTATTACATATACATGGCTGATACTAAGGAACTTGTTTTGGGAAATGCCAAGACCAGATTTCACAGAAAGCCTGGATACAACATTCGTATTACGCTGATGTGATGTTTACACTACAAACACTAATCATCACCAATTCTGAACTTTTTCACATTTCGTAATGCTACAGTGGATTTGCAGTAACTGGGAGATCAGGACTCTTGATAGATTAAAAATAGGTCATCCCTTTATTTAATTAAAGAGGAATTTTTTGTGGTTAAGTGTAGAACTAGTTCTTCTTTCCGGTGTAAGTGTAGTGATATTTAGCCGAGATTACAGCATGACCTGTCAATTATCCTGAAATGCGAGTGAATCTGTAAATGAAGATGATGGTTCGTTAATGACTTCTTTCTACCTGGACCAGAAATCATGCTGGTGCTTGCGTTTGGTTGTTTTTTTTTCTTCATACCTATCAGACCTGTTTTAAACTAACACCCGTAAACATGTTTCCTCGTAGTTTCAAATCATTATTCAATTATCATCTAATCAAATCTTATTATATACTTTTTTGTTTGTAATTCCTAGGAATGTCAGTGTATATAATGATGATGTACATACTCACATGGTTCATATGAATTTATGTTCTGCTGAGAATAAAATGACCAATAAGAAGGACTTTTAGCCTTTAACCTGGGGGTTCACAAACTTTTTATGAGAAATCACCCCAATTAGACTTTTTCATATCACCTGTTCACACTGATAAATTTAATTAATTATGTTTGTAAATGTATGTATCTTATAAATTGTTTTATGAATTATTTTTCTGAGTGTGTAAAATAAACGAATAAAACTAAAGAGGACATTGTGTAAGATACAACACAACCACATGGGGTCATAAACGCTTAGTCTGAAACTTAGGCTTTAGCTTAATCTGAGATCTTAAACTTTGCCAAGGAGCTCTCAAGACTAGAAACACGGTGAAGATTTATTTAGATTTCTAATGTTTATTATTAAACAGTAATCTGATTGGATTAGAGCCATTCCACGAGTGGTGATAATAGACAGTAACAGCGCTGAGATGTTTAACTGTAGCAAAATAACTGGTTAAATAAAGAAAAAAATTATAATTTCTTAATAATAAATGGTGTTTGTGGAACTGTTGTATAAACTCAAAGTGATATTGCTTAAATGTCTATACTGCTATTTAGGTTTAATTAGCATTAATAATATCTAATAATTAGAGCTGTGTGATTTAAATGACTCTGCAATTTAATCAATCTTTTATTGGTTGCTTCTGATTGGTTCAAAGATCCTCTGCCAGCCTAAAGCAGCCTTTGGGTTTGAACTTACAACATTTCTTGTCAAACAGAACCCAAAGCATCTGTCTCATCAATTCTGAACTTTTCCAGATTTCATACAGTGGATTTGCAGTAACTGGGAGATCAGAACTCTTGCTAGATTAAATCCTATAATAATAAAAATAAATAAATAAATGAAAAATAAATAAATGAAAAAAGGAGTAAAACTTGTTCAGTAAGTTCTGAAAAATTATTTAGAAATGAACAATATTCTGAAGCATGGTGGCGGTAGCATCATCTTATCTACACTAGTCCTCTCGTTTACTCTGACTAATCCCCACTGACAAAATCAATTTCATTTTTTAAAATAATGGATTTAATGACTTTCAGTGGAATATTTAGAATTTTATATTGCGAGACCCTCATTGATACTTTTTTCAAAAGTTTCTCCAGGAATTGTTTTGCTAGCTCATTAGCCTTCATGATGCTGAAACAATAAGCAATAACAAGAACGTTTAACATTTAGTGCATTAATATTACTAGTATAATAATAGTAATATAACAGTAGTAATGTTAATAGTAAAATATAATAATAATAACATTGTATAATATAAACAGTATTATAATTTATTTGTTAACTCTAATGTTTAATATATTTATGCTAAGTCTCCTGACCAAGTTTCTCACATCAGGCTAGCACATAGCAGCTCTTGTGTGATGTTTCTGTGCCAACTATTTTCATATAGAGTGGCTTGCATAAGTATTTGCCCCCTTGGTCTCAGTGACGGAACCAAAGGGCTGAAGCTACAGTAGGTCAGCATGCTACCACCACCACGCTTCACAGTGAGGATGCGGCTGTTTCAGAAACAGATCTAGCATGTTTAATTTGTCTATTTTTGAAAGCTATTGTGGCCACACAGTCTCTTAAACACAGTGGGTTATTCTGTGTAGATTCCTGACATTTAATCCCAAAAGAGATAATATTTCAGTTCAAGGTTGTGCCTAAACAATACATAGAAGAGTTAAATAATTATGTAAGAAACTTTATGAGCATGTTTTTTTTTTTATTGCGGTTAAAATTATAATACACACCCTGATTTCAAAACTCAGATCACCAGGACATGAGGCTCATTCATCCAGAAGTGCAGTTCACTGTGTGAGAGTTCATGTGTGAGTCAATCAGCAGTTACTCTGAGCTGAAAGGTCACACATGCACCACTTCTCGAGGAATGATCTCGTATTTCATTGAGTAGTTTATGTAGTAAATGTTTAATATTTTATAAGCACTGAATAGTTTAAAGCAATAGTTTAATGAATGCAAAAGCTATCTGGAACAGGGTTTAGAGATAGAGTGATATAATCTTGTGATACACTGTTTCCTACACGGAGATGTCAGGGCTATCACTATATATCACTATTTCTTTCCTTCTTTTATGATTATTTTCCACATTTTATTCATATGTAAGAATTAAGCAAAGTAAGAGCTGTCAACTTCTTTAAACTGTGTAAAGAGCTGCTATTATTATTATTATTATTATTATTATTATTATTTCTCCCTATTTTTCATTGGTTTTGAGAGACAAATTAAAATAATCGAAATCAGTATATCCAGTAACTCCAACACTACATCTTGACATAATTTGATGATTATTTAAGTGGAGTGAGAACATTTTAAAGAAAACAAATACAATATGCAAACATAAACAAGAAGACTATGACTTTGGCTAGGAACCACGGCTGAGACTAATGCTAATGTACTGGTTACATGAACAGAGACGACGATAGCAGTAGCAACAACAGACACAAGCCCAAGACCAAAGCCAAACACATGACTATGTCAATGATTATTTATGATTATAATATGGACATGCTAATCAAGCATGACCGGTAAATATTCTATACAATGAATGTGAAAGGGAAAGTCAATATACAGTAAGAATCTTTTATAAAAAATTACCTTAGCATCATGACACAATGCAAGACTGTTTTTTTGTTGTTGTTGTTCGTCCACTCCTAATCTCAGTGTAGTTTAATTCAACTGAAAAATGTCTAAAACAAAAAGAACAAGTGAACACAATACAGGCCTTCATTTTATTAAAACTAATTTTCAGGATTCAGCTTAGAGGTTTATATATAAGCATCCTGTCTTATTTTGTTCTGTTTGTCTGACTTTTTTAAAAATTTCTTAAAAGAAAAAGAAACAAAAATGACAAGATAAAAATCCTTCTTAAAAAAGTTGCATTTAAAGTTGTGTGTGATGTGTGTATAAGAGATTGTAAGAGATTTTTTTGTTCTTGAGAATTGTGTAAATGAGAAAACAAGGAGGAACAATGTCACTCCGGTTTCATAATCATAACACAGTTTTATTTATTTATTCATGTATTTATTCATGTATTTATTGCCATAAACAGACCGATGACAGCAGGAAGACAGCTCTGACTTGTCAGTGTTGGAAAAGTTTGCGTGTTTGTTTGTCCAACAAGGAATTCCTGAAATGTTTCCGTTTGCTGTTCTAAAACTGGTCAGGCAACCGGAGTGTCCACATGGTGTGTGTGTGTGTGTGTGTGTGTGTGTGTGTGGGTGGGGGTGTGTGTGTGTGTGTGTGTGGGTGGGTGGGTGAGCGAGGGTGAGAGAGAATGTCCTCTTTATCTCGAGTGTAATCTAAGAAAGTTTTTTGTGTGTCTGAAGTTTGCTGACGATGTGCTAGACCATGAATACATCAGCTCAGGGCCAGTATTTGGGGCTGTTTCAATACTTTTCTCACCACTAGGGTGCGCACAAGGCTAGTGTTTAAGACCTAGGGTTAGGGTTAGATATAACTTCCTTTCTGTTTGGGCTAACTAAAGTGAATTATTTATAGAAAACCAAAGATCCTCCACATCAGTGGCGGCTACTGGTCTGTCAAATAGGGGAAGCTCATTTTCGGCCTACATCATAAAATTGTCTATTTATTT
>JAOTRS010000025.1:12509796-12521384 GCA_028565755.1 Dinotopterus cunningtoni
CACTCTCGCTTCACCTCAGTCGTACTCATTTCCTCTCCTCCTTCAGCGGTTAATCTACATTTATATTCAGGTGTATGCTGTCTCTCTCTCTCTCTCTCTCTCTGTCTCTCTCTCTCTCTATCTCGCTGTCTCTCTTTTTCTCTCTCCCTCTGTCTCTCTCTCTCTCCTTCTGTCTCTCTCTCTGGAACACTGCTGCGATCATGGAATTTTTCCCACCATTAGACGTGTTAAACACGTGTTTGTGAATCACATCAATGATTTACTTGTGCGGTTTTTGCTTCCAAGGCAATGAACGTGAGCAGATGATTTATTGACCATAGAACGTTTTATGATTGCGAGCGCAGCACCTTGGGTTACGGAAATGTGTTTGCTCTCTTCAGCTCCCTCTTTTCCATTTCCTCTCTTTATCTTTATTTCTCTCTCTCTCTCTCTCTCTCTATCTTTCACTTTGTCCCTAATGTATGATTTTTTTTTTCTTTTTACTTTTGTTACTCAATAAAACTCCATCTCCCTGAACTCCATCTCAACACATCCTGAAAGGGATAGAGGATTTTACTGAATACTCCTAAAAAAAAGAAAAGTCTCTCGGTAATGTCTCTGCAGAAATGCGTGAGATGATTGATGCAGAAGATTGCTAAGATAATTGCAGGTTTTATCAATATTTCACACTTTGGTTTCTCTGTGTGATAATTTGCTCCGAAGTGCGTGTGTGTGTGTGTGTGTGTTGCTAATCAACCCAGTGATAATTCTCTCCACTATTCCAGTGACAGTGACTCGAGCTGGAGCCGCGGGTTCGACCGGAGCGTCCTGGCGCCTGTTGGACTGGCAGGTGGTTTGTCTTTCTCGAGACTCTCTGTGTTAATAATCACAAGTTATTTTCTGTGTGGAGGAGAGAGTTCGAGGCTGCAGGAGAACCCACAGGGGTCTCAGCGTGCACAGACGTACAGGCGTGTAGTGTCAGTGTAGCCGCCCACGCCACAGACGGCGAGCCGAACCAGAGCAGTAATGGACATGTTTTTAACACAACACTCGCTAATATGCAGGAATTTACATGCCACAACTTCTGCTTAAAAAATCTGGTATTTAAGGTACATTGAGTGGGCGGAGCTAATGCTTCTCTTGAGCTTGTCAAAATGTTCAAGAAATATATATTTAAGTATACGTTCATTATTAATTGCAGTGTTTTTTTGTGCTGTTCACTCCTGATGTCTGATTGGTCAGAAGGTGTTGATTAATTCTCTATAACAGCAGCACTGATCGCAGTACGGGTTTATATTAATGCGCTCGCTCCGATATTTCATCGTTTTCATAGCAACAGCTCATCTACAGGGACAGAGGATCACAACATACAGATTAATTAAGGTCTGCAATTAACATGTAAGGAGATGTTTCTGTAACATTAGTGGAAGGAGTCTCCAGCGTCAGTGCTTTGTAACAGTCAGAGGTAAAGCTGTAAAAGAATAAAACACCTGAGGACGTGCTGTTGGTAACGCTCCATCACACCATCTCCTCGTAATCGCTATAATACACTTTATTGTATTATATAAGGATATGCTGCCCAGGTTTGGAGTGTGACAGAACAGCTGAGGCTCCATCTGGGATCTTCCTCCTTTCCTTCCTTCTTTTTTTTTCAAGCAGGAGGCTGAGAATAAATCAAGACCTCCTCTAAACCAAGCTGCAGTTCCACTGAGATCTCTCTGGGGAAAGATCTGGAACCGGGTTGACCTCATGACCTTATCGATGTTAGACAAGGCCGACCTTAGATCCCAGGACTACCTGAGAGCCCAGATGTTCTTCAGGATGAGTTCTGAACATATGGTTGATTATAAGGTTAGAAACTGTTTTTTGAAGAGGAAACGAATCTTGTATCTCCGATCAATAGAGAAATGCCATTTCCATTTCCCTTTGGGATTAATTATTTCGTCTCTGACTAAAACGGGATTGATTGAATGCGTGAGGTCACCTCCTGGTTAGAGACCAGTGGAAATCTGCAGTGTGGAGACGAGGTGGAGTGCGGTGCGATCACACAGTACAAACATGTTACTCAAATATTATCACAGATACTGTATGTTAGCAAACTTTACTAAGGAATTTTATAAAATGTAAACAGGTTTAAAAAGATTTCACACAAATCAGAGGTCAAGTCTAAAACTCTGGAGTTCATTTGAGGTTCTGAACCGGACTGGTTAATTCTGAGAAACGTAAACTTTTTTGATAAAATGATGCATATAGTAAATATCTAACACTCTAAACACACACACACACACACACACACACAGACACAGTGAGCTAAGACTGAGGACGAGTGGAGGATTATAAACATCCGAGTCCGGTGGTAAAGATGTGCGAGTTGGTCGTGATGGGAAAAGAAGCTCCTCAGGTGATGTTCCTGCTGTGATCTAATCTCACACCGGGTTCAAGAGAAGGTTTTAAATAATTTTGCAGTGAAATGCAGAATGTCTGGTTTGCAGTCAAGGTTAAGAGTCATTACCGTGCTACAGTCTACAGATTTAGGAGCTTAACAAACTATGCGCTAGCTCCTGTAGCTAATCATCCCATCATCCCCTTCAGTCCTTATCAGTTTATGCGTGGCGTCCATTCCGCATTTCTCAGTTGCCTAGCGACAGGTTCGACATGACTTTAACCGTTTAATCTGTGAGCATGTGATGTATTCCAGCTGAACGCACCATTAGCCACAGCCATGAAAGCCCTCATTCTCAGAGTGATCCAACGCCGCTGTTGCTCAGGAGTCACGCGAGTCCCGTGCTTCTTCCTGTTCGCGTGTTATGCGAATCCTCCAATCCTTTGACTTTTTTACACCATATGCACTATAACAGGTGGGACTGTAATATAAGGCAGAGTGTGAGTTGAGTGTGGTATTTCCCCCAGTCCTCCATGTCCACTGGTAATAAATTACAGACCTCAAAGAGAGATAAGAAATGACTACACACACTCCGTAAGGCTGTGAAACTGATCTAACAGATTTCTCATCAGAACAGAAGTTGGCTAAAAATACACAGCTGCTATTAAACCATGTGTGACTCATCGGGTTCATGTTCATGGTTGTCAGGGTAGCGTGATGGAGGCGCTGGACCACAGTACCCATCAGCCACCAGGAGTCACCTGCACCTGATTTGTGTTTACCAGTCAATCAGTTTGTGTATTTAAGTTCCAGGTTTCTGGCTTATGTCGCTGTTACGTTTTAGGTTTAGTCTGCGCCTGTTTTTCCAGAGCGCGCTTCACAGTCAAGTGCTGAAAGTCCAGTGAGGTTCTCTAAACAAGACGTCTTCTTTATAACAGCACTGATCATTGTCACTGTGCAAAAATATTAATCACATGCTGGACATTTTTATCTGCAGTGGTACATTAATGTATTTACTCACTCACTCATTGTCTCAGGGTCACGGGGGCGGAGCCTATTACAGGAGACCTTGAGTACGAGGTGGAGTACACCGGGACAGTGTGTCAATCCATCTCAGGGTGCACACACACACACACACACACACACACACACATACGCACTCGTTCACACACTACAGGCAATTTGGGAATGTCTTTGGACTGTGGGAGGAAACTGGAGTATCCGGAGGAAACCTACCAAGCATAGGGAGAACACGCCTCCGTGCCACCTTGAAACGCATCTCGTGTTTATATAAATACGCTCGTTCCAATAACTTACTGCTTCTTTACACCTTGTGGTCATTTTAGCGTTCTGGAGTTGTTAGCACTCAGAGCTGTTATTCCGTGTAAGTTGTAGATCATGGTGAGACAGCGATAGCCTCCTGAACCTGCGCTACAGCAGCCACATGTGGAACCAGAGCTAATTTGTGACTAAAAGCTTTCTTATCTGAAGTGTGTTGTGTTTAAGAGCAGAGTCCTGGTACAGGGCTTTACCAAGATGTGCATTAGTGTGTGAGGGGACATTTAGAGCACTACGTCTTCTGAAAAAACACCCTTAGAGCTCTGTGTGTGTGTGTGTGTGTGTGTGTGTGTGTGTGTGTGTGTGTGTGTGTGTGTGTGTATGTGTGTGAGGAGATTTTGATATGAAGTTTGTCTGGTGCTGTGTGTTCTAAGATGATGTTGTTTGGAATCAACCAAGGTAAAAAGTTCTGGGAATGTTCTGAATGAGAATGTTTGTTCGTTCTTGAAAGAATTTCTAGATTTTGTGCAGGAACAGTGGAGGAACCATGAGCATGGAAAGATGTAAAGTAATCTGATCAAGAAATGTGAAGATGGCACACACACACACACACACACATACACACACTCACAAAAGTGTATAAACTCACCATGGGTTTTATTATGTAAAAACTCCAATAATCCCAATCATAGGGAACCAGTGAGAGTCGAAACCAGGGAACACAAAACAAGAAACCCAGATTAGTATTAGTGACACAATACGGGTGAACATGGTTGGGAAACAGACCAGTGACGGAGTGAGGGGTGGAGGTGGGACCAGCTACGCCTGAAAATCTACCAAAAGTCCTGGTTCCTGTAGTTGAAATGAGCTTCATGCTCCATGAGGAACCCTCTCCTACTTTATAAACACTCTCCGTTACAGCTTTCAGACAAGCATCCTCTTAAAAGCAGCTTCAAAGTAAACCTCAGTACTCTTTATACACTTTAGCATAAGGGGCCCATGAATAAAAAAAATAATAATAAACAATAGAGATAAAGCTTTTAAAGGGAAGGTGTTGGACCATCTGAGAGCCTTAAGAGCTTTGAAGCACTTTCTTCTCTCAGAGGATTGCAGTGCATCACAATGCAGCTAGAGGATGACACACAGCGTTCAGGAAAGTCATTTCTCTCAACTTTAGATGGGTTTTTTTGTCAGAGATGTTACTGTGCTTTCTTTGTATCCTCCACAGAGACAGGCGAGGCCTCCATACAGCCAGAAAAGCACAGAGGGAATCAAAATCTTATGCAATTAAAAGCCAAAAGCACACTCGAGTACTCAAAATAAGAACGGAATATTTTTAACTGATAAAAAAGCGCAGAGTCTGACGTCATCACCCTGCACAACTCGCTGGTCAGTCAGTAAGAGGGAAAATATTACGCTAACTCAGATAATCCTACTGTTATATATATGACATCAGGAATACATGCTAATTGTGACCAGCTAGTCAAATGAACAATCATAGACTATATCTCACTCACTCACTCACTCACTCCGTCATCTTCTACACCGCTTTATCCTGTATTCAGGGTCGTGGGGACCTGGAGCCTATCCCAGGAGGCTTAGGGTACACCCTGGACAGGGTGCCAATCCAATGCAATGTTTTTGGGAACGTCAATTAGCCTAACCTGCATATCTTTGGGCTGTGGGAGGAAACCGGAGTACCCAGAGGAAACTCACCAAGCACGGGGAGAACATGCAAACTCCATGCACACAGAGACGGGAATCCATCCTGGCCGGTTACATAGACTATATAACAAACATAATTAGCAGGCTAAAGATGAAAAAAAAAACAAAAAACGTAAGCTTTAATTGTGAGAACTATCAGTATTTAATGATGTCAACGTGGAGGTAAATGATATGCTTCGCCTGTGTGAGTCAGTTACTCCTGAGGAAAGGGAAGGAAGAAGAAATTGCTGTTTGAGATCTTTAACACGTTCCTTAAAGGTATAAAATAAAACCTTCAGGGTGTAATACATGGCCTCCGAGTAGCGCAGTGGTAAAGCGCTCGCCCTATCATCTGGAGATCGCGAGTTCGATCCCCGGGTGATGCTGTAACCTCTCACAGCCGGAGGTCTAGAGAGAGCTGATTGGCCGAGCTCTCTCTTTTAGGGGAGGGATGAGAGGTACTTAGTGCTCCCACATTAATGATGGCTCTACAGCCAATCAGGGGCGTCTTTAAGCTCACGCAAGCAGAAGGAGCGGATAGCGCTGTCCTCCGAGTGTGTTACTCCGCCCCCAATGGTACGTGAGCAAGCAGTTCGAAAAGATGCGGTCGGTGACATCACGTGGGTCGGAAGAAACACGTGATAGTCTGCAGCCCACCCGACTGAGTGGGAGTAGTAGCCTTAATGTGGGAGCCCCCTAGTGACGGGGAGGAACTGGATACGACTAAAAATCAGGGAGAAAATCAGGGAAAAATCCAAAAAAAAAAAAAAAAAGTGTAATACATGTGGTTAGTATTCAGACAAAATAGACTTGAGTAAGAGCACAAACACTCAGTGTCACTAAAGTGCACCTGGACCAAAATAGTATTTAAGTACCATCTAGAACAGAGCGCTTCAGCAGCAGCAAAAAGGAAAAAGTGATGACGCTCCACCTCGTCTCACCTGACTCAGTGACTGGCCCCACAGGACCTCTATCAGGGTTCAGAAACCCTAAAACTGTTCCTGGGAGCATCACTCCACCACACACTGATCTATGCCCTCTGTTTCGGTTCTCTCACTCTTACACAGCAGAATCATTTAAGCCTGTCTCTTACATAAACATTCTTCTCAGGTCTCGGTTTCATCACCCCAAACCCCAGGAATTGATCGAGCAGCGTTTGCAGAGCTCAGAAAAAACGCTTGCTTATGAAACAGGAATGAAAAGGCTAAAACGAGCTTCAAAGCTGGCAATGTAGCCTACACTTTCCCCAAAGTGGCTTCCTCAGGGGTTCACTTGGAGTCCACAATCAGCAGGAACTCGTTTCTGCATAGAACCTTCAGACCCGCTTCTAGAAAAATGCTAAAAAAGTAAAAGTATTAGCATCACTGCAAGCCTGGCAATGTGTGGTCTTGATGTTGATGTTCCTCAAAGGTTCCTTGGGTTATTAAGAGCCTTTGGCTTCAAAAATGGGTCCTACTTTGAAGATTAAGTTTCAATTACTTCTTGCATGTACCTTACAGCTAAGTGTAATGATTTTTCCCACATCCCAGTTAGGAGGCTGGAGGAGGCTGGGGTCAGAGCGCAGGGTCAGACAGGACACACTGCCGCTGGAGCAGATAGGGGTAAGGGCCTTGAACCCCAGAGCCTTAACTGTTTACACCACCACTGCTCCTTTTAAACAGTTAAGAGTTTTAAATTTCTAAGAACTTTTTTCTTACAACTTTTTTCTTAGAACTTTTTTTAAGAACTTCACAGACAGACTTACTGATGTATGTCTCATATCAGACACATAGGTTTGTTTGGTTCCTTCTAAAACATGGAAGTGATTTTGAACTTTGGAAGACAGACTACAACCTTTTGAGACCACAAATGAGGATGTGCCATTGTGTTTTGCCGGATTTCATCCTGTTTGAAGGCACTGATTAAGGTCACAGCTATCAGGCGCTAAATAGAACCGGCGAGGGGAAGCTGATCCGGATCTCAGGAGGTTCGTTCTTCCACATGACAGTTCAGCAGCGGTGTTGTTTTTTATCAGCTTTGTGAGAAATGTTCATTTAGCTTCCACAGTGTCACCGATTTCAATTTCGACTGTTCTCAGTGTTTAACGCTCTTATTGAGATGCATGGCCACGCTGGATGTAATAACACGCTTCGCCCCGGAGTGTTTCCTTAACGTGATTACCTGTTTGAACTGAGAAGTGTGTTAGCAGACAGGATTGGTGTTGCAGCAGCAGATAAGATTGCTTTCACCTTCAACACTTCTCGTAACGCGGTTCTGTGGGAGCGTGGAACGTTTGCAAGAAGGCTTGATAAAAGGACGCCAAGTAAACAGCAGCAGAGTGCAGATAAGTGTGGAGCAGTGACGTTACTTTATTCCAGTAGTTTATTACACGACAAAAACACGAATGAGAACACAAACGGCCAAAAGAAGGGGTCGGGATTAGTTTTGTTTTTTTGCTTTGAGAAAGTTTGTCAGTGAGAGTGACAGCGTGTCTGGGTGAGACGAGAGCCAGTGAGCGAGCAGGCGGTCAGATATGAAGCTCACAGAGTGAACGAATACCGCGTGTGTTAACATTAACACCAGCGTGAAGGTGAACGGTGTGGAGTGACACATTTACAGGGTTTAGATATCAGGCCTTTCTGACTGCCTGCTCAGTGTGGGAGAAAGGTAGAAAATATAGTATGTAAAAAAATTCTCAAAAACAAAACAAATAAAAAAAAAACCTTTCTAGTTTAGACCACGCCCACTTTGGGATTAAATACAGAAGTGTCATTGTGTTGCACCGCCTGTTATACTGAATAATTATTAATGATGCAGTTACATTATCATCAAAATAAATGTGATTTAATGCACACAGCAGTGGAGCTCTGTATCTCCTGACATTTTTTATTGCTCTCCAGAAGTCTCATGGCATCCACGAGCTCTCAGTCAAGGAGCCTGAAGACCCAGCTTGAGTCTGGCATCAAAGAGGGCAGGGTATTAAACTCCAGGAGAGCCGAGACATGATAAAGACAGCAGACAGGCGGTGCGTGTGTGTCAACAAGCCATCCAGAAGCACAGGGCGGCTGTTCGCAATTAGCACGAAGAAGCAAAGAGCATCTGAGCTCAATCAGGCAACAAAGCAGAAAGAGAGAGAGAGAGAGAGAGACACTCAGAGTCAATCAGAGCTCCTGGTCTCAAAGGAGCTCTCGACATAAATGAAAAAGGAAGCATGCTCATCACAGCTGCACGCATTTCATCAAACAAGTGTGCACTTCGGTTGTTCCTGTTCAAACGAGGTTATCAGGGCTAGCCTAATGGGAGCGCTAGTGTGTGCCGGCGGTCGCTGCTCCTCAGCAGGCTACTGGCTGCAATCCACAGCACATGAGGGATTTTTATGACATCACTACTGTTTTACAGGAGCACCACATACAGCGGCAGATCATCAGCTATATGACAAACACACTGTACACACTCTCCGCCTGGTTGTGTTTACGCTTCTATACCCGTAGTACCGGTTTTCTAATCCCACTCTCCAGAGTCTCCCAGAAGACTTCTGACTTTGTTCAGCCTGGTTTCCTCTCACAGTTTCCTCCTCATGTCGTCTCAGGAGGCTTTTCCTCACCTTCGTCTCGTTGTTTAGGGAGATCATGTACCTCTGGATAACTGTAAACCTGCTTTGATGTTATGTCTCTACTGAAACGAAACGCTCCGAGGGTTTTTCCCCGCTGCAGAGTCCCTGCTGGATACGACAATCAGCTGTTTTACAGGGAAAACTCTCACTGTGTCAGAGTGCTGTTTAAAGCAGCGAGGCGTTCCACAGACATACACGCTGTTTTCAGACAGCGTTTGTGCCTCTGAGATAAAGTCTGCCTCATTAGACAGGAAGAGGAAAGATAAACACTACTGCTGTCATTTAACACTGATTATATTTGCATTGCATGAGCTCTGACTGACGAGGTACGCTTAAAGTTCTGATAGTGTTTTTTTGCAGAGGAAGTTCGGCAGGTTTGGTCAGGTGTGAAATTGGTTTGGTCCGGACTGCGGTCCTGACGTTGAAGAGTGGAGGAGTGGAGGAGTGGAGGAGTGGATGGAAACCTGGTCAAGGCTGCAGAATGAGAAAGGGAAGACGGGTCTCGGTAATATACATTTATCTCACGTTCAGTTAAGAGAACAGCTTCATGTGGAGAGCTGATGAGTGATGAGCAAATCTGACCAGAACAATCTGTCGTGATAAACACACTGTCTCAGGTACAGGCTCGAGCATTCAGCCTGAAGATACAATCAGACACATTTAGGAAATTTTCATCTTTACTGCAATTTTTAATAACTTATAATAAATGCATAAAAAATCACATGATAAATATTTATTTTCACTTTAACACAATATTTCTGGATATGTAATGTACGATTTTATCAGGAAAAACAGGTTGTTGGTTTTTTTTTTTGTTTGTTTTGCTATTAGACTTCGTGTTGGAACTAAAAGTCCTCTACTTACCCATATGTAGTCCAGTGGTATCCCTACAGTACCACGGTACTTATTAGCTGATACAGTGGTACATGGTTCTACAGTGGTACATACTGTGGTACAAAGGCCCATACTATATGGTGCACGGTTCTACTATGTACCGTAGTACGGTTCTGTGGATCACTGTCATGAATATGATATGCAGTGCCAGTTTACCTGTTATGGTTCCTTCCAAAGGTTAGTACACAATACTTTGGTGAACATCATGGCACTAATTGGGTACAACAGCCGCTACCAGGTTCAGTAGATATCTAATATGGTACCACATTGAATATACCTGTAGTGTGTACTAACATATCTAATATGCTAAAGTGTGTACAAACATACCCTGTTATATACCTGCTGAACTTTGGCAGTCACTGTGGTGCCCAATAAATGCCAGGGTGTTCACTAGAGTATTGTTGTTCACACCATAGAACTACCACGGGACCTGCTGAGGTGACTCAGTACCCGCCCTGATGCACTATAAAGTGCTATGGTACCATGGTAACACTATGGTATATTATGGTATGTACTACACTTGACCATAATAACATTTCCTATAGACAGCCTGATATCACTCCTAGCTATGATGCTAATGAGGATGACGTAATAATGATGCACATAAACACGATCTTCTGTTAACAGACAGAAGATGGAAATAACCAGTATGATTGTTTGCATATCATAAATATCAGTCATTGAATATCATAAATAATTCATGAAACTTTTTTCCTGCTACTATACTTTAGCACCTCTCATCTGTCATTCCGATCCGATCTCGAGTAACATCAGGAAGCTAATTCAGCCAAACACAAGCAGCGTTATACAGTACGTCTAAACCGCGTTGTTTAGGTCTCGTATCTGTTACATGGAAGCGAGCCTTCTGTCTGTCATCGACTCAGGTGTGTGTGTGTGTGTGTGTGTGTGTGTGTGTGTGTGTGTGTGTGTGTGTGTGTGACCATCTGACCATTTTGATTCATACACATTCACATTCCATTCAAATTTAAATAATTCTTTTGATTGTGTAAAGCTGTTTTGCGACAATGTGAATTGTTAAAAGCGCTATACAAACAAAATTAAATTGAATTGAATTGTGTGTGTGTGTGTGTGTGTGTGTGTGTTCCACAGGGATGTGAGATAGTAATTGTTTTCCAAGAGAGGTTTTAAAACTAGAGAGAGAAACAAGATCACCTGCTTCCATCCGCGCAGTAATGATCCCTCATCGATCACTGAGAGACGCTGAGCTGCGCAGAGGAGAAATCTAACTCAATTTAGAGACGAGTAAGGCACAGGTGCATTCTGGTCCGTATCTACCTGTTCACATCACCAGAGCTTCAGTTTACAGGCACAAAATAACTTACAAAAGATAAATATACAGATACTAAATGACAGTTTAATACTCTTACACCCTCTGTGTCTTCTGATTGGTTAAAAGATGATGATCACATGACCGTCATAATGCACTCATTTTACTATGCTACAGTATTAAATATGAGTATGCTTGGTTAAGATGTGTGGAAGGAGTCTCCAGTGTGAGCGCTGTGTAACACTCAGAGGTTTCTCACATCTTCAGGATG
This sequence comes from Dinotopterus cunningtoni, assembly GCA_028565755.1. Lineage (NCBI taxonomy): Eukaryota > Metazoa > Chordata > Actinopteri > Siluriformes > Clariidae > Dinotopterus > Dinotopterus cunningtoni. Next base: position 12,521,186 of record JAOTRS010000025.1, read on the forward strand.
ACTAAACATGAAATAAACAGATAGAACAGGACATGATGATATTTAATAAAAAATAAACCGCATTGCTGTGGAGAATCTTCAGGATGATGAGAGTAACCCTTCTTCGTTGCTCCGACACTGAAACACACACACACACACACACACACACACCATGTTGACAGAACTCTGCGCTTGCATGTGTGTGTGTGCTTTAAATGTT
>JAOTRS010000025.1:12648871-12659485 GCA_028565755.1 Dinotopterus cunningtoni
TGTCCGCGCTGTGTAACGGAGAGACAGGCGGTTTATTCGGGACTCTGGTGAAGATGGAGAGAGAGAGAGAGAGAGAGCGGAGATGAAGGTTTCTGCAGAACCCCGGAGGTGAAGGACTGAGGCGGGAGGCTGGAGGTGAAAATGAGGTGAGGAGGAAACGCGGTTCCAAACAGAAGCGAGCCAGGACACCGAGCGGCCCGGTTCTGCTGGATCTTTTCTCTCTGTCACTTTTTGACTTTGGCTGATCACACGCAGCGCTCAAGTCCTTTATTCCCTTTATTTTTTATTTTTTGCTTTTATATTTTTTGTACCGCTCGAGATACACACACACACACGCACACACACACAGTGAGTGTGTCCGCGCGTCCTCGGGATGTGATGTGTGTGGTCGCCGCGCGGATCCGTCACCCCCTTCTTCCCTCCCGCTTCGTGAAGACTGGTGTTCGGCGCGTGCAGAATGGCGCGGTTCACAGACGAGGCGCCGGCCCGGTACGGCGGAGGTGGAGGTGGCAGTGCAGTGGCGCATGCGCACGGGCAGGGCGGCGCAGCGCGCGGGGCCAGCAGGCAGGGCGGCCCACCGGGAGCGCAGCGGGTGTACAAACAGTCCATGGCCCAACGCGCGCGCACCATGGCCCTGTACAACCCCATCCCGGTGCGACAGAACTGCTTCACCGTCAACCGCTCCCTGTTCATCTTCAGCGAGGACAACTTCGTGAGAAAATACGCCAAAAAGATCACCGAGTGGCCATATCCTTCCAGTTCTGTTAACCCCCTCCCCCCAAAAGACACACACACACACACACACACACTCTCACTCTCTGATGACGGTAGGAGAGTGCTCAGGTCACCTACACACGGTTCAGCCGTCAGAGTGGGCATTAAATCTGGGCGCTGATTGGTCACTGGCTGCTTTACTACACACCAGGTGCAGGCCACGCCCAGGGTTATTTTATTTATTTAGGGGGGGGGGGTGTAGTATGGTGAGATATAGTAGAGTAATCTCCATCATACAGTTAGTATGTCTCCTGAGCAGTGATAATAACGTGTGTGAGTGTGTGTGCGCGGGCGTTTGAGTGCGTGTGTGCGCGCGTGCAGCTCCTCGACTTGCTGATGTCAGCATGTGCAATCTGTTACTCAGGTCGAAGCGGGGAGGGGGGAAGAGGAGGGGGGAGGGGTGCATCCACCATTTCCTCTCTCTTTCCTTCTCCAAAAGGTTTCAGGAGGAAGTGTGTGTGTGTGTGTGTGTGTGTGTAGTTTTTGTGTGAATTCTTTGCTGTTCCTGCTGCAGTGTGATCAGACTGGTTGTGATTTGTGTGTGTGTGTGTGTGTGTGCATGGCTTTTTCACAGTTGTCAGGTTTGCTGTGTGGAAGCTGCTGATTTTTAGGTGACTAAGCAAATATTAAAGCTGTCCGCTCGACTTAATAGTTATTCACAGATGGATTTCTATTGAAAAAGAATGTGTTTATAATGGTGTGTGGGTTCAAGGCTGTGTGGAACGCAGGTTCTACTGAATGCTCAGCTTTTTCCTCAACAACATTCCAGTCCTCTGTTTGATTTGTGTTGAAATTATTGCGACATGTACAATTATTGGACTCATGCTTTCCGTAAATCTGCACATTTACTCGATTTTCTCTGATTTGCAGTTTATCTCTATTTACTTTGAATTCAGTTATATTATTAGTATGAAACCCTTAATACTGGACAAATGTTTTTTATATATTCTGTATATAAATACAGCTGTTCTGATATTCAGAAAAAGCTTTTCTATAAAGAATACATTCATACTGGGGAACCAACAATTCAGACCCAGTAAGGCCAAACCTTTTCATGTTTTTTGCTCCTTGAGCAGATATAGATCCTGAAATTAGGCTTATTCGTAGACCATGAACTCGATGGCAAGCTAGATTGTTACATTTCCCGTCACAGGTGTATTTGGTGAAAATGGTTTCCCTCATCTGGTGAGCGTACATACTGTAAAGCAAACGTGACTTTACTGTAGCAATATTCTTAGTGGCAATGAATAACATTCTTGTTAACCCTGTTGGTACAAACAAAGATTTTATGTGGCAAACTGGGACAAGCAAAGTAATACACAGTAAACCAGGCCAGTGCTGTTATACTTAATATAAGCATTCTTAAAAGGATGATTATTCCATCAAATTGGTAAACAGTAAATACCTGTTGTATAAAGTTATGTAATGCCATAGATTATGTCAAAATAATGGTAAGGACACCTTCAGTGTGGTAATGACAAAGATTTTACAGACAGTGGTAATTGTAATAAAGTAATATGCAACAGATTTGCGATATAGTGACTTGATACAGTAATGACATAGATAACTGTTTATGGAATTAATGTACAGTATATCACCATGTATGTCATTACTGTTTCACATCACCATGCTGGCATTACTGTACCACACCACCATTCTGGCATTACTGTATATCACCATCCTAGCATAATTGTACCACAACACTGTCCTGGCAGCACAGTAATGCCAAAGACAGTGACATGATACAGTGATGCCAGGATAGTGATACACAGCAAAGCCATATAAGGTGATGTGATACAGTAATGCCATCAACAGTGATGTGATGCAGTAATGCCATAGACAGTGATGTGATACAGTAATACCACAGACGGTGATACAGTAATGCCACAGAGGGTGATACAGTTATGCCATAGACAGTGATGTAATACAGTAATGCCATAAACGGTGATACAGTAATGCCATAGATGGTGATGTGATACAGTAATGCCATAGATGGTGATACAGTAATGCCATTGACGGTGATACAGTAATGCCATAGACGGTGATGTGATACAGTAATGCCATAGAGGGTGATACAGTAATGCCATAGACAGTGATGTAATACAGTAATGCCATAAATGGTGATACAGTAATGCCATAGATGGTGATGTGATACAGTAATGCCATAGATGGTGATACAGTAATGCCATAGATGGTGATGTGATACAGTAATGCCATAGACGGTGATACAGTAATGCCATAGACAGTGATGTGATGCAGTAATGTCATAGACGGGGATGTAATACAGTAATGCCATAGACGGTGATGTAATACAGTAATGCCATAGACGGTGATACAGTAATGCCATAGACAGTGATGTGATGCAGTAATGCCATAGACGGTGATACAGTAATGCCATAGACAGGGATGTGATGCAGTAATGCCATTGACAGTGATACAGTAACGGCATAGATGGTGATGTGATACAAGAATGCCATAGAAGGTGATACAGTGATGCCATAGAAGGTGATGTGTTACAGTAATGCCATGGACAATAATAAAGTAATGCCATAGAGGGTGATGTGATGCAGTAATGCCATAGATGGTGATTTGATACAGTGATGCCATAGAAGGTGATGTGTTACAGTAATGCAATGGACAATAATACAGCAATGCCATAGAGGATGATGTGATGCAGTAATGCCATAGATGGTGATTTGATACAGTGATGCCATAGACAGCGATACAGTAATGCAACTGACAGTGATGTGAAACAGTAATGCCATAGACAGTGATGTGATACAGTAATGCTATAGATGGTGATACAGTAATGCCATAGACGGTGATACAATAATGCCATAGATGGTGATGTGATACAGTAATGCCATAGACGGTGATGTGATGCAGTAATGCCATTGACAGTGATACAGTAATGCCAAGACAGTGATGTGATACAGTAATGCTATAGATGATGATACAGTAATGCCATAGACGGTGATACAATAATGCCATAGATGGTGATGTGATACAGTAATGCCATAGACAGTGATACAGTAATGCCATAGACGGTGATGTGATACAGTAATGCCATAGACAGTGATACAGTAATGCCATAGACAGTGGTGTGATGCAGTAATGCCACAGGCGGTGATACAGTAATGCCATAGACGGTGATGTGATGCAGTAATGCCAGACGGTTTAAGTAATGATTAAGTAATGCCATAGACAATGATGTGATACAGTAATGCCATAGATGACTGTAATGTGATACATTAATGCCATAGATGGTGATGTGACACAGTAATGCCATAGACAGTGATGTGATACAAAAATGCCATAGACAGTGATGTGATACGGTAATGCCATGGATGGTGATGTGATACAATAATGCCATAGACAGTGATACAGTAATGCCAAGACAGTGATGAGATACAGTAATGCCATAGACGGTGATGCAGTAATGCCATTGACGGTGATACAGTAATGCCATATACAATGATGTAATACAGTAATGCCATATACGGTGATACAGTAAGGCCATAGATGGTGATGTGATACAGTAATGCAATAGACGATGATGTGATGCAGTAATGCCATAGACGGTGATACAGTAATGCCATAGACTGTAATTTGATACAGTAATGCCATAGATGGTGATGTGATACAGTAATGCCATAGATGGTAATGTGATACAATAATGCCATAGATAGTGATACAGTAATGCCATAGATTGTGATGTGATACATTAATGCCATAGATGGTGATACAGTAATGCTATAGACAGTGATGTTATGCAATAATACCATAGAGTGTGATGTGAGACAGTAATACCATAGACGGTGATACAGTAATGGCATAGATAGTGATACAATGATGCCATAGACTGTGATGTGATACAGTAATGCCGTAGATGGTATTGTGATACAGTAATGCCATAGATAGTGATACAATAATGCCATACACTGTAATGTAATACAGTAATGCCAAAAGAAGGTGATGTAATACAGTAATGCCATAGATGGTGATGTGATACAGTAATGCCATAGACAGTGATGTCATAGAATAATGCCATAGATGGTAATGTGATTTAGTAATGTCATAGTTGGTGATACAGTAATGCCATAGACAGTGATGTGATACAGTAATGCAATAGATGGTGATGTGATACAGTTGTGCCATGGATATTGATGAGGTTCAGTGATGCCGTAGACGGTGATGTGTTACAGTAATGCGATAGATGGTGATGTGATACAGTAATGCCATAGACGGTGATACAGTAATGCCATAGACGGTGATACAGTAATGCCATAGACTGTGATGTCATATAGTAATGCCAATGATGGTGATGTGATACAGTTATGCCATAGATGGTGATAGTGTAATGCAACTGTCAATAATGTGACACAGTAATGCCATAGATGGTAATACAGTAATGCCTAACACACCTAACACACAGTATAAAAGCAGATCAATTCCTGCTTGCTGTTTCACCCACATGAGGATGGGTTCCCTGTTGAGTCCTCTCAGGGTTTCTTCCTATTGCCATCTCAGGGAGTTTTTCCTTGCCACTGTCGCCCTTGGCTTGTTCATCAGGTACTATCTGACCATTCTGATTCATACACATTCACATTCCATACAAACTTAAATAATTCTTTTGATTGTCTAAAGCTTCTTTACGACAATGATAAATGTTAGAAGCGCTATACAAATAAAAGTGAATTGAATTGAATTGAATTAATGTGCCATAACGGTGATGTGATACAGTAATGCAATAGACGGTGATACAGTAATGCCATAGACAGGGATGTGATTCAGTAGTGCCAAAGTTGGTGATACAGTAATGCTGTAGACGCTGATATGATACAGTAATGCCATAGACAGTGATGTCATAGAATAATGCCATAGATAGTAATGTGATTTAGTAATGTCATAGACGGTGATACAGTAATGCCATGGATAATGATACAGTAATGCCATTGACAGTGATGTGATACAGTACTGCCATAAACGGTGATGTGATACAGTAATGCCATAGACAGTGATGTGATACTGAAATGCAATAGATGGGGATGTGATACAGTTATGCCATGGATGTTGATGTGGTTCAGTAATGCCGTAGACAGTGATGTGATACAATAATGCCATAGATGGTGATGTGATTTAGTAATGCCATAGATGGTGATGTGATGCAGTAATGCCATAGACGGTGATACAGTAATGCCATAGATAGTGATACAGTAATGGCATAGACTGTGATGTGATATAGTAATTTCATAGATGGTGATGTGATACAGTAATGCCATCGACTGTGATATGATATAGTAATGCGATTGATAGTGATGTGATACAGTAATGCCATAGACAGTGATGTGATACAGTAATGCCATAAATGGTGATGAGATACAGTATTGCAATAGACGGTGATACAGTAATGCCATAGACAGTGATGTCATACAATAATGCCATAGATGGTGATGTGATTTGGTAATGCGATAGATGGTGATGTGATACAATAATGCCATAGACGGTGATACAGTAATGCCATATAGTGTGATGTGAGACAGTAATGCCATAGACGCTAATACAGTAATGCCATAGACTGTGATGCCATATAGTAATGCCATAGACGGTGATGTGATACAGTAATGCCATAGATGGTGATACAGTAATGCCATAGATGGTGATACAGTAATGGCATAGATGGTGATGTGATACAGTAATGCCATAGACGGTGATAGTGTAATGCAGCTGTTCATAATGTGATACAATAATGCTATAGACGGTGATACAGTAATGCCATGGACAGTGATATGATACAGTAATGCCATAGATGGTGATACAGTAATGCTTTGGATGATGATATACAGTAATACCATAGAAGGTGATGTGATACAGTAATGGCACAGACAGTGATATGATACAGTAATGGCATAGACAGTGATACCGTAATGCTTGGATGATGATATACAGTAATACCATAGAAGGTGATGTGATACAGTGATGCCATAGACAGGGATGTAATTCAGTAATGCCAAAGATGGTGATACAGTGATGCAACTGACAGTGATGTGATACAGTAATGGCATAGACAGTGATACCGTAATGCTTGGATGATGATATACAGTAATACCATAGAAGGTGATGTGATACAGTGATGCCATAGACAGGGATGTAATTCAGTAATGCCAAAGATGGTGATACAGTGATGCAACTGACAGTGATGTGATACAGTAATGCCAGGCCAGGGGTAGCTCAGTGGTTAAGGCATTGGACTACGTTTCGAAAGATCCCAGGTTCAAACCCCACAACCACCAAGTTGCCACCTTGAGCAAAGCCCTTAACCCTCAACTGCTCAGATGTATAATGAGATATGTAAGTCGCTCTGGATAAGAGCGTCTGCCAAATGCCTAAATGTAAATGTAATGCCATAGAAAATAATGTGATACAGTAATGCCATAGACGGTGATACAGTAATGTCATAGACTGTGATGTCATATAGTAATGCCATAGATGGTGATGTGATACTGTAATGCCATAGACTGTGATGTGATACAGTAATGCCATAGATGGTGATACAGTTTTGATGAAGCCTCCCTACAGCACTGCATTGTATTTAGCAGAATTTTTTTTTATTTAGTAAAAAAAGTAGAAAGAAAGTGCTTTTTGAATGAGTGAAGACAGCTCATGTTTCTAGACTGCAGAAATGTGATCTATGACACAAGCAGGCTGTGACTGAGTGAACGTCGGTTTCTCTGAGCGGTTAGAGATCTCTAATCCACTTTCAGATAAATCCCTCTGGTGTATGTGGCAAAGATCCAACATAATCAATAGTCTACAAGGACCTTTAATGGACCTTTAACATTGGTTATGGGTTAACACACACACACACAAACACACACACACACACACCATTTAATTTGCTTTATTATAAATGGTTCATGTTTAAAAAGCTGTTTCACTTTCACATTATCTTAGTTTGTTTTAGGATTTTTGAAGGTTTGTTTTTTTCCTCTTTGGCTTCACACACTCTTGTGTTAACACCTTATTGTTCAGTCAAAATGTCGTCACACATTTAAGAAACAGGTCAAACACATAAGAAATAAGAATTCTATTTTAATTCTAATGTTTTTTTTATATCATAGTTTTATTACTGCGGCGTCTCAGTGTCTGGTGTATGAACAATAAAACTCTTACTATATTTCATTCTTTTACTTTCTAAATTAAATCTCATATTCATTGATTTTCCAGACTTTTTATCCAGGCTATTAGGTGAAAGGTCTGGATAATCAGCTGACCTGAGTGAAAGGTGATGGCAGCTTTTAATGCGTAAGCATTAATGATTAGCTCGTAGCTATAAATAAGACAATTCACAGTGGTTGTTTTATTCAGAGTGCTGCTGAGGAACGTGGAGAACAAACACATGCTTCTCTGTCTGTGGTGTTAAACATATTATTCTTTAAGGATGACGATGCGGTTTATGATGTTAATTCAGTAACATGACTAGAGAAGGAAACAGAAATAAAAGTCTGTGATAATCGGTAAAATCTCTTTGTTTCTCTACAGATAAACTGTTTGGGATAAATGTGTGTGATTGTGGATCTGCTGCAGAATCTCTCATGGTTCATTTTTAGAAACCTGTGCAGTGGTGGCTCAGAGGGATCAGGCCCTGAGTTACTGATCGGATGGTCGGCGGTCCGAGCCTCGGCTCCCCCAGGTTGCCGTTGTTGGGCCCTTAAGCGAGGCCCTTAACCCCATCTGCTCCAGGGGCGCTGTATCATGGCTGGCCCTGCGCTCTGACCCCAGTTCCGCTGGGATACGTAAAGAAAGAGTTTCACTGAGCAGTGATGTATATGTGACAGATAAAGGCGTAACTAACTAACTCTCGTTAGTTTAGCTGCAGGTTTTTTTTTTTTCGGGTTCTCGTGTCGGCTCTAGTGAAAGAGAACGTGTGAACACCAGAGGGAGACCGGAGTTCCCAGAGATCTGAGATGTGCAGGGTTTTCTCTTGTCCAGTACGTGATCTAGATCCATCTGCAGAATCTTAATTATTTAAACACTGTTCTTTCTGCCTCAGTCTCGCTCTTGATTTTCTACTGGACAGAGACAAGCTTTAGTGTCTTTAGCTGTATTATGATTTCAATGTTTAATCTGCAGGTTTCATTATGTTTCAGATTTAACAACAATAATAATATTTAAAGTCTATGAAACTGTGACAAATTTGCTATACAAAAAAAAATCATGCAGTTACAATCGAGTACACCAGATCGGAGTCGATCCTCTTTTGACCTGTAAGAGGATGTTGGTTCGGGACAGTAGGGGAAGTCACACCTCAAATTAATGTACAGGTCTGTATTAAAGAGCGAGTGGGATCAATATCCGTACCAGGGTGACATTTCTTCTATTTCATTCATTTAGTTCTAAGCTGTGGCGCCTTATCTGGAGTGTAGGGGAAGGCTAGCATTTAGCATTTAGTTATCTGATAGAGTACTGTTGGATCAGACTCTGAAGCAGGCTGGGAAATTTCTTAATGAACGCATGTGATTGTGCATTTGTTGCAGTATTGTGATGAAGTACAGTTGAGTATACAAGTATACTGTGGTTTTTGCTTAGTGAATAGTGTAAATAGGTTTGATCCGTACCTTACAGCAGGTACACCAGATCAGCGCTCATCCTGCCAGTCACTACACGGTGAAGACTCACACCTGAGTTTCATAGTCAGAGTGACGGTTCGTACCTGAGGTGACACCACGGGTCGCATGTTTTAGTGCACGTGATGACGCCCGTTCTTCATCGCAGTATATCATAAAGCTGAATATCGACACATGCCTGACTCAGGCTCTTCATATTTCCACTATTTCCAAACGGATTTGCTAAAAATAAATCAAAACTGTAGCTCTAAAAATAACCGTGGGCCGAAAGAGAGATCAGTGATGTGTTCTTTTCCCTGCTCGGGTTGTGTTTCCTGCTGAGGGATTGTGATGAAGAGAGAGAGAGAAAGAGAGAGAGGTGCCCAAGGAACAGAACCTAACTCTTTATAAAAAAGCCTTATCTGTATCAGGTTTAGTTTTTATTTAATAAAGATAAAACCATCCAGTCTGTAGGATTAGGCGTGACCCATGAACGCCGCGCTGCTCGAGGTTCTGTTCGACTCTGTGTGATTTTATCCACATTGCTTTTAATCGCAGATGTTCCAGATGTAGCTGTAGGTCCCTAATAAACAGGCCAGAGGTGAGGGTGTGAGAGGGAGCCGTGTTCCAGGTGTGTGACGCTGCAGTCTGCTGGCTTCCTGTCTGGTGGCTCGGGAGACGGCGAGTCCAGTGGGAGACGGGAGTGAGCACCTGAGCTCGTCTGACAAACAGGAGAGAAAATGGATGCTGTGAAAACAGCACACACACGCACACACACACACACACACACACACACACACACACACACAGCGTAAGGTTCATAACAATAATGTGTGTAACAGATCAGAGAACAATATCATGAGGCAGACGCTTCAGCTCAGGATTTATTTCACTCAGAGCCACAAACACTTCCTGTTTAAATTATTAGAGTAAATTAGGTCAAAGGTCAAAGGTACACACATTCACTGATCTCCAACTTATTAATCAACTGTCTCTCTCTCTAGGTGAGAGAGGGGGATTAGTAGGTGAGATAGGGGTGTTAGTAGGTGAGATGGGGTATTAGTAGGTGAGATAGGGGTATTAGTAGGTGAGATAGGGATATTAGTAGGTGAGATAGGGGGATTAGTAGGTGAGATAGGGGTATTAGTAGGTGAGATGGGGTATTAGTAGGTGAGATAGGGGTATTAGTGGGTGAGATAGGGGTATTAGTAGGTGAGAGAGGGGTATTAGTAGG
>JAOTRS010000025.1:12691740-12701867 GCA_028565755.1 Dinotopterus cunningtoni
TTACGTTGCTTAAATTCGATCCTAAAAATATTGAATTTAATTTTAATTATAAATTTGTACTGTAATGTTACTACTGTAATTATGAATTCGTTTAATTAAAATGTTTTACTTGATTTTATCTGCAACTACGTGCGGCTCATTAATCCTGGAGAGAACGAACTGATGCCTGAGGTGTCAGTCTATAGTTATATAGCGCCACTTAGCAGTAAAAGCCAGCAAACGCACAAACCCAAATGCTGTCGCCACACGCCGCAACGGTAAAAGTAACATACCGGTTGTCCACCTACTGTACACTGACACATAAATCTCACCTACATTGATACATGAAACAGTCACCTACACTGCATGTAGACCAACACATTCACCATCACTTATACCCACTCCGGCAGGTACAGTATCATGTCCCCCATCACATACACCTACACTGTTAACTTCACTACCTCCACAACACCTACACTATCACCTATACCATCATCTACACCTACCATTACCTAAACTTACAGTGACACATACACCTACACCTTCACTGACACCTACACCATCGTTTACACTCACAAATACACCATCACATACACTGATACCTAAAATGACAGGTACACCATCGGCTACACCTTCACCATCATCTCCACCTATACTGACATCTACACCAGCCTGCCACCCACAGATGATGTTATTCTTCGATGTACTGAGAAATGTGAAATGTGCAGATGGGGTCTCTGATGGAGCAGCAGCTCCAAGTGCATTGTTTCCCAAACAGGCAGCGGTGCCTTCACCACACAGAGGGGATGATGGATTTCCAATATTCATCTATTCCCTTCTCTCTCCATCTCCTGTCCTGTGAATTTGTGGCTCTCCTCATGTGTCCCCATCCCCTGTCTCTGGAATATGGGATACTTTTACCCAAACTTACTGTCCCAGTACTCAATACAGGACACACTAAGTTTCTGAGTATCTGCATTCCAGTGACTATATGACCACTCACTAATTCCCCAAAACCAAGGGCAATACTGGTCCCCTGCTCTGGTGTTCAGGGAGACTGTGGGAAAGAGAAAACAAGCAAAATCAGAGTAAATGAATGAATGTATGAATGAATAAATAAACGAATGATCCTAGTTTTTCCCCAATTATAGTGGTATTCCAATGGATGATAAGTGTAACAATTTGTATTCCTGTTTTATTTCTGTGTGTAATCTGTTTCTTCTTCCTGTACCTGTCTCTCTTGTGTGTTTTTACTCTAACCTCCCTGTATTCTTCTTGCAGCGGGCGCATTCATTATAAGGATATGTACAGTTTATTGCGAGTTATCGACCCCCCACTGGGCTTAGGAAAGAAATGCCCTCATAGGGTGGCCTGCAAGGTTTGATTTCTGCTAAAAACTAATAGCACCTGCTAGCATCCAAAATGGAATGACTCTTGCTTATCTTCAGTTTTTTTCTTTTTGTTTGACTTTTTGAATACATTTCACCATTTCAACTTGCATTCTGATATGAAAAAGAGAATGTGCAGGACAATGCAGACACTCTCAGATGCATGAAATGCCCCACTTTGAATGAAAATATTAAAATAAATGTAACACTTAGTTAAAATGAAAAAAGGCATCTTTTTTCCGCTTGCTAGGCTTAGTTGACATGATAGCGTGCATTGTTCTGGGGGGGGGGCAGAAACTGCATTGACATAAAAGTGCCATTATACTCGCATGTCTGCAGCGGGACTTTATGCCTGTTCTATGAAGCTTTACATAGAACATTCCAGAAGGGTGAGATATTCAATCCACCCGCTCTCCTCCTCCTCTTCTTTCTTGTCTTCTTTCCTCTTGTCACAGCAGATAAACCAGTGAGGGAGACTATGTAATCTTTCTCCTTCACCAGTCTAAACTAGTAACCTTCTTTTTTTTTGTTTTGTTCTCCTCCCCCACCTTCTTTTTCTCTTTCCTTTTGGATTTTCTCCCTCTGGACCCCATGCACCCTGGTGCGGTCATGTTTTTTTTTGTTTTTTTGGTCATCCCAGTGGCAGGATCAGTTACAGGGATATGTATGACATGCTCAGGCAAATGTCTCCGCCGTTAGGCCTGGGGAAGAAGTGCCCTGCACGGGTTGCATACAAGGTAGAGGGAACTGACTCCGAGTGGCCACAAGCTGTGTGTCGTATCTGTTGGTGTTTACTTTTCCTTTGTCTCCCTCTCTTTTTTGCCCTCCTTTGTTCTCTGATGTGAGGCAAATGCTGTTGTGATTCTTTGGCTTGGGGGGGTCGTGGTGGTGGGGCAGTCCGTGTTAGCTAGACCAATCCACAGGGAAGCGGGAACGGAAGGACCTTCTCAGTGCTTTTGCGCCGCATAGGGGACACACACAAACATACCTCCACACACACACACGTGCACACACCTACACACACACACACACACACACACACACACACACGCACACACGCACACACTCGCACACAGAAACATGCATGTCCTCACATGGTCTAGACCATCTCATGGAATTGTAGGAAAAAACTTCAGACTGGTGGAAGAATGAAATAATATAATTACTGAGTTCAAGTTCAGTACATTAAAGCAGCTGCAGTGCTTTAATGTTAATTTAGATAAAAAGTTATTTCCACCAAACTTTGGAAATAAATATAAACCTATTTATACATCATTGGAATCATCATGTGCATGACACACACTACACACAGCACACACATCTTCAGATACAGGCATGTGCGTGTGTAGCAGTGCTGGAAAGGTCTAACGGACTTCAGTCCCCCGAATCCCTCAGTCCTGTGGATGGCACTTCCTCAAAATCTTTGTGTGGATCAGCTCTCTCTCTTCATATCTCTTTCTCTCTCTCTCTTTCTTTCACGCTCAGACACACACACACACACACACACACACACACACACTTTACAGGACGGAGGTAAGTCATAGCGACAGCAATATTAAGCTTATATAGGACAATCTTGTACTTGGAGTCACTGTGGAGTAAGGACATTGTTTCATGGCAAAAGTCCAACATTATTCAACAATAGGTCAACAATTTACTTTATTTCCTCTGTCAATGCAGTTCTCCTGTGTTTCTGGCCCCTCCTCTTGGCATTCAGTCTCACCCTGTGCATGGCCAGCCTCCTGGGACTCTGCCATCCCCCTCTGCCCTCCATCTCTCTCTCTCTCTCTCTCTCTTTCACACACAAACACTCCAAGTCCAAGTTCTCAGAAGACACGACTCTTTTTTCATTAAATCTGTTATTTAAAAAAATGATCAAAAAAAAAAATGTTCAAACCCATATTCCATAATTTAATTGAATCCAGTTGTAGTTATAAATTCAGTCTTAATTTTAAACTATTTTAAAATCACTTTATGGACTAAAACACATGTAGTGTTTAAAGCTTTGTGCAACTGATCAAAATGTTTAAATCTGAGCTCCTCTGGTGCGTCCTTCAGTGAGCCCTTAACCCTCAACCGTATCTCATTTTATTCTATTAGATATGTCAAACAAATAAATAAATTAATTAATTAATTAATAAATCATCATCATGTGCCGTGTGGTCGGAGGTCGACCAGTTTAAAGACATCTAGCTGCCGCATGTCTCATTCCTGCGCAGCGTCATCAGTACAGCCGTCTTTTTTTGGTGGTCAATTTTCTTTATAGCAGATTAGTTCTGCAGGTCTGCCTTTACTGATTGTGTGTTTGGGGCTCGACACGATTTGCTGCCCAATGCAATGGCTGGGAGAACTTTATTTTACACAGCACAGTACAGCATGGGAAACACATTCACTCGAGAACCAGACCCAATTCAGCCTTAGCATGAACCAGAGCACATTCAACAGGTCACACACACACTTAACACACACAAACATGGCCGAAGCCACTAGCCCAAACAACCTTCCCCAACAGGGTGAACACATAGAAAACCTCCCCCAAGGCATGATGGTCGTCAGCCGCCACCCCGCCTACGCCACACTGCCCCCACCCGAGCTGTGACCGTCCCCGGTCACCATGACTCTCTCAGTCTCGGAGGCGTGAAGGCGGTCGGCGCTCTGGCGTTGTAAACGCCGGGGTCCTTTTGTGGGGGAGGGAAGAGCGCAAACATTGTCCTGAGGTGGTCCGGCCTCCGCAGAGTTCGATGTTTCGCCAGCGTGCGGCTGGTAGGGAGCAAGATGGTCTCGGTGGAGCACAACCACTCGCGCCTGCCCCGCCAACCGCACCCGGTAGACGACATTGGAGAGCTGAGCAATTACCGTACAGAGGCCCACCCAGTGGGACACAAGCTTGGGCGAGAGCCCCCTCTTCTTTCCGGGGAAATACACCCATACCTGCTCTCCAGTAGCAAAGTCTCGCCCCCGGCTGTGAGTGTCCACGCCCATATGCTCCATAGGTGCCCCCACCCGAAAGTCCTGCAGCGGTGCCCGCGAGCGCTGGGTGGGGCCCTTCTTTGCCGTGCAGAGGCCGCATCGGTGGACAAAGAGTTTACTGTCGGTATGACAGCCCGGCCAGTAGAAACAAGCGTGCAAATGCCGCAGAGTTTTAGTCACCCCGACGTGTCCCGAACCGGAATGTCCATGCACCAAATCCAGTACACATGTCCGCAAAGCCCTTGGTACCAGCCCTTCGTGCAACGCTAGGTGAGTAAACTGGGAGCGAAGAGCTTTTACCTCTCGCCCTAGATGAGCGACTGCGGTGTAATCCGGTCTCAGGTTCGCTTTAACCCAACCCAATACCTTATGCAGAACCGGATCCTTCTCCTGCTCGGCAATGAGTTGATCATGGTCTAGCTGTGGCACCGGCGAAACAACTACAGTTGGTGCTCAATTCAGACCCAATTCAGCCTTAGCATAACCTGGAGCACATTCAACAGGTCACACACACACTTAACACACACAAACATGGCCGAAGCCACTAGCCCAAACAACCTTCCCCAACAGGCTGAACACATAGAAAACCTCCCCCAAGGCATGATGGTCGTCAGCCGCCGCCCCGCCTACGCCACAATATTAAACAAAGATAACTCTACTAAATGTAAAAAGGAGTTTTTAAATGATGATTTCACCTATTAAGGGGAAAAGCTTTCCAAACCTCCCTGACCCTATGTGAAAAAGTAATTACCTTCCCTGCATTAAATTATGAAGAAACTGTGATCTGTGATCATTTCTTTTTTACAAAACTGAGGTCATTATTATTTTTTTAATTACGAAATAATACATAAATGCATATGCACAATACATAATTGCTCCTTGGGCGCATAAAATAGTGGAAGTGACCTCTGGTGATCTATTACCCAGTAAAGAAGATTAGGCTGAGTAAGGCCGTAGTCAGTTGGGTATAATAAACAGAATAATAACATTTAGATAAAGAGAGCTTCACTGGGAACATTGTGTACATAATATACCAAAAAGAAAAGAACTGGGACATTGTGTACATAATATCCCATATAGTTAACATTTACACTTAAAGCATTATGAATTATTGGCACAAACTCAGGATTGCTGCACTCGCAACACCTTCATGTAACTTACTTACCCAGTTTGTGGTAATAGATACACAGATGATTGTTTCACTCATTTTCTTCCCTCTTGTTTCATACCACCTTTTACTGTACAATTCTGGTTTTATGATCAGTGGTGCCTCATCCATATGTCTCTTATTCAACAAATATTAATCTTCATAAAGTTCTGATTCAAAACCACACATTTGAAATTCAATTAAACTATACATTAAACATTAATACATTTTTGAAATTCTTCTTTTTCATCGATTTGCTGATATTCCTCCATGTTATGCAATTTCAAGGCAGCGCATCCTTGACCAACTTAACCTCCATAGAGTTATTATTACACTTAGTATTAAAAATAGGAACCAAAGCAAGTGGTACTAGACATTCATGGGGCAAAAGTCTTTCTTCCCCATGCTCACAATTTCAACATTTTTAGCAGAGTTGAAGTACACAGAACAGTAATGACAAAGACTTTAATTACACTACAGCCACCAGTAACATTTTGTAGCAAATGATCTAAATTAAATGTAATGCAGCGCAAGTGGTGTGTCTTTAATTCAAAATTCAAGTTGCAAAGAACTTTATTAATTCCAGAGGGAAATTGCTTCACAAAGGAAACAAAAAAATCCATACATTAGTACATGTGAAATACCAGTTTCCCCATCAAAAGCTGAGAAAAACCAGAAACACCTCCTTTCTCTGATTTTTAAATGCTTGGACTAGTTGTGTTGTCTAACTGCAAAGCATAGACAACACATGGTTTTAGGTAGTGTGGCTTTGGACTGAACATTTTGCTGAAACATGTTAAACTTGGTTAAAGATACCTAGAACACAGTTAAAGTAACGTTTAAAACCACTTGAAATTTTGCAGCTAGACTGTGCTGCATGACGGCAGACTCATCTTAACTGCCAATTAATAGCCCATAGCGTTACTCAAATGTGTTAGCCTTTTGACCATTTTTTTTAGGCTGTGTCGTTATAATTGTCAGCCTGTCCCAACAGATCTAAGGTTTCAAGTCACTGCTATCTCTCATCCCTCTCTTTCTCAAGTCTTTAGCATTACTTCTCTACGTTCCTCCTCAATGCTTTCCTTCTCTGTGCACATTTCCCAGCTCTATTCCTCAGGCAGTCAATTCTGTTCTGTTAATCTAAAGATAGATGGATTCTCAGGCTTGGCATATCCCCTTCCTCACAGAATGACTCAGAATGACTCTTCATTTGTTTTCTTGTTATTTTATTCCCTGGAGAACGCTGCTCTGGTCTCACCCAACAGTCTGCACCTATTTTTGCACTAAGACCAGAGTGTCTGGGTTGAGTTATTTTACTCATTTAGTCCTCAATAATGACAACTACCACTAAGATGAATCAAGGAGCTAGAATCAAGTGAACAAACACTGCTTTCTGTATTGGGCTGCACTGCTGCTTGCTGTTATGCATGTGGATGCATGAGATGTTGCATGCTGATGTGTGTTTATATGCATGTATGTGTGTTTAATGGGTGGTGGTAGGTGTTGCATGCCAAAGGACGTCCTCTGGTATTGTCACACTCGTCGCACAAACGTTCGGATACGCGTATGTATCCAAAAGCAGGAACATTCCAGACCAGAGCTGAATGGACTGAACATTAAAGCAGCAGGAGATTGTTCTGTTTTAATTTGTTCATTCATCCATAACTCTGACTTGATCTGGAGAAACTCATTAAAGGAAAGCTCTTTGACTGACTGTGTAATCACTGAGCCTGTGAGGGTGAAAATACTCCAGCTGGTTTAGGCTCTTTCGCCTTAAAAGCTTAGTGCAACCAGAAAGCTGAAAGATTCTCATTATTAATTATTAAATAAAGAGCTAGTAAAGGTGAGCACCTTACAGTTACTGGAGTGGAATAAATATATAAAATGTCTAATGGCTACATTGGTACTTCCACAGACAGCAATCTGAATCAAATCAGTTAGTTCTTGTATATCAAAGAAACATAAAAGAGACAGAAAAGTTAAGGTCAGAGTGCACGCTGGTAGGGAGGAATTAAAGGAAGCACAGAGAGCCATTGAGCTTATCCTATCACTATCTCATACCAACTGCCTTCCAGTTTCAGTACAGTGTCTCTCACTTACTGTATATGCACACACAACACACACACACACACACACACACAACACACACACTACTTGGGGTGGGTAAGAAAGCTCTCACGCTCCCAAAGAATAACCTGTTCTGATTGGCCCCCTGCAGAGACTCCTGCGAATGGATTTGCCAGTTGCAGATGACAACACGGTGCACTTCAACTCTACTCTCATGGCCTTAATCCGCACTGCTCTGGACATCAAGATCGCCAAGGGTGGGGAAGGTTTGGCGTCTCTTTTTACCTTCTGTCCATCTCTCCTACATTTTATCCTGATGTAGCTTCTGTAAAAGACAGAATGTGGGAGTAGCATTAAGGGCGAGCTCACAAGGCTAGCTCTTTTGAGCTCAGAATAGAATTTGTTCTTTATGCATATGTACAGTACAAGGTGTCTCATGTGTACTTTTGCATTTTGGTGTGGATACTCAGATCAGTTTGATTTTACAGGGTGTATGTGTTTATGAATGGTGGTTTGTCCCCATGACTCTGTGTTTAGGGGGTGTTGATAAGCACCAAATGGATGCTGAACTGAGAAAAGAGATGATGGCAATTTGGCCCAATCTCTCACAGAAGACTCTGGACCTGCTGGTCACACCTCACAAGGGTAAGTCAAAAAGAGAGAGGTTTGTGCGTCTGGGCTTCTTTCACCCTTTTGCCCCTGAGGATCGCTTCCCCTCCGCCTGCCCGGTCCACTGCTCTGCACCCTCTGATGAGCCACGAACTTCAGCATGACTTTCTCCCAAAAACCTGCATATGTTCTACACTTATATTGTGCACTCAGGTCATACACAAATCCACCTTAAAACAAATGTTAACAGATATAGTAAGCACATTTAGAGAATCACATACAGAAATTTCAAACAGTTTAATACCAACATCTGTTTTATAACACCATGAATAGAATGCAGTATTTTAATTGAATTTTGACACATTAAATAATGAAATGAAGGAGTCCATTTGCTAAACTACATCCCTACTAATATGCACACACACACACACACACACACACAAAGCTCCACCACATAACCACACTCACAGCACTCCTCAGAAGATCTCGTGCTGGCTCTCAGATTTCTGTGCCTCGTATCAGAGGGTGTGTGACTATAGACTTAAACACTATAGATGTCTTTTCACTCCAGTTTTTTTTCTTATTTCTTTTTTTTTTTTGTGAATTTACATATGCGCAATAGTTTTGCCACAAAGAATTAAAGAACATATGATGAAGCTTGTACAAATAAAATTTCTAACAAGCATGAGACTTTGCAGCAGTTTATTCATAGGAATAACACACATGTTGCAAAGTCATTTTGATTTTTACAGTTAGTTTGATTTGCACAAAAGCATGCCAGAAAACGAAAGAGTTGAATGCATGGTGCCAGTGCACCTAAGGCACGATGAAGATATTTGTCTTCATTAAAGTTTTAAAGCATGAAATGCAGTAGGATTGAGTGCAAACATTTCTGCTCCTCTAATGAGTTGTATAATTTGTTGCTCTTATAAATGTATGAACATTTCTTAAACTCTGCATGGATACATTTCAAATGCAGCAGATCCTCTAGTATGCTCCAAACACTTTCCCCTGATGGACTGTTTTTAAGCTTTTACACATTCTGAAGCTCAGTTGCACTTGATCATAAATTAAGTCTTAATGTCACTGGAATGTCAGCTTTAGTCAACAAGCTACCAGACCATTTTATCATCAACTCTCACGTCAGGTTGATAATAAAATCTATATTGTACTTTATGAATTGTAATTTATTTCAATATGAATGAAAAGTTAAGAATGAAAAGTTTCTACAGACAGACTTATAGAATAAAAGATTAAAACAAGGTATGGATGTCAAAGGTAGATCAATATCTTATATTTTATTATTATAGAGATTATGTGGAATCTTAATTGAAAAAACTAATTAAAAGTCAATTAAAAAGACCTATAAAAAAGAAGAATCCATGTTAAAAAGCTACATTTTAATTTTGAATGAAAACAGAAGTTTATTTTCTCTAGAACATTCAGTACGTTTACATAACATTTTGTTAGTTCAACTATTGCCAAAATTTTAACATGTTAGTGTAATATAAATCATACTAATTATAAAAACCTTGCAGTAGTGCTGACAACCAGATAATGTGGAGCTTCTTCTGCACGTATGCCTCAGAAGAAGCCACTAATGATATGACGACGCCTTCGGATAACACCATAAACAACGTTACAAACTACATTTCATTTGTATGAAAAAAGTAAAGCATATAGCACGTACCAAATGTACAGCACTGTAAAATTGTCCATGTTTGCTACCAGTTTGCTGCTTAGCTAACTTGATTGTTGATTGTTTTGGTATGTGCTGGGAAAGACCGTTCAGGAATACAGTAATAACAAACTGAAAGGAGGCATACAGTGTCATGTATAAGTATTTGCCCTTCTCCTAAATTTAGTTGTTTTTCTTTTGCACTACGGCCGTGGTTCTCAAAGTGTGTGGCGCGCCCCACTAGTGGGGAATACAGACATGACAGGTGGGGCGCAATGAACGGGAGGGA
>JAOTRS010000025.1:12799281-12812640 GCA_028565755.1 Dinotopterus cunningtoni
GGCACCCATGATCTTCACGAGATCAAACTAAGCCAATGGTTCTTCTCTCTCGCACGCTGCGGAATTGTGGGTATTCGAGTAGTAAACATCCGTTTACTGATTGCAATAGCATTGTGACCGTGTGAGCGCATAAAGAATTTTTTTATTTTGTTGTAATGCATTTTATTTTTTTTTTTTCTTTACTGCGCTTTAGTACTTTAGTGTACTGCAACAATGGCTCCCGTGAAGAAAAAGTTGCAAAAGGAAGGCAGTATGAAGAAGGAGATGATTACGGTAAAAGTTAAAAAAGAAATTATCTGGAAGCGCAAACAAGGTATGCGAGTGGCTGACATCGCAAGGTTTTATAAAAAGTTAGTTAACGATATTATCTTGAACAGTGTAAACTGTTGTTACACACACACACAGGTGAGTCAAAAATTATCCTCACTCCAGTTATATTAAAACTTCTGTTGGCTGAAGATTCACTTGTGATGAAGAGGTGGAGACAGCGGTGCACTAGTGGCTCGCAGCTCAGCCTTAAACATTTTTAACGAGGGAATACAAAAGCTTGTTACCAGATGTACAAAGTGTATTGAAAGCAAGAGGATTATGTTGAAATTTTTTTTGTCTTTTCTAAAAGTTATTTAAAATAAATTCTACAGCAAGAGTGCTGGATCGTTTTTGACTCACCCTTGTGTGTATATACAGTATGTGTATACATACACTATATTGTCAAAAGTATTCACTCACTCATTCAAATCATCAAATTCAAATACTGTTCCAATCACTTCCATGGTCAAAATCGAGCACCTGGGCATGCAGATCACTTCTACAAACATCTGTGAAAGAATGGATCACTCTCAGGAGCTCACTGAATTCCAGCGTGGTACCGTGATAGGTTGCCACCTGTGCAATAAGTCCAGTCGCTACTAAATATTCCAGTCAACTGTTAGTGGTATTATAACAAGGTGGAAGTGATTCGGAAAGACAGCAACTCAGACACGAAGTGGTGGGCCACGTAAAATCACAGAACGGGGTCAGCAGGTGCATAGTGCACAGAGGTCACCAACTTTCTGCGGAGCAAATATCCACAGACCACCAAACTTCATGAGGCCTTCAGAGTTGCTCAAGAACAGTGTGTAAAGAGCCTAATGGAATGGGTTTCCATGAACAAGGAGCTGCATCCAAGCCTTACATCACCAGTGCAATGCAATGCAAAGCATTGGATGCAGTGGTGTAAAGCACGCCGTCACTGGACTCATGACTGTGCACTAGTACACAAAGCAAGGTCCATAAAGACATGAATGAGCGAGTTTGGTGTGGAAGAACTTGACTGGCCTGCACAGAGTCCTGACCTCAATCCAATAGAACACCTTTGGGATGAATTAGAGGGGAGACTGCGAGACAGGCCTTCTCATTCAACATCAGTGTCTGACCTCACAAATGCGCTTCCAATGGTCAAACATTCCCATAAACACACTCCTTAACCTCATGGAAAGCCTTCCCAGAAGAACTGAAGCTGTAATAGCTGCAAAGGGCCAACATCATATTAAACCCTACGTATTATGAATTAGATGTCACTCAAGTTTATACTCAAGTGAGCGAATACTTTTAGCAATATAGTGTACACACACAGTGTCAGACAACCTCCACCACCTGATACCGCCTGGTTGTTTTCCAGGTTCCTTATTACTTTTTAAAAAATTATTAAATTGTTTTTTGAAATTCTGTGATGTTGCATTAGTTTTGCAGGATTTTAGTTTGCCCTGGTAGCTGGTATTGGGACTTGATAATGTTTAACAGGAAATGTGCATGTGTAAACAGACCTGTTCATGTGGACGCCGAGCTCAGTGTGTAACCTACCTGCAAACTCCTGCCGTAAAGCTCGAGCGAAAGCCCGGCCGACCACCTGCACCCCCATCACCACGATCTGAGCCAGATACTTCGCCTGGAACACACCGCAAACATAAGTCAGGCCAACATATATACACACACACACACACACACACACATAAATACACACACATACACACACACACACATACACACACATACACACACATACATACATAGTTATGAACACCAGAATCAAGAATATTAATAGACACACTGCAGGTCCTCAGCGCTGTGCTTCAGTTCATCCGACTGTCATATTCACAGAGCGTTAGTATGAGTCCGGGCTTTGGTTTGGTTTTATTAATTATTATTATTATTATTATTATTATTAATGTAAACAACAACACGGCACTTCTACTCCGACTGTTCCAGCTCTGTTGCGTAACTGACACTAGTCAGAGATTAACAAATAAAGTTTACACCACATTCTCGTCACTAAAACATCCACGGCGGAAGACCAAACTTTATATGACAAAACACGATCTTACCATGCTTCAGCTCGTTTTATAATCCGGGATAAAGTGTAAAAGTCTCAGTCACACCATCCGCACGCGCGTCTACTTCAAGGTGATGCAGGAGATCTGCTTCTTCGTTTAGTTTAGTTTTTTGGCAGTAGGCAGCCAGCTGGTACCGCCATCTAATGGACTGGAGTGGAACAGTAGTTTGACAAGAAAAATAAATACTGTACTATAAAAAAAAAAATACTGTATGTATCTAACTGTAACATAAATGAAACGAAAAAACAAACCCTAAACCCTAAGATTCAGGAAATGACCCCGCAAAGAAAATAAGTCTGTCAGGGTACACTGTGGATGGGTGCCAATCTTTCACAGGGCACACACACATTCATAATGTCAGTTAACCTATTCTGCATGCCTGGACTGTGGGATGAAACTGCAGTACCCGGAGGAAACCCAGCAAGCACATGGGGAACATACAAACTCCATGACCCTGGAGGTGGAGGGCGACACAAGGAAATTAAATATGAATTATTATAATGTATATTAATTATTATAAATATTAATTATTTTAAATAAATATAAAATATTTATCATCAAACTGTAGCATAAAAAACAATTAAAAACCTGAATCTTAAGATGCTGGATATGACCGCATCAAAAAAGAAAAAAGAAAGGTCTGTTTTCAGTTATTACTGCCTTCTGTTGCCACCTGCTGGTTGGAGAGCTTTAAATGCTGCAGGCTTCCATCTATCTGTCTATCTATCTATCTTCTAGCAGAAAGACCTCCTTATTAAAGTGCCACTGGTCAGACTATGAATCTGCCTCAATGCTTTAAAATTAAAGAAAAGCACAAGGAATTTAACCACAATGTGGTTACCACTCCATGTCTGGAGTTTGTCAGAAAGCATAAGAGCAACCCAGGCGTAATTAAATCAACTTGGAGCCATCAAAACAAAACGTGCATTTAAACATGCAATTGTCAAAACTATCTGTTAATCACTTCTATGGCTTTCATCTGGGGAGGATTATAAGAGTACAATAAAAATCTACATAAACATTAGTAATGAAATTATTTAATAGTATTGTAGCTTTGCATGAGTATGCACAATGTCTCTCTCTCTCTCTCTCTCTCTATCACACACACACACACACACACAATATGTCAAATTAATCTGTTCTCTTGGCTGTTGCAAAAATGCGAACAGCGCGAAAAATTACACAAACTTGCGCGAGCAGCGCGTTACAATATTGAATTCTGATCAGCTAATCGCTGTTATTAGTTATAAATGATTTTATATTGAAGACCCTCCTCTCCGTCTTCAGTTGCCGCTCAACCACACCTCCACTTCCTCCTGGTTAAAACTGCAAAGGTAATTTTTCCCCAGATTTTTTTAGAAAATGCTGAAACATTAAACAAATATTTTTATCTTAGTTAAGTTATGTGTACAGTAAACACTGGGTCATTATAAATAGAACACACAGGGAAGTTCAGAATAATAATAGTTTCAATTACATTGATTCCTAATAACAGTGCTGGTTAAAATTCAAGAAAGAACAAACTCAAACACTTTCTACTGAACAAGATTATATTTATTTTAGACAATTTCCAGCTGCCTGAGATACAAAAACTGCAGAACAGACTACAATGAAATGAAGGTTTCAGCCGTGTGTGTGTGTGTTTTTTTTTTTTTCCCAATGTCTGTCACATTACATAGCTATGCAATATAACCATAAAACCTGGAAGCATGCATTTTAAGAGATCAGTAATCCTGATTAGTCAGCAAAAATGGGTCATAAAGGGGAGGGGGTTAAGGAGACACCTGTAAAACATTACAATGTTAAGACAAATTTAACAGTAGAAAAATTCTAATTAACAGTTAAAAAACATGCAATGTTGTGAGGCTCACTGTACATTCAAACAGTCGTATGGTTTAGTAACTGACAACAGAAGTGCCTGTACAGCTAACTAACATTATGTACATTTAGCTCTGACTGATTGATGCAGAAGACATTTGTTGGATTTTGTGATGCATAAATTGATGTATTGGATATGGGCTTTAGACTGGCTCTCAGGAATGATGCAGATATTAAGCAGGATAGGATGTTTCTTTAATTCTCTGTTGATGGCACTGTAGACACCAAGGCGTCTCATTAGTCATCCTGCAAAAGCAGAAAGGAAAGACACATTCAGTTAAAAGAAACCCGAAGAATACTGGGCTCACATACTGGGAATTTAAAATAAAATAACCAAATTTATTTTTGATATCCTTAAGTTTTTTTTTTTACCCATTCCTCTTCATCCACCCCTTCAAATAATTCCTGTGGCAGTGGATCTTCCCTGTTCCCCAACTTAGCCACCATGGC
Source organism: Dinotopterus cunningtoni (assembly GCA_028565755.1). Taxonomy (NCBI): domain Eukaryota; kingdom Metazoa; phylum Chordata; class Actinopteri; order Siluriformes; family Clariidae; genus Dinotopterus; species Dinotopterus cunningtoni. Next base: position 12,803,982 of record JAOTRS010000025.1, read on the forward strand.
ACTCAAAAGCTGTAAACCAACAACATGAAAAAAAACATGACACAAGAGATCCAACAGAAATTAATTCTTACAGATTTGTCCAGCTCCTAATACCTCCTCTTTTTTCTGGTCATCAGTCTTCTCTTCGAGATACACAGAAGAAGGGAGGTACTTCCTCACTGGTACTTCCTTAGGAGCCTCGCTCACTGGTTGGACAAATGGAAAATTAATTGTATAGATTCTTGCCTTTGTCCAGACTACAAGTAACAAGTTTGCAACTCTAAATGGTTTGTGTGGTCACATGTAGGTGCACTGGGTGGGTGTAACAATACTAACAAAGTGTGTGCTGTATAGCGTGGGGTTGGGGATACTTAGAATATAGAAAAAATTATGGGATGTTACAATTTTTTTTAAAGACTGGAATAGTACCCAAACCCTGATTAATAGATCATTTTTCATATAAGGACAATGCTCAGTCATAGTTCTGAAGATCTTCATAGAGACTTCATAGAGACGTTTCACAAAACTAAAGAGGGACGGCTCCTGTTTTTTCTTCATCCTGGTGTTCATGTTCCTTTTTACAAATGTCCATTCTATGTGTTTGCCACACATCTATTCTGAACAAAAAACTTCTAATTTGATGGGTCAAACTGAATCTCTTGTCTAGCAATCTGATCCATTCTGAATTTTAAGTCACATATAAAGATATTTAAATCACATATAAAGATATTTAAATCACATATAAATGTGTCATGAAACTTAAAATTTTCTGATTTTAGGTGCTTTCCGATCTGCCTAAAAGACAATCAAGCTCAAGCTGCCATGTCTGACTAGTAGCTTATATGTATAGGATATGCTGCTGTACCCGGGGTCATGTCCTTAGGTTGCAGGCTGATCTTGCGGTGCTGTCTGTCAGAACCAGAGAGCCAGGCAGCAGCACTCAGAGTTGATTCCCACCACACTGCTGTCTCAGGGAACACATCATCCTGGAAGAACTCTTTCTGCACCAAAGTCAAGCAAATAATTGGACTTTACATTGTTATAAACTAAATAATTAGACATGTTTAGAAACTTGTCACTAGATGGCACTATTGACCCTGATCAAGATCGCAAGAAACCTTGGCTGAGCTCACTCACTTTGACACGGGGCACTTTGAAGGCCACTTGCTCAATGCTGGTCTTGCTAAGTCTGACAGCTCTGGCCACCTCAACGTCACGTACATCACACACCGTCTTTGGCATGAAGCACAAGCCCTGTCCACACCAAATACAATTTTAAGACTCAACTAAAAATCACCCAAAAAGACAGAGAAAGTGGATGTTTTGTGGTACCTTGTGTGGCTCAGAGGAGTGGAAGCTGCTGCACTCCATAAAGTAAGGGGCTTCTGTTATGATCTCATAAATGTACACGCGTGTGTCACCCTAACAGAAAAAAAACAGGGTAAGTTTGTCCAAGGAGAAGAGGACATTTCTTTTTTATCAGACAGTAGCCTACAGCACATTCAATTAATTTTACAAAACTTTATTTAAGTTATCCATTTCAATCCGGTGATTCATGACATTATTTCCAGCACCTTCCCCGTGAGAATAGCAAGGCTGGTGTCAGCATCATAGAACGGGACGAGAGTTGATGGTGACACGTCAGCAGGCACAGTAGCCACAGGTCCAGAGGCCAAGGACTCAGCAGAGAACAGGTAAAGAGTTCGCTCACTGCGACTGCAGGGAAAAACAAGGAAGGAAAATGAAGAAAAGAAATCTGACCATATGATGTACGACGCCAACCTGTCAGGTAAATGGAACCTCATTATGTTACTGTTACTATTATGTCATTGCTTACCAGTCAAACCCTGATACCAGGATGTACTGGCCATCACACACCCAGACAATACGACCACCTCTGTGGCCCTCAGGACCAGGGCCCTCCTATGGGAAAAGGGTGTGAAAAACGGGTCAGAGAGCTGTCCCAGTGTTACTGTATATATGGTTTTCAAGTGCCTTTTAAGTGCTTGCCTGGGTGGGTTCAGTAGACTTGCGTGGGTCAAACATACGCACTTTTCCATCTTTACACACAGTAGCCAACAACTTGCCGTCCGGACTCCAAGCCATTCCAAATATCTGTGGAACAGATCACAGACGCGAGTCAACAGTCTGTAATTATCTCTCAGCCCAGGCTGTTAGTATTCTATTATCCGTTAGTCTGTTTAAAGTGCACCTGGCACTGGACAAGAGCTCTTACCTGATCTTGATGTCCACTAAGTTTCTTGATTTCTTTACCAGTTTCCAGGTTCCACATTCGCACAGTCATGTCATATGACGAGGATACAAGCAGACCTGATGCATGGGGGTGGAACTTGATGGAGTAGATTTTCTCAGTGTGTCCTGTGATTTAGTGGATGTTCATGTCACTCAAAATGAAAACGGAATTATTGTTCAAAAAGGAGGGCTTTTCTTACCCTGTAGAACACACTGGGGTTCAGTCAGTGTTTCCACCAGTCCACCTTTTGAAATCTTCCACACCCGGATTTTTGCATCATCACACGCTAACAAAACAGGTTAACAGGTTAACACTTACACTAAGTTTACAAATTAAGAACAAATAAAAGTTTATTAACTGCATAATATTATATTCATGATATATATTATATTCAATATCATATTTAATATTTAATATCACTAATCTGCACGTCTTTGGACTGTGATAGGAAACCAGAGTACCCGAAGGAAACCTACCAAGCACGGGGAGAACATAAAAGTCCACACACACACAGACTGGAATCAAACCTTGCACCCTTTTAACATTTTTGTATTTAACTGTCTTTAACAATCTGATACAAACTGTTATGGTATGGTTTAGATTTGGAGCAACTTTGAACCAACAGTATTTAAACAAAAATCACACATTCAATCAGTATGTGGCATCAGTATTTTATATTGAGTTTTATATTGAGTATAATTTATCTCTTTGAGTTGTGTCTGATTATTTATTTAAAATGGAAAATGTTTTTTATACTTATTTCCTCTAATTTGAAGTCAGGAGGAAGTGACCATGCTTGTGGAGGCAAATGTTTAATCAGTCAAGACAAAACCTTAGACATGACAATAGCATCTCTTAACATTTCTCCACCCATAAGTCCTACAGGGGCTATGTCACCAGATTTTCTAAACACATCAACTTTACCAATTACCTTTTGATATTTCATTTATTTTCTTGTAATAAGAAGAAATGTATTTAGAAAATGAGGAGTCTATTTTCAAGGACATGCAAGTGTTATTTGTTTATTAATGCCATTATGTTGGTATTTCGGCTAGACATTTTTATGTCTTCGTGTTCTGCAGCTATTTTTAATCATCATAAATAAATCTGCTACACTGAGATACAAAAGAGGGTGTGAAATTTACAATTACATTTTCACTACCACACTGGAAAACCTATTTTGTTCCAAAAATATAAATGCAATCAGCCTCCCAAAAGATAATGTTGTATATTTCCTGCCTCATTTCACTATTTATGTCACCTCACCCCACAAATTAAATGGGCTCCTTCACCCAAGTTGCACAAGACCTTCTATTTGCATTTAAAGAGCCACTGGCATGCATTTTTGGCATGTTAATTTTCCAAAAGAAAAAGTTGTTGCTTTTTCAAAAATTATCATTTTTGCAGAAAGAATAGAGCTGCACAATTTTATTAACTAGAAATCCAGATGTAAACTTATAAACTCATGATATGCCAGACGCCATGTTACGTGACATCATTGTGGAAAACCGGGATGGGAGCTCGATCCAGATAGCATTTATTGTTAAAACAAATCAGATGGCAGCCTGGATTACACAGAATTAAGTTGTTGTTTTTTTTTTCGTTTCTGAAAGCTCATATGAATGTGGCAACTGAAGAAAGAAAAATATCTTGGAATCTGCAGAAAAATTCCAATATCAGCTCCAATCAACAAAAAGGGGATGACCAACTCATACTGGTTATACAGTACACACTGGGAGGACTGTATTAATGTTTACTTATTTGTTTGAAAATGTATCTGTTTAGTGAAGCCTTTTATGACTAATTACTCATTGAGTAATAGAGCAGATCTGGGGAACTCATGGCTATAGTTTTATGGTGAACTGCTATGTTTGGATGCTGTCTCCCCCACTCTCATGAGTCAAAATAAAAGTAAATTGAACTTAACCAAAAAGATGCAGAGGTTGATTTTGAGGGAAGTGCATGCTTGTATAGTTAGTTGCTGTTGTGAGGTGGGGAGAGTTAGCTAGTAGGTGGGTGAGAAACGGCATTATATATAGTATACTATATTATATATAGCATCTTTTCCCCCAAAACCAGCAATATTATTTCTAAAGATTTCTTTTAGGATGTCAGTAGCATGACAGGAGATCAGATCTTCCTGGGACTGTGTGCTATGTTTAACTTTTCTAAAGCAAATTCCAAATCAAGTTTTTGTACACTGTGATTCTCCCTGGCAATAGTAGCAAGTCTGCTGGCTCAGGATGCACTGGCCTACAACAGGCCTACAACAGGCCTACAACAGGCCTACAACAGGCCTCACTATCTACTGTACATTCAGCACAGTTCTGAGCAAAAGTCTTGAGCCACCCTCTCATTTCTTCATATAGTATTTTGCTCCAAGAAGCCAGACATTTATTATGTAGTCTTGAGTAATAGTTCTCTTCCTTAAGATTTTTGGCAAGATTTTGACTCATATTTTCAGTCCAGTCCCTGTACCTGAGCAGTTTGTCTGTGGATTTGGCCCTCAGAGTAAAAAGCAGGTTGAGGGATCTAACCTAGCAGTCCAAGAGTCTCTCCAGAAATCACCTGACCCAATCACATGTGCATTGCTTCCTTTCTTAGGTAGAAACTGTTATGTGAATGCCATGCAGTCCATCATCTGGGACTAGTGCACTGTGTGAGTATAAATGTTCTACACAGTGATAGACAGAGAGTCTCTGTCCCTACAGAAGGTATACAGTATGCTGTGGCCATTGCAGCTTATCATAGCACAGTAGATGATGTCTTGCAGAGGACTTTCTAAAAAACTTTCTGAAGTGAGCCTGCCACCTTTGTTCTCCAGACACTTTGAAGAGCCAGGCATAGGATCTCACTCTTGTACTGGAGTTCCTGCTGAGATGGGTGTCTCTACTAGTTAGCACTTCAGCAAAATAGTGGTAGAAATGCATACCTTGGCACTAAACTTGTCTTGCTTGCATAGTCCATATGAGTCCTGCCAGGGTCTACATTTCTTAACATAATTTGGCCTTTTGGCATTCCATAAGGGGTACCTGCTTAATGTTCATTGTGATGCCAAGTACAATACATATCCTTTCAGCAACAATGCCAAATGAGTGGAAACAGGGTGGAAAGGTTCCAGAAAATGTTGTCCATATGACACTAGCATTTCTATCAAATCTTTTTTTCATCACTCTCAAAACTTATTTAGACTTATTTAGCAAATCAGATTATTTTAACTGACATAGATTTAAAAATATTTACGATTTATATTAATAATTACAGTAAAAAAAACAACAATGTTTTGGACTTATAGCACATACAGATCTTTTTCAACAGTGTTGTTATATAGAAAACTGACTTTATATTGCCAGAAAGAGCCAACAAGCAAAGCAGATCAATTAATATTGAATGATATGAAAAAAAAATTTAATTAATAAAAATAAAAATAAAAACTTACCAACTACTAGTTTGTGAGCGTCAAAAGGGTCCCAGCAGAAGTCAGCCACACTGACTGTGTTCTGGATGGTTGGCAACGCTGTGTCTGGCAGCTTTCCAGGCTGAGAGAGCTGCAATTTTACAATGTATACTGTTTCATTTGAAACTCACAGTCTTGCCTTTAAAGGTCACATATTATACTTCTTTTTAACAAGTTGACACAGGTCTCAGAGATCCCCAAATATGTACGTTAAAGTTCTATGTGGACTACCATTTAGATCAGGTATTTTGCCATGCCTGAAAATCCCTCCATTTCACTCCTTTGCCAAAAAAAAAAAAAACTGTTTCAAATGTCTTAACTTTAAATCCAAATGAGTTACTGCTCCGACATTTTCAGTGGAATTCTCACAATTAGAATACTGGAAGCACACAGCTAGCACTGTAAACGATAGCACACAGCTAGCACTGTAAACGATAGCTAACTTGCTTGCTAATGTGGCTAACCTAGCATTCCATAGCTCTTAAGAAACTAATTTTTCTTTGGCGGTTTTGCTCCATATCGTATTGTAGTTAACCTGTATGTCATTATATGGTTTAACATTGAGGATTACATCTACACACAATTAATCAGTCGTTACTGGTGCACTTGTAAAATAAACTAATTTTGCCTAATATGCAAACTCTAAAATACTTTTATCCTAAAAACCTGTCCCTTATTGCACTTGAATGACAAGGTTTCTTGTAGATTTTTTTTTTTTTACAACCTTACATTTAAGGCCTTTCATTCATGGAGTCTCTGACATAATACTGTACATTTCTGACATAAACCATTTTTGACTAAAATAATAGTAATTGTGTAGCACCTCAAGCACAGCAATTTGCCCTCCTGCAGTGGCCAGGGGCACTGCCACCCGCTGCCCATTGGCAGAGAAGCCATCACACTCTCCCGGTGTAGTCAAACTCATGCCGCGTAGGTTGGTGATATGGGTGTCACGGTGCAGAACAGCACCCTGAATGTGACGAAACTTTGAGCTTGGCCCTGCAACAATAAGGTAGATATATAAAATATCAGTAACCAAACTGATCAACTTGCTGAAGTTACTCTGATCTTGTCCAACACTTGGGTTGGGTGAAATTACCCAGCATGCTCTGAATGGCACGAGAACTGTGGCTGGGACTGGGAAGGAATCCAGAGGACAGACCACTAGTAGAGGAGGGTGAGCGCGATGGAACCACACTGTCACTGGGGGTACTGAGGGCACTACTGGGGGTGGAAGGCACCTGAAGGAAAGAGAGAGAGGGAGAAACGGGGAGGGTTTGGGGAAGGAGGGTTATGACAAGTTGGGCAATCAGATACACTACTTTGTGACTTGAAACCTATATACAGTACCTACATACCCTCTACACAGTATTGAGCCTTAGGTACATGCAAATACAGGCAAACACTGTAACACCAATGACCCTTCTCTCAAATCAGGTAATTTTGTTAAAAATTTGGTTTCATTTATCTTGGTTAGAGGTGGATTGCTAATTTGGGTGATATTACAATTTTGCACTGTGTTACTGTAAAGCAAACAAATGATTGCTCCTTTCCACAAACCTCTTTACTTTTTCCACGAGGTACTTCCTTTGCAGTGGCTGCTTGAGCTTTCCCCTTTGGCCTCTTGTCTGGATGCAGGCTAACCTTTTCCACCTGTCAAAATGAGGGAACATCTAATTGTTTTTTTTTTTTGTCTGTTTGTTGACTGTTTTTCTACTCATTGTAAAGTGTCCTTGAGCTCTGGAAAGGCGCTATATAAATAAAAATTATTATTATTATTATTATTATTATTATTAATTGTATAAAATTACAATACAAAAAGCTTGTGACAAAGACTAGTGGCTAAATTACAATTAAAATGTTTCGGTTAATTAGCCCATTTCTGAGTTGGAATGTGTCCATACTTGCTTGTTCATTCCCTGCCACCATTCATCTGCAGTCATGGCTGAAGTGCGGCCTGCAGTGTCTGGATATAGGTCAGCATGGAAGTCTTGCCCTGCCTGCCAAACACACACACACACACACACACACACACACACAATTTTTGTTCCTGTTTATTAATGTTATTGATTTCTGCAGGCTATGTTCCCATTGCAGACTCTTTTTAAAAAATAATAATACATATACAACACACTCACTGACCACTTAGTCGTACAATTCGAAACTAATTTTAATCTAATTAAATCAGACAATCATGTACTGTAGAGCATTGCAATACATTAAATCATGCAGCGCAGTATGGTGGTATAGTGGTTAGTTCTGTGGCCTTGCACTTACAGGCGTTGCGGAATTGCCCGTAACATATGAGTGAGTGTGTGAGTATGTGAATGTTTGTGCCTTGTGATGGATTGGCACCCTTTTTACTTTTATTCGAGTAGATTTGTGAAGCAGAAACGCTACTCTTACTCCGCTACATTCGGCTACACTCGTTATTTTTCCTATCATTTATTCTACACATGCAGCCGATGGATCTACCACATGACTGTTTCACTAATCAGATGTATAGCAACAATAATCACATGACTCTGTTTGACCAATCAGCCGCAGTAACAATAACCACATGTAGTCACATGACCACACAAACTTAGCGGGAAAAAAATCTTCAGCCGTGGTAGACAGGGAATGCAAACAAAATTAGCAGAGGCATCTGTCTCCAATGCTACAACAGAAGAGGATGAACACCCCTGGCCTCAAAAACAAAGCATGTTCCGCTTACACACAGCGCAAAAGAACAGCTTTATACTGCGGTGTCTTCACTGTCTGCCAAAACAGAGAAACATTTCAGCATATAAAAACTTGACTTGTAACCTGAGGAAACATGTCGAGGTAAGTTTAGCTGTTTCATTGAATGTTGCGATGTTAGCATATATAATTATTATAATTATATATAATATACTGTGTGTATATATATTGTGTAATTATTATAATTTCTAAAAAAATAAATCGGACATTACGATGAAACAGTTACT
>JAOTRS010000025.1:12832637-12849542 GCA_028565755.1 Dinotopterus cunningtoni
CAAAGAGACAGAGAGAGAGAGAGAGAGAGGGACACAGAATTATACAGACAGAGATACAGAGACAGAGTGACAGACAGGATTAAACAAAAAACAGAATGAAGGTAGGATTAAATGTTTAAGATTTAAAAATGTTATGTTTGTGTATTTATTTTATGATCTTCCTCTTATTTTTTGTTCTTATTCTATTATTCACCCACACACACACACACACACACACACATCAACTCTATATGTGTATGATCTTATACAGTGAATAATGAGTGTGTTTATGTGTTTAGATGCATTTTATTTACATCTTCGCCTTGCATCTCGGTCTTCTTCATATCGGGGCCGGCAGCACGCTGCGGGTTATCAAACCACACGGTGACTAATAACTTCATTTTATTACATTACACTACGTACTGTAGCAAACTTTTTACTTGTTCTTGTTCCTGGCCAGACATTACTTATCCTTAAAATCAGTGGAAAAACTCTTGAAACTTTACTTTTGTGACCTGAATAATGAATTTCTTTTTCAATACAGTACTGTATAAACATCTATTTTTCAGAACATTCCATGTAGATTCAATGCTGTGTATCTTATAAAGTACTTTAATTCTCTATGACAGCATTGGATAAAAATTTGTGAAGCCTAGGAGGCATATTTCAGCATTCTGGCCTCAGATCGCAGCTGCAGAGGAGCGTATAATTGAAGCATGATGGGGGTATTTGGGGGGGAAACTGATGTGAAACTGATTACAGTTAAAAACCTCATAAAAGTACTAGTTTTTAATCATTTTTGTTCGTTTTTTCATAACTTTAGTATAAATACTGCACATCTTATGTAAATATTGATTCATATGTTTTATTCGGACCTCATATAAATGAAAATTTGCTGTTTTTACAGGTTCATTTCTGAATTTTATTATTTACATCGTAAAAGCAAAGTTTGTAAGGAGTAATATCCATTTTCAACAAAGGCAATGAAGAAATGAAATGTAATATCCAAAAATGAAATTTGTGACATAGCGTTATTTTGCAAATCTCTGTAAAACCTTCAAAAGTTTGTAATGAGAAAGTTTTGACAATTCTGTGAGCTATAAAGTTTTGTTCCTCAGACATTAGATTGCTTAATACATTTATGTCAACTTTTTCATACTTTTTCATATAAAATATTGACAACATTAACTCATTAAAAGGTAACACATTTCTTTATACAACTTTCAAAGCAGTCAGTAAATTCAGATTGCCTAAAGTCTTATTCTGGGACTCATTTGTCGCAGTAATTGCTTTGGAAGTAAACGGGAACCCGATGGAACAGAAGACGTCAGTTGGACTGAGTTGTGGTGATCAGTTTGAAGGCACGGAGGTCAGCTGGAAGAAAAACCAACAAAGCATCCCTGCCAAGGGGAACAGTATCAAAGTCACCATCGAGGCCATGCTGGGAGGAAACTTCACCTGCCACAGCGCATCAGGAGACCTTCTGAACCACACGCTGGTGCTCGTCAGTCCACTGGATTTTGAGAAGGCCATCCTGATACGAAATGACAACAAAGGTAATTTAATTGTGTTTTAAAAAACACAGAATAATTTACTAACATAAAAAATAGAGAATGTTTCAAAATCTCATTTTGTTAAAAGTGAGAGGGGAAAAACTTATTTTAACATGAAAGTATTTAAAATGGTAAAAACATACTTGACCATACATTTGAAAGCATCACTCTGTAAGTTTCAAAAACAATTTAAAAACAATTACTTTCATTAATTAGACCTTAAAATCAAAGCTAGTCTAATGACGCACTAGCAAAGTAAACAAGCGAACGGTGGAACAAATTGCAGTAAAGATTAGCAAATTTGCGAAACTTAATTCGACATGCTTTTAGATGAGCTCATGCTTTCTGGTGATGTAAAGGAGGTAGTTTGTATTTTTATTGTAGTCTTGAGGAATAGTTCTCAGTGCTTCCTGAACTACCAGTCCAGTACCTGTTTTCTGATAAACATTTGTTTGTTAAGTCACACAGTGACCTATGAATCATTCAAACATAAAAAAAAAACCTCCTAACTTAAGTCCTGCCCCAGTGAGAAACAGGTACAGATGATGACAGATGATCAGGTGGTGATTAGTAACTGCTGATGCTGAAGGCTGAGTGGTCAGAACAGACGAGAGGGGAAATGAGGTCGCTGCTGAGGCTGTTACAGAAACAACCAGTCACAGACTGTCACATTAAAACATTCCTTCCAGTTTCTTTAATTAATCTATTAATTCGATGTAAAAAAAACTTTATTTACTATCAAGATTGAAAACGTGATTTTTTTTTTTTTAATGGAAATCTTTCTTTCACCTTAGAATTGGTTACCTGCGTAGCGAGGAACTACAGCGGGCCGTTCCACTGCTCATGGAAATGGGATCCTATAAGGAACGGCGTCGTGGTGTTTTTCCAAGCTTTCCGGTAAGGAGAACGTAAATCATCGATCAAACCAGCTGCAGTGTTTTCTTTAGCCTCCTTGTTGATTGAGGCTTCTTCCTCAGGAACTCGAGTGTCATTAACTGCTCGCTGGACGCCGATAACGCAGGGCTGACGTGCGAGGATCTGCAGTGCCCCTTCTCTGAGGAGGTGACCCGCATTAACCTCACCCTGCTGGTCCGGAACCAGTACCGCTTAGAGGAGCACCAAAGGGCTTTCTTCATCCATGACATAAGTAAGAGCTGATAGGAATCCACTGTTCTAAACACTGAACCAGTTTTACTTTAGATTTATTACTTTCCTAAAAACTGTTAACATGCTTGGGAACATTTACATAAAAGTTTTTTATGCCTGGTTAATATAAATATATATTAAATTATAAAGAATATATATTGAAAAAAGTATGGAAAAAAATCTCTCTATCCTAGGACCTCAGATCACATCATGTTTTTATTCCAGTATCTTTTTAAAGCTATAATTATGACGTCTGTCCGCGATGGTCTCACTTTCAGCAAGACTTATTCTTGTTGTTGCTGTTCGTCTAGAGATCAAAACCTTTGTACCCTAATGTTTTTATTGATTAATGTTCTTCTATACGGTGCTATTATATATTCTAAGCTGCGTTTACTTTCTGAATGCCAATAGATTATACAAAATAGATCTGTATACTGTATACTATATAGTCTTTAAAAAATTCTTTTAGTCTTTTATATAGTCTTTTAAACTTTTAAAAATGTTTCTTATTATGAGAAATAATGAGCAACCAAAAAATAAAATGTATGACATTTAATCCTATTTTGAGACATAGTAATTATACAATTATTATTAGTTTATATAATGAAAATTATACAAGTTTTAGGCATTTTGCTTATTTCTAGAAATGTGTGCCTAAAATTTGCACAATTATATGCCAATAAACCAAATGACAAATTTAGGTAAATTTTTACTTAGATAGTGTGTAAGTAAAAATCTCAAGTTAAATCAATTTACAATTGCGAGTCACGTCAGTGCTACACTGCAAATAATTATATCTTAGCATAGTGAAAATATTTTGAATACAGTTACATTTAGCTACACTTTCTTAAGAAAAAAAAAGAATTACAAAAAAAAATAAATCTAAAATTATTAAGCTTAATTCTAACCTAATTTTACTACAGTTTTAAACAAAAAATTTATAGCTCTACGGAGTCATAATTTTTTTGAGTTTAGGAATTTGTTTATTGAAAGAAGCGAAATTATCTGCCAGTCGAACAGGACCGAACATTTGACTAGAAATCGGCGTAATAATCTTACATTGGGTTTGTTGTAAACTTATAAACAAATTATAGATACGTTTAGCTAGATTTAAGTATATTTCACTTGCTAAGATGCTACGATGAAGTAGCGATGACGTTTTTTTGCAGTGTAAGTCACATTCGAAGGCTTACCAAGTGTTAAGTGACGAGGCGAACACCGGTAATAATAGTATTGATTTATAGTGTGTAGACATTTATTTGGATACATAATCCTGAATGTTTAATCCCCCATTAAGCACTTGTTATCCCCCTCCCTCGAAAAAAACATACTTAAATTCAATTTGATGTTTATTGTTGCAACCATGATGATGTTGACCTTACATGAACATCATTTATAGCACAATCATATTTAATCTATAATTTTAATTTTTTTTTATAAAAGGTAAACATAATATGCCTGTTACCATGTTAACCATCCAGGAACCAGCATTCGAAACCTTCCATGATTATCATTATACTGGAATCCAGCCCTAGTGATGGTCTAGACTGAGTAAACCCCTGCAGTATAGAGATAAATTATATAAATGGAGAGATTTCACCAAACCCTCAGGTTAATCATTGTGTATATACAGTAAAACAGCTTCCATAATACAAGTTTGAAGAAATGTGGGAACTGATTGTTGGTTGTCCTTCTGTTGGACAAAAGTTCCAAAAAGCTTCCAAACGTACCTCCATTTTTTTCATGAGTCACTGTCGATCTGCATTCTGACTTTTTTTTTTTTTTTGTGCAGTCAAGCCAGGAAAGGTCGACATCACCAAGGCTGAAAACAATGAGTTCGAATGGGAAATTCCCAAAACATGGAACCGACCGTGTACATTCTTCCCGCTGCGCTACGAAGTGAAAGTGGTGTCACATCGCAAAGACTGCGATGAGGCGTCACATGAGCAGGGAGAAGGCCGGTCAGAAGTAAGCACATGTTCTAGACCATGAAAGTGTTGAGAGGAAACATGATCTCGCTTCAAGTTCCAACTGAATGACACGAAAACCTGATTTCTTTCTTTCTTTCTTTTTTTTTTACTTTCAGAGCCAGTATGTTAGTGAGACCCATTATAAAGTGTCCAGCAGAAAGAGTTACACGTTCTGTGTGAGAGCTCAGGACTCGCTGACCAATAAAGTCTGGAGTGACTGGAGCCAGCACAAGTGAGTCCAGTTTATTCATTTCCCTGATCTTCTCCAGTTTCTGTAAAAAAAAATAAAATAAATCTTAATATACATCATTTTTTTGGGCTGGTCTGAGTATTTCAAAAAACCCTGGTCAGGAAGGAAACGGAAACCACTACAAATAACCGCTCTTTATAACCGCGGTGAGCTGAAAAGCATCTGATCACCAGGTCTTAGTCTGTTCTTGCCCACTCAGATTCCAGCTCAAGAGGTGCTTTTCTGCTTGACACGGTTATAAAAAGTGGTTATTTGAGCCTGAACATGCTCTCCTGACATCCCTGATCACAACTGGGAGGTTTCTGAATGACTCAAACCACCAACAACCGGTCACATGACCGGTCACATGATGTGCAGGTGTTCCTATGAATTTGTGTTAGAACGTTTGTATCACTGGTTCCTAACGTTCTCTTTTCTCTACCAAGGGTCATCAAACACAAATCGAAAAAATAAAAGGTAAGAGTAAATAACAACAGGAACTTGAAATATTCCTGACTTTATTAATATAATACACTTTAGATATTTACAATGTGTTTTGTTTATTTTTTTAACAGGACCAGAAGCCGGGCCACTTATATGGGACTATTGTACGACCAGACTGTGTTTCCAGTAGGATATCTGTACATCAGTCTGTGTTTTTATAGGAAAATAATAAGTGATACGCCGGTGTAATGTTGTTTTATTATTTGTTCTTCATTTTATTCTGCAGCACTTTCATATTTATTATTTATTATTAAAGTATGAGACATAAGCAACCTCTCTTTGTTCTTTCTGTTTATGGTGTTTATTTACTTTCTTGCAACTGATTTAAAGTAATGAAAGGACGACTTTATTTTACTCTTGATGGTATAAACAGTCATTTTCCTTTTCACATGATGCCGGATGCTGAATACAGGTGGGAAGGTTGAAGACCTTCTTGACTTTTCAGTTAGGAATTCCAACTTGAGGGGTCTTTGTTTCGTCCCGTTTTTTTTCCTAGTAGAAAGTTGGAAATTCTGTGTTACAGGATTCAGAGGAATTTCCTCACATTCCTAAAATTAAAGTTAAACCAGTGCAATCTCAAGATTGTCCAAAAATTCTGTGTTTAGTTTCTCTCAGAGAGCTTTGAGCTGTAGTGCTTATAAAGACCTAAAGTACTAAATAGTGCACTCTTAGCTCTAATAGATACTAAATCCTTGTATAAATTCCACCGTGTGTACTAAACTACTAAAAAGTAATAATACTAGGAGCTACGTGTAATTCAGTAGGAGCATAATAACTGTATTTAAGACTAAATCCGCTAAACTGTAACAGGTCTGGACATTTCAGAGCAAATTTCAAGGTGTAGTAGGAACTTTGCAGCAGTTGGTAGGTGAATAGTGACAGTTCTTAGACGGTTCTTGACTGCTCTGAATGAGTTCTGCGTGGTTTGAAGCAGAGTCCTAAGTTATTATTATTTGGTGGCTAAAATGTAATCGATTTTGTAGGTAAATTTAAGCATGTGACATCAAAGAGCCGAGTGACAGGAACTGTTAGAACTTCAGTTTGGTACATGCTCCAAGAGTTCACATCCTGAATTTATTACTATTCAAGAACAAAACTCACTCAAAAATCACTTGTTTTAAAATCTTTATTTTTTTAATTCGGGTCGCGGCCGCAGACTCGGCGCTCATGTCAGTGTCGTTGGAATAAAAATGACAAAATGCCACACAAGGACAGGCAGCGACGAGAGGTTACACACAGTTACACACGTCTACACACACACACAAAGTAAAAAAAGTCACTTCTCAAAAATGTAAACCAAAATCTTTATTCTTAATTTTTTTTTTTGCTGCCAAATAAACAAAAACAAACAAAAAAACACTAGATCAGCACCTGAACACAAAACAGTTTATAAACAATAAACGCTATAAATAAATCGTCAATGAGTCGATAATAAATAACTCAAGTGTGTTGATGTAAAGGCTTAAGATACTCGAACGAAAGATATAACGAACTTTCCGCTGTGAGCTCAAAAAATAAAAAGCAGCTAATTTTATTAGAGAGAGAGGAAAACTGAAAAGAATGAGAGATTGAGAGACAGAAAGTGAGAGAGAAAAAACAGACAGAAAAAGTGAGAGAAGAGAGAAAGAGGAAAAAAAGAGCTTATTGCGTGTTTATTATACTTTCATTGTTTTGTTTTTTTAGTTCTGCTGTTTACTAGCTTTGTTGTTTTTACGTTTATCATTTTTCCTCTCATGTATTTATTTTTCTCATGTTTTTCTATTTGCTGTCGTTTCTTTTTTTTTGTTCGTGCTTTATGTTCTTTTAAAAAAAATTATTTTGTTGTCTTTTTAATGGTTTTTTTCATGGTTTTTGGTAGTGTGTGTTTTATCTTCTATTTTTATCTATTTGGTTTATCTCTCCTTTCTTGTCGTTGAGTTTTTTGTTTTGTGTTTGTAAGCAAGTTGTCATGAATTCTGTTTTGTTATTTTGCCTTGTTCAAGCCGTTCTGCTTTTCCAACATCAGCATGTTTTAATGTCACATGTTGCCATGTGAAAGCTTTTCCCCCGTCTGTTACACAAAAATCCCCCAAAACTGAACCTGGTCTTCTTTAGCCTGGTGTCAGACTGGAGGAAAAACACAGAACTGATCAGCGACCTTCACCTCCGAAACGTAAAGAAGTGCTCGGGATATTTGTAGATGGACTTCTAACATGATTTATTTATTTTTTTCACGATGTCACTTGTGTATGTATATCTATACTGTATATATAAACGTCTCTTTTCCCGGGACAGGCTGAGCGTTCAGGACCTTAAAGGAAAGACGAAGAAGAGAGGGAAGACTGCTACGCTCGCACTACAGGTGCTGCTTGTTTATTCCCGAGTGTTACGATAAAGAGAGCACTGAGAGAGAGAGAGAGAGAGAGAGAGAGAGTAGGAGGTGTTTGGTGTTGGTTTGTTCTTGAGGATGAATGTTTTAGCTGCTTCACTGGCTCTGCTTCTTTGAGAGGTACCTGCAGGGGTCAAAGGAAAACACCATCATCATCATCATCATCATCAGATCTTATCTACAGTGTGATTTTCACCGAGCAGGTAAAGGCACAATGAATGAACACACAACGACATTATTCTTAAGATTTAACTCCGCCTCAAACATGTTTAAAGATTAAATAGTTTGCTTTTTATACATTTTTATTTGTGCCAATTTAATCTGTGGCAAACTTATTTTTCCTTTCACTGCTAGTGATGAATCATCATTATTCATATTCATAAATATATATTACTCTAAACAACATCAGGGTAAACTGCTGCGGTAGAAAAGCAATAAAACGTGTCTACACGGGTCATGATGTAACCATCAGTCTCGGGGAAGGAGACGGTGACTTCGCACAGCACCGGGAAGCTTCCTACACCATCCTCTTGTTATTTAACTTCCTACACCGGCATGCCCCCGGGGTGATTAATTCCTTATACATAACCTTTAACAATGTGTAGAATGTTTATGTGTAATGACATCATTTATTGCTTTTTCAATCTAAAATCTAGCCATCTAATACGTAAAAAGGTCAAAGCGGGACTTTTGATTGTGTGGAATAACAGAACACAGTTCTGAGAGTAAAAACTCCCTTTATTTCTCTATATAATCCCCTGATACACTTCACATGTTTTATTTCGGCTATGAGTCCCATCACTGTAATGCGCTTGAAGTCGTACGTAAACGTCAATCACTTTTACACCTTCATTCACCAGATATTTCAAAAGTCCCGGTTTGAACGCCCCTTACGAGACTACAACAACATCGTAGAAGATCTGCGTCACATGAATCCAAGAGCGCCAGTGTTGCGTCTGGGATACAGGCGCCGATCAGACCTCGAGACCCTTTTGGATTAAAGGGAGGACGCGCGTCACACGAACCTTTCCCAGTGCTTGTGGTTGAGACCTGAAAAGTCGTCCAGCTTGGCGATCTCCTTCAGGTAGTGAGACAGTTTCAGAAGCTCCTTGTCTTTCTCACGGTTTAAGTGTGCCTTCATGAACGGTCTAATCTACATACAGACATGAAATGATGATGATGATTATAATAATAATAACTATAATAACAGTAATATTAGTAGTATTTTCCGTATCTGAGCTGCACTGGTGGGGAAGGTGCTCCTCATACCTTCAGTCCGTTTTGTGGGTTCATCAGGAAGTTCCTCCCGATGTCATCGAACATGATGGTGTTCTTTCTGTTGTAAAACTCTCTGTACTTTCCCCAGATCACTCCCAGCGGCTTCACCTGAGAAAGAAGCAAAGATCCGTAAACCACAATCGACTCCGGTCTGTGTTCCTGTTTTTATTTGCACTACAGTGGGTTTAGACCTCGCTCGAGTTTTCACACGGCTCTGAAACTGTTCAGTGTCTCATGATGAGATTAAATCTCACACGCCATACGGGACGGGTCAGGGTCAGATCGATATGAGACGAGCTGTGCTCAGGACCTGGGCCAATACTGAGGCCATGAGTAATTACCGTGATTACTTATTGACTTTGTAAACATCAGGCATTAATTACACTTAAAAAAAATGTCAACAGTACATTTTCCTGAACTTTAAATATAATTAATCTGAAAAACTAATAATTTAATAAAGAGATGAATGACACAGAACAGATGAGTGAGTTTTAATGGTTAATTGTATAAATTTTAATAAATGTAAAAAATGTTAATCAATCATTGTTTTTTTGTTTTGTTTTTTTTTTAAATCGATGCACTCATTTATTCTATCATTACTCCCTCAGTCCCTGTGAATCTTGACACCCTGGCATGTTATTACACTTAATAGGAACAGCTATAGCCCTGCTCACTCAGCCAATCATGTCGCAGCAGAAGAAAAATAAATAAACAAATAAAATCATCACACAACTTTAGTCCATGTTTACATCAGAATCGGGAAAAATAAATTCCATGGACTTGATGTTGATGCCAGATAAGTTCAGGTCTTTCAGAAATTTATGTTTTCGCTGGGATTTTATTTATTTATTTATACAAACAACAGTCTCTAGAGTTCATGTACAGACTGGTGCAAAAATAAAACAACAACAAAAAAACATTTGGGTGTAAACGCTTTGCTCGTGAGAAAAACAATGTTCGCCTGTGTGAGCGAGTGACTTCACCTCCACCACGCCTCTTTTAGGTGTGTGTACTGTGATCATGGCTCCACTGTCCAGCATGAAGGTGATCTTGTAGTTAGGGTTATCAGACACACCCAGCTCCTGGGATAAAACACACACACACACACACATATTTATCAACAATAAAAACACACTCAAACACAACACTCATACCAGAGTTTCATAGTTTACATTTCTGACATGGTTTGCTGTCAGCAAGAGATTCCTCAGCTTTTGCTTTACATTCTCCTATTTGCTCTTTTCTCTTCTTAACCCCTGATCTCTTGCTTATGCTGCTGATGGACAGTGGAGGTGCTGATGGGTTGTGGGTGGAGGGGTCCAACTGTGATCCTATGGGGTGGGAGTGGGCTTGAATGGTCCTGATTCATGGGCATTTTAAGTTCCTGGGGAATAAAGATGATCTAATATTCTGTCTCACATAGACATCAGACAGATGAGTCTCAGCACTTCACACAGCTGCAGTTCTTCTTTACTACCATAGATGATGTGGGACTCATGTGAGTAGGAGTGTGAACAGTCAAGAATGAAACACTGAAGTATGCTCTGGTTTTCATTTCTAACTGTGCTCCGTAAGTGCAGCCATTCTTTTCTGGGGAACCCATGAGGCCCTCAGAATATGAAGTGCACTCTGTTTACTCACTCCTGCCCTTACCCAAAGGCTTGCATTAGTGGGTTCATGAAAAGTTTTCTTCTTTTTCTCCCACGTTACACAATGCAAACCACCAATTGCATTGGAGTGCCTGGGCTTTGTGCCCTTCCAGTTCCTGCTCTTGGCTGGCTCTCTTCTGACAAAGCTTTACCTTCCTCTCACTAACTTAATTTATTCACCCATGTTTTTTTCTTTTGACTTTGGGTTTTGAAAAGAAGGGAAATAAAAGTTCTTTTCACAGTTCATCTGTGGCATTCTTTCTTTTGCACACATTCCACGAATCTCTGGTTAAAGGATTTCGTAAGAGTATTCAAATGCCATTAAGGACCAGTGTTTAAAAAACAATAAGGTAATTTCTGTGGGAAATCAATTTCACCTAATGATATGGTCAAATGTGTACAGAGGGCCAGATGTTGTATCAACAGCATAGTGATGAAAAGGGGGTAAAGCCATGTAATCTCATGCCTTGCTATGTCATTAGTCTGCTAAAAGCCTAAAGTTGGTCTGAATTGCTCCTTTTGCACTAACAAGACATTGGTATTAAAAGATGCTCTTCAAACTCAGCTGCTGCACTCACAAGAAAATATGGCAGGGAGACAGACCACCTTTGAATCAGGCAATCATGTGGGAGCAGCACAATATACAATATGCAGTCAACAACTTCAGTAAAAGTTCACATCAAACGTAAGAATGGGGGAAAAACTGTGATTTAAGTGACGTTGACATGACAAGGTTGTTGGTCCTTTGAGACAGCTCCTATAAGTATCATTCTGCATTCTTCTTCGTTAACAAAAGCTATCTGTATTCAAATTAATAGTACATTGCTGCCATGACTATAGAGGCGAAACACCATGGGACAGCAATGACCCTTGACTTCTGAAACTAACTGACCATGGCAAACTGCTTTACTTCTTGTGTTATCTGCACTAACACATCTAAATGGGTTTTCCAGCAGCACCTACACTAAAAATCATACCAGGCCTCATAAAACACCAACAGTTCCTATTTCTGAAAATACTAACAATACTAGAAAAAAAAAAACATTCTTTTGGGAGTGAACATGACATCATAGTGTCTATCACACCCTTTATACTGTTTCTCCCTCAGACCATGTTGTGGTTATTTAATCTCCTGCCAAGTTTTCATATTTAAGGCATTTCTTTTATCCTTAAGATGAAGTAACTTTAAATATTGACAGACAGACAGACAAAAACATGCATGTGTAGCCACCAGAAGCCTTCTTGTTCTAGTGGCTGAAATGGCATGGCAGTCATCCAAGTATTTTGTTCAACTGCAACCCAACCTGCATTTAGACAGCAGAGCCAAATTGCAGAAACCTGCTCTGTGTCTTTGTGAGCTTACTTCCTGTCAGTTATTATATAACATGCATGATGCAGTTTAATTTGGGTTTCAGAATATGACCATCTCCTCAAGTAACCTCTAGCAGTGAAAACATACAGTAAATATACTCTGCTAATAAGATTCAGGTATAATCGTAAGCTACAATGATGAATTTTAATGAACCCACAGGTAGATGGTTCAAACTGACCACATTATAATTTATTAATACTTACGTGCACGCCAGTTCTTTCTTTTTAAGTGCTAAAATACTAAATTAATTGGATGTCAGGTGTTTTTTTTTTAATATGACTACATTTTAAATACAAAAAATAACACCTATCTTTCTCAAAACTGTCTAATAAAACTAAGAAAATATGCATTTGAAATATTGAACTTGAAATATACACCCCCAATATGTTGATCCAGTGGTCAACACACAGGGGTCTCCTCTTAATGGATTTTTGATGAGTACTGACTGCCCTTCTGAGAGATTGTTTGCAGTGGTTATTTAGCAAGGGGTGTTTGGTTACTCTTGCACTATTAATCTGTGTCCATCACTAAAATTAGGAAAGAACATCTCATTTTTTACAAATGAGAATTATATCATATTGCCTTACATGTCATAATGTATGCCATATTTCAATGACAATTTGCCAAAACAACAATTTATCTTCAAAGATAGAGAATACCAAGTACAAAATATGTAGTTGTGTTACAGAGGAATGGAAAAGAGAAAGTTTCTATATTCGAAAGGATACAGTAAAATTATAAATAAGCCCATCTAAAGGCTAATTTGGGAATTTTTTTTCTGAAGAATGTAATTTTCATGATTATTAGTATTTATTAATTCTTGGTCATTAACATGATCTGGCATTTCTCTTTTTAGGGCTGAGTGTCAGAAGCACCATGAAGCCCTTACTGCCTCTGCAGCTACCCCTGCTCCTCTACCTGCAGTTGGTATCCTGGGCATTGGCCAGTAAATGTCCAAAAGACTGTTCCTGTTCAAGTCCAGACTCCATTTTCTGTTATACGCGCCAGGCCACTACGATGCCTTCTGACGTACCTGCATCAACATTAAACCTGTATGTCTTCAAGAATGGCATTGAGACTATAGACCAGGAAGATTTTATTGAGTTGGAAAGCCTAGAGATGCTTGACCTAAGTCAAAACAAACTAAATGAACTGCCAGACCGTGTTTTTGAGCCACTATCTTCGCTACGTAACCTGGATCTCTCATCTAATCAAATCACCCATATTTCACCGGAGAGTTTTGCTGGACTGAAGTTGCTAGAAAGGCTGTATCTTTACAGCAACCTTATTCGGACCATACACCCTGCAGCCTTTGATGGTCTGGAAATGTTACTTGAGTTAAAGCTGTACAAAAATGAACTGACAACAGTACCTGCTCTTAAAATGCCCCATCTGCTTCTACTGGATTTGCGGTTCAATAAAATTCCTTCACCAGGGCCAACTGTTCTTCAGACACCCAAATTGGAGTCGCTTAAATTGGGTGGATTAGGGCTGAGCACCCTGAATCAGGAGCTCTTAGCTAGCTTCAGAAACCTTCATGAGCTGGATATTTCAAACAATAAACTAAAGGTTGTTCCTCAAGTGCTGTGGGAGGCAAGGGGCCTAGTCAGACTCAGTTTAGCTGGCAATCCCATGGGTCCTTTGAGGTGGGAACATTTTGAGAACCTGACTGAGCTTCAGGATTTGGACATCAGCAACCTCAGCCTGCAAAGCTTGCCTGATAACATGACCCAGCTCTTCCCACATATGAAAAAACTTACTGTTGCAGAGAATCCCTTTAACTGTCTCTGCAAACTTGCCTGGTTTCCAAGCTGGCTGCGTAATAAACAGATATTGCTGGGTAGGACAGAGGAGACACGCTGTCATTTTCCACCTCGAAATGCAGGAAAGGTGCTAGAAAGACTGGGACATCACGAATTTGGATGCCCTGCAAAGACTACTATCAGTCCAGCTAAGACCACTACACTGGCCCCACCTCTGATCACCACTTTGCAAAGCACAACCCATGCAATTCCCCCACTTAAGGCCAGTGGTGACCCTCCTCCAGGGACAGACAGTCATCCTCTTCCTCCAGTCCAAGCCTCCCCAAGCAGCAGTACTGGCTTAGATCCGAACATGAATTGTCCATCTAATATCTGCCTAAATGGAGGGACATGTTGGCTGGATCATCAGGGTCGCTTTGAGTGCACTTGTCCTCATGGGACTTCAGGAAAATATTGCGAGAATGGAAAGGATTTGGATCAAGACGAAAATGTCTCTATTGCAACAGTAAGTGTGGTGCCTGAAATTGTAGCCCAAACAGTAACAAGCTCATCTATACAGCTGGACCTTTATCGCTATATTGAAAGACGTCCATATATCCGTGGTGTCAAACTAACTTATAGAAACCTCTCAGGATTGGATAAACGTGCAAAGCAACTCAATATTCCAGCCTCTTATCAAGAGTACACATTGCGAGGACTGTTTCCTAATTCCACATATTCCATCTGTGCCAGTCCACTGGATGAGCCTAGTGATGTAGACAGTGTATGCACGGAGGCTCAAACATTAAACCAGCAACAGACTAGTGCACAAGTAGAGAATCCACAGCTAACAACAATGCTTGTGCCAACACTGACTATTCTTGTCCTAGTAATGCTGGTGGCTGTTTCTGTTGGTCTGGCTTGGTACAGACACAGGAAAAAAAGAGAACAATTACACCTGTATTGTGACCCTTCACATTTGGAATTGGAAGGTGTTAAAGCAGGTATGGACAATGGAGCCCTGCCTCAAAAACAGACAGACATAATGTCCGCTCAGTCTGCAGCACAGAAAGATTACTTGGACTATGAGGTACCGCTCATACAAGATTGCTGTGTTGCACACAATATGAACATTGTAAAGCCATCCTGAGTTTGATACTTGGGGCTGTCTGTTGAAGCATCTTTGATCAAAACCAAAAATCTTATTTTTTGGCAAAAATGTAGCACAAAAACTAATGGTTGAACCATTTTAGGCATAATTTTACCTACATGTGGAACTCAAAATCAGTTATACTTGGTGAACAATGCCCAACATGTGTGAGAAAATGAAGATGAGGACTCATTTAGTTACTTTAAAATTGATAATTGTGTTGCCTTTGATTCTGAAACATGAAGGTCACAATTTATGCATTTGGATGTATATTATTGTTTGATTAGTTGGTGTGTTTTTCGTATACATATACATGTCTTTCTTCCTTTAGCACTTGTCACTATAAAGCAGACAAAAATTCAAAACTCTTAAAACTTTTTACAGGCTTTTACCTACAAATCAATCAAAAAGTTTGTTTCTATAAAAACAGAAGTTCTAAAATAAAATTCAGTGTATACATGAAACTAACTAAAGCCCTGGCTATATGTGAGTTTAGATTTTAGTCTCTTTCCCCCAAAGTGTAGCTTTAGAAACAAAGGTTATTAAATTCAGAAAAGTAGACATTCAACTTAAATCCACTGCAGTACATGAATTTTATAATCTGCATCAGACACTTGTAATGGTTTTACTTTCTGTTTATACCTTTCATTTCATTACAATAATGAGTAAGCAGTGAAAAAAACCTTCTGCACCATAACCACTTTGAACAAGTATTCACTATGTCTCACACAAGTACCATAAAACATCTTGTTGTAACATACATTTAAGGTAAATGTGTATTTTTATACAGATGTACTGTTTCTGTGTTAATGTTCAATATGCAGTAAAGACAAAAAGGGACATTAGCTGCATAATTCTATGATTGGGTTGTCATTTGTGTCCCGCTGATATTTAAATACAGTAATGTTGAAATGCATTTTCAACACAGGTAAAGACATATAGCTTTTTTCACTTTAAAATATAATCATTGAAAACATTGTTTTTGCACTAATGTGTGAATCCAATGGATGTCTTCCACTTGGACCTTTCTCACAAGTTGTCCAGTATACTAGGTTCAATAGAAGAAGAATTTTTGTGCATTTCCCTCATGTTTATATTGATGGAGATCTCATTGAATGCACCTCAATGTGAACCAAATTATAGAATAAAGAAACTAAATTATTCATTAAGAAAAAATATTAATAGGTAACATTAAAATGTCATTAAATTATCCAAATTTTGTTCATTTGCTAATTTTACACTATAATTTGACACTGATTTTACACTAAAACCACAACAAAATGTAAATTTGCACTGAGATTGGTTATCACCCTCTTTGAACAGAAAGATGCATGTTTCCAAAGCTTCAAAACTTCCAAACCTTTTTTCAGGGTTCCAAATGGCACCAGAGGTGTTAAACCACCCCAATTAAATGAATGCAGCTATTGTCCTACTTAAACACACATAATGTACCCTTGGTTGTGCGCATTAATTACGAGGTTGAATAGATGTCCTAGAGCACAGTAACTCCCAAAATATCCAGACCTAATTTTAATGTAATTAAGTATATTTCTCAAATGAGAATGGTGACTCTGGATAGAAACAAAGTACAGAAGACATTTCTTTTTAAAGCTATATTCCAAAAAAATTTTCCAAAAAAAAAAAAAAAATAGATATAAGGAAGATGGGTAAATTTGTTTGTTTGCCTCAGTGAGGAACGATATTACTGTTTAACTAATAGCGCTTCACATGATCAATTATACGTTCATGCAAACATGGTCTCAGACTGAGGATTTGACTGAGATGGATGTGGCATTTGAAGTTAGGCTGGCCAGTCGGTATACACATCCAAACTGGAAAACAAGTGTGAACAGTATGAGACATTGAAAATATTTCAAAATATTTTCAATATGTATGATTAGATTTTTCCCTATTTTGCAGGGGACGCTCTTTGTTTGTGTATTGTTTTTTAAAGTGTATATATTT
>JAOTRS010000025.1:12872462-12908045 GCA_028565755.1 Dinotopterus cunningtoni
AAATTACCTCTTTTTACGTTAGCACAGAGAAGATTCCAGCTGTAGACAATCATCATCACTAACAGGAAGCTAGTGGCCTTGAGAAAAATTAAAAGACATTTTAGGACCTTCAGCCACACTGAATTAATGTATAAATTTGATTCTGTGTTGATACTAGAAAATCCAGCTTAAATTAAACCTTGTGCAACAAATTCTTGGGATTTCCTTCTATTACAGATGTGTGTTGTACAATCATTCTGACCCAGACAAGGATCAGTCCGATTCAATTTTATTTTACATTTATTTTATTTACTTTTATTTACTAGTTCAAATAAATCATAGAAAGCCCAAAGCTGTCACGTTAATGATGAGTGTACATTCAATTCTAATGACAATTTTATGTAAATTTACTTTTGGTAAAATTCAAGGAAACTGCCTTGGCACCATTTAACTTTAAGCCTATTTTAGTGGACAGCACACATGGCCTTCCCTTGTCCCCTGTAATTTGTTTTTCCCTCTCTTTCTTTCCCTATTTTATGCTATACTGCTCAGCAGCAGTAGACCAGCTTGATCTTATTATCCAGCACCACTGCCATGTTATGCGTTCTTCCTCCCCCTAGTTCTGGGTCAGTGACAGCCTGCTCATAAAAATGACGGTCTTCATTTTGAGAGATGAGGCCAACAAACCTCATGTTACATGGAACACCATGGCGCCTGAGGTCCTATTGGGCCCTGATGTTTTTCCTACAGCATATACTCATATTCAGACATTTGCCTCTGGTTTGGCAAGCTAATTAGCCCTTCAGGATTCAGGACCTTTCCTGGCAGTAACCCATTAGCACACTTGTAGTACAGAACATTTACCATCATCGGCCGATATCTGTCCCATATGCAGTAATGAGAGAAAATCTAAAAATGTCTATCAAGCTAGAAATGTGACACTAGGAGAATGGAAAATGGCAAAGTTGATTTATTTCTTTGGCTCTTCTATTGCCTTTTATCATTAATTCCTGGAGCTCTTTGATATTATTTGCAGAAAGTTGAGAAATTGCTAACGATGTATGCTGAAAGCTTACTGAAGCCATACAGACCGATCATTTCACAGAGTGGTGCAGTTTCTTGTTATTGTGCTTTCTGCAAGACTGTAGTCATCTCTTCCTTAAGCCTGAGTCACTGGCATGGAGAAACTGTTTAACTTTCTTACAGATAGAAAAACAAATTGAATTCATATTTCTCTCCAAAAATCATGGTCTAAGATTTTGTTTTACTTAGAGTAGAAGTTCTTTGTAAACCTGACACTGGAAACGATATAGTTTGCCTAATGTACATCAGTAAATGTCTAAATGTAGATAGAATAACATTGTAGCGTGCAATTACTGAGGTTTTCATAGCCATTGTGTTGAGAGCATATTAATAATATGATGTCAACCCAGTTAGGGTGAAATGGCAATACTCTTGCTTTGGAAAATGGTTAGACCAAAGCCCAGTGCGTAGCCCAAAAAGTTGTTTGAGCAGTACAATAACTGTCGCGTTCTTATTCCATTGCTTTAAGCACTGGCAGTTCTAGTGTGTATGGCTGGAAGAACTTCGCTTCAGCAGCCTTTTTTAAATTTAACAATTTATTCAGACATGAATTATAACATTAAATAATTATATGACATAAGATAATTATAAAGTTTATAACTATATAAATATAAAAACAGTGATAAAAACCATTTTATTATGCACAATTTATAAACATTTCAAAACAGAAACCAAATGAAGCTCACAATCTCCTTGACTTCTTCTAGAAAGACTCAATATATCACTAAAGATAAGTAATATCAGCTTACTTGTATTGTAGATGTATTTTAGTAAAACTACAGCATTGTTAATTGGCCTGACTGAGCTTAGGTCCTAGGAACACTGACAAAAAATGTTTACGATGTCACCTAAATAGATGTTATCCATCCATTTATTCAGGAATATTTGTAGTCCAACCATGGACCGTTTATTCCAATTTTGTCTGACTGTGGTAGGACCTCCGGTCAACATTCACATGCACATTCACACTCTATGGGCAATTTGAGAATGAAAATTAGCCTAATCTGCATGTCTTTGGACTGTGGAAGGAAACCCAAAGTGCACAGGGAGAACATGCAAACTCCATGCACGCAGACCCGACACGAGAATCTAACCCAGGACCAGGGGTTGCAAGGCGACAGTGTTAACCAATAAGTGGTAGTTAATGTGGTAGTTAAGTTATAATCATTTTGTTGCAGGCTATCATTTCTTCAAATTAGATTAAATTAAATTATGTAAAAACAAAACAACACAAATAAGTTGAACTAAAATAATATACTAAAATTATAACAAAAACAAAGAAACTCATATATACTGGCAAAAAATAAAAGAACAAAAAAAGCAGACATTAATATTATTATTATTATTATTATTATTATTATTATTATTATTTTCTGTGTAAGTGTGACTTTTGTGATTGTATGACTTGTGATTTGTGTGCTGAGTAATTCAGTGTGGTTGCTGGCAGAAACGGAGCAAATTCCAGTTAAAAAGATATTACACAGTGTGCAGTATTTATTTCTGCATTCCCTCTAGAGACAGATGAATAGTTTCAGAAATGTCTGACCACCTATAGGTCAAACCATTGCTATTGAAAACTATACTTTGTTTTATTTTATTTGTTTTACTTTGATTGCAGGGCAGAGTACCGACAAGCCTGGTTGAAGGATAAAGGCAAAAACTATGATGTTTTATTTACGGCGAGAGGGAGTTTGGGTAGAGGAGTGGACATCACGCTTTGGAACCAGTTGGAACTGATTTCAGAAGAGTGGAATCTTATCTCTTCCCTCCCTGTCTCTGGAGGAGGGATGCCACATGCCACACTTACTTAAATCAGAAATGAAGAATCACTCTGATCCACTGCTGCAACCAGCCCTCATTGCATGCAGTAACAATAAGGCAACATGCTGATCAATATGAGCCGTTTTCATTAACGTCATTAAAATAAAGCTTGTTTGAGGCTCCCTTGGTCTGTGTACAGTGTACATCTGGGTCCAACAAATACTATGATGGATGTTTCTAATCTGCACACACCCTGCACATAAACCGTTAAACTGAGCAAACCTCATCAAAGTGTCACTTAATATGTGTTTCCCTAAGGGCCATAGCTTATAGTGCATCATTTATTTATCAAAGCCACTGAGAAGCTCAAGACGTTCTGTTGGCATCCACACAGTAATTTATTCATTAGAAGCAATCCGAATATTTCCAAATCTAGAATACAAGATGCAAAACCATGTGTTTGTGGTGTCCAGCATCATGAATAAACACCAAAAACTATGAAAGCAGTGAATCTTTCAGTTATAGAGGGTCAATTATGTGATCACATGCAGCCTCAAAAGTGTGATGGATCAAAAAATAAGGAAGAGCTGCACATGTAACGGAATAACATCATGTCAAGTCCATCATTTTTATTCAGTTTCCATCTTTAAACTCATCTCACAATTAAGGTTGCAAAATTCTCCCTCCATTAATTCCTAGTGGAAATGAGTCAAAGTTCACGCTGCTGTACTCCACATATAAATGCACAATTGACCAAATTCTAAATACCGTTCTTATTTAATGAGTAAAATATAAAAAACACATAAAACGCAAAACATAAAAGAACACATAACATATGGCATTTGATTGGTATGCATAAAAGAGGGAAAGCACATGGGTTATAAATATTTACAAATTTTAACGGATTTTATGACTTTCTGCGTGTAAGAGCCTACACCCACCAAGGCTTTGCACTCAGCACGTTTAATAAGAATGAGAGAATAGTGCTTGTGCGACAAACTGTGACATACCAGCAAAACTAGTAAAAGGTTAATCTTTTCAATGTAGTCAGGTTCATATATGCTTTCACATAAAGTACTAACAAGCATGAATAACATTTTCAAAACAGCATGAAGTATCCGTTTCTGTGCTCTATATAGTATATATAGTCATACACATAAAAGAAAAGCAAACTGTTACCTGATTTATCACAATATCAGTTTTATCATATTACCCAGTTTTAGTGGATATAACAATGAATACTAAAAACATACACACAGATATATATTTTAATATAATCTACACCGCTTGTACAAAACAAAGCTGTGAACACAGGTTTTTTTTTAGGTTTTACCAATTTGATTACACCGTACAATATAATGGTTTAGTTTATGTGTAAAAATGTTTCCTCATGCTCCCAGAGCCACTATTTCACAAACTGATTCTGGAATATGGCTGTGCCATCAACATTGAAAATCCATTGGTGTGATAACTGGCTTATTCAGCGGCTCATTTTTTTGCCACATAATGTTGCTGAGCCCAAACCTGACTAACTGAAGCAACTCCAGATCATAACACAGGTTTGTAGATTCTTACCCTGACACGCCCATCGCTCTGGAATAGGATCAATCCGGACTCATCAGACCATATGACCTTTTTTTCTGATTAGTCTCACTAACAAGTGGTTTTGTTATGGCTACACAGCTGTTTAGTGCCAATCTTCTGAATTGCATTCTTCATGTGGAAATGGTCTTTCGCTACTAAACATAGTTGTGAAAAGTCATACACATTAGTCATTTCACTAAGTGATCTCCTGTCATGTTTATTTATGATTTTTTTCTGACCATGTTTCTTCTGCACAGTTTAGCACTATCCTGCCAGGTTTTAATAATGCATTGTGTGGACCCTAACCAGTTTTTTTTTTCATTTCTTTGCTTGATGCAGGACCTTCTGAAAAGGTGTTTTTGGTCTTAAAACGATGACTAAACAGTCTGTCTAAACAAGCTCTCACCCTCTGTTTTGGACATGAGCAGACCTACACATGACCCAGTGAATCAACAATGGCAGCAAATCACTCAGAAAGAGAATTTTACTTAAGATCGCTGCAGTTTTCCTGTTCCCTAATAACTCTTCTTATGTTTATGTCTGGGTCATGGGGCGTCAATAAAAAAAGAGATGGGAGATGTGTAAAATGTAAACTTTTCAGCCTGCAGCAAATAAAGTACCGGAGTATCAGAGTACTGACTCGTCATGTCTGTCAAGTTTTTTTCAGGTGTGAAAACAACCAACCGACAAGAAAGTGCCATCAAGGTTCTTTCTGTAGTTGAACCCCCTGTCCTTCTCTCCTAGAAATTATGTGTGTGGGCAGGTTGGGATACGACAAGAGGAAAAGAGGTTGATAGAGCTGCTGATCAACAAATTCAGGCTGATTTTCAGGCAGGATATGATTGCCTACGAATACAAATCTACCTCCACCAAAAGGACGTAAATTATGTAATGCCGTTATTGTGAAATTCAGTGACAGAGACACGTGGAGGCCTAAGCTCTGAGCTTACCAACATCTGGCAGAGCCTTTCTTGTTAAAAGCTGGAAAGTAGTAAGTGCGGATCTAAACCAAATTTGCACAGTAAAGTGTGGAATATGTCTTAGTCTATAGTGTCCTGGAAACCTGACATTAGGAGGAAGTGATGTCACTTTTGATCGATGATGATTTACTCAGCATGTGCAGCTTTGCTAAAAAGGTGGGGAGCTGAGGATGGGCTGCATCTATCACCCAGCTTAACAAAAAATATTCACTCCCACGTAGGCCATGGAACCATGCTTCAGATGACATCAGTGCTTCCCAGTGTACACAAGAAAGAATGTGTGACCATATGTGTTTATTTAAATAATCCTTTTGTGAACACTTTTCTTTCAAGGTGGAGATTAAGATTAAACTAACTACACTAGCTAAAATGCAGCAGCTTATAATTGCATAAAATTTTTAAAAAAAATCCAAACTTGAATAGTGAACAAATGAAAAAAATAATAATAATTTCCAGCAAAATGTAGCACCACCTTGCTGCACCTCATTTTGTGCAGTTGTGTGCAGGGGTTTAACAGTCGGAGAGTGCATCTGTGTCAGTGAAAGGGAATGCTGATCCACCCACTGGGAGAAATATCAGGTGTCTATATGCACATATGGGAATAATCACCCCCCCCCTGCTTTCTGCCTGCTTTTCTCTTTGTGAGCGTCATGGTGGAGAGAATAGGAAAGTGTAGGCCTCAGCTATTCAGGGCTTTGGTGCAAGTTCATATTTTCCTTCCTGCGTAACCATCCTGCTTTGCTCATGACTTTTCCAGCCGCATCCCCTCATCTCTCCGCTGCGCGCCATCGAAAGTGGCTTGGCTGAGAGCTACAGACCTGCTTTCTTCAGCTCGGCTCGGCACGTCCGTCATTCTTAGATTTTTTCTTTTTTGGGGGGGGGATGTTTTGGTGTTCCAGCAGTAATGTGAACCTCTCCTGCATAGCTTCAACATAGCCTCGTGCCAAAAACAGGGCTAATTAATCTGGTCTAGCCTGATTAAAAGGAGTTTGTTTCCAAATCTGCACAGGATGGTAAAGGGGTCAGAGGGAAATTAACCTGATGACTCAATGTAATCTGGCCCAGTCACCAGTACAACAGTGCCCTGCTTGGTTTTTGTCTGTCTCTCTTAACCTTTTTTAATCTGTCTCTTAAACTCCTACTCTTTTTCTTCTAATCTTAGCCTTCCTTTAATCTATTTGAAAAAGAACATGTGTTTTCATTCCAATTTGTGATTAAAGCACTTATTGCGAACCTGTTTTAGTGCTTTATTTTTAAACAATGGGGAATTATTTTTTCCCCTAAGCCCACAGTTCTACTACATGTTTCAATTATGGGCTGAGTGGAAGAACTAACTACAAAAGAGAGATCCAGGGAGAAAATGAAACACAAACCAAACATTTTGTTCTTTTGTTTCAGTAGCACGCTTCTAATATTTATTAAAAAAGACATTTACCTTTCTGCCCCTGTTCCCTGAAACATATCCTATCAATCTCTACCTGAAAACGTTTTACTCTTTTCAACCCAGACACAATCACTCTTAGCCACTTGGAAAAACAAAAGGAGAAGGTGAGAGAGTGTAAATTATAAAACCTGCGGTCGACGCCAAAGCTCAACGCACGGCCCCAGGAACGACACCAGACAGCTGTGAAAGCAGTCATTCATGTTATCATCCTTTATGTGTGGAGAGCTTTGCCATTGCACAACGTTAGAGGCATGATTGTTTATGGGCTTGAAGGGCTTATAAATACACATTAGACCTGACTCTCACTCAAGCCAAGATCATGATGTGAAGACATCAGGAAAGGTCTTCATAATTAACCTCTACTTTCTTTGAACTCAACCTGACTCATCCTGGTTCATCTGATTTCCTCCTCTCTCTATTTATTCCAAACTATTTCTTTTTAAGAAAATCCCTCAAAAGAGTCAAATAATATGAAACAGAAAAACAAGTTCCATAAACCGCAAACATCTGATGAGGGAATATCTAAGCTATCACATAAATATCAGATAAATATAGCACCTTTTCTAAATGGCTTATACTGTACAGGCAGATATTTCCCATCTGTATTATTTTCATCTTTAGTATTTTTGTACTTGTCCTGGGAAAATTCCCAAGGGCTTCCTGAGAAAATGGAGGAGTAGAAGTTGAAGAGAGAGGGGTAGAGGCCAAAAGGACAATCAGGGGGTTCAGGGGTTGAACCTCTTCATGCTGCATACTTGGGATCACTTATCATTTTTTGAGTATGGTGATGAGACTCTAAGCCGTAGGAAAATACTTGAATTGGGCAAATGTTTTAAAAAAAGGTTGTGTGACCTTGAATGATGATCCCGGCCAACGTAGCTCAGAACCCACTACAGCTGTTCCCATGAACATTCAGAGAGTGGAAAGCTTGATCCTTGAAAAACAGCGGATAAGCGTATGGCAGAGACGCATCTGTCTGTGGGAACTGTACACACAATCATCCATGCAAACCATTTGCAGCTGGGAGTTATTGTCACATCCCTGTACAGTCCTGACCTCGCTCCAAGTCATTTCCACATTTGAGCTGTTACAGGAGTTCATGGGAGGCCAGCGTTTCAGAAATGAGGCAGACAGTTTGATCATGGCTTTAGCTTACTGAGAGAACTTTCTACTTTGATGGTATCCAAGCACTAGTGAAACTCTCAGGTAAGTGCATTAGTGTAGCAGGGGATTATATAGAGAAATAAACGTAGTTTTTACTTAATACATAACTGTGTTCCCTTATTCCGCCATATCAAAAGTCCTAGTTTGGCTTGACCGTTTCCTTGTTTGAAAAAGAAAAAAACATGTGGAAAGGTGCGATAGCTGTGGGCATCAAAATTTGTACAGATCAAATGGACAGAGTTTTTTATGTGAGAGGCTAAAAATACAATTAGAAAAACGTACACTCTTTCTGTGCACAGCCTTCTCACCAGTGTTGGCTTTCAGCACCTGGCACTCGCCTTACAAGTGCCCACTACAACACATTACTGGGAGATTATTAAGGAAGTGTAAAAGTGTATGTTATGAAATAGGTATATTTTATGAGGTTAATTCCTCTTACCCTTTGAGTATGGATGATTCAGATTCACAGAAATTTCAAATCACAGCTCATAAACTACTTTAGCATTAGGAAACGCATGATGCAAATTTGTAAATAAAGCCAGAAGGTAATCAACTTCCAAATAAGGAAAAACAATCTGGGGTTTTCCAAGTCAGCTTTTCCAAGTCACCCTTTTAAGGCAAGTGAAGTTTTATTTAGACATTGCTCTTCAGCACTAATCGACAGGTGACAACATTCGGACCTGCACCTTGCCAAGTGGCACGCTGCATTCAAAGTGAAGACTTCCGGAGCTTTATGCATTACGTTTAAAACGGAAAGAGGACAGTAATCTAATCCACATCCTGGGATTGCCGGCGAAAATCAACAGGGTGTAAAAGCCATTAGGGAGTGAGAGAGCCAAGTCTTTGAAATTCTTAGTGACTCATGAAAACGCTCAGGCTACTGCCACGTTCATTTTCCTTGGCTTCGCTTTGCATTTCTTTGCAAAAACACCATCTGTAGAGGCAGTGTTTTAAATTGAGATTAAATTGAAGAAAAATATATTCTCATATTCAGCTGCACCTGGTTTTAACTGGTTTTGCACTCAAACTCATATTTCATGGTGTATCCTATCCAAGTCGATATTAAAAGCTCCACAAAGCCATCACAGCTCTGCAATCTTCTCACATATTTATCCAAAATTTAGCATGTGGTTTTATTTCCACTTTTGGTATGGCATTAGCAAATAGTGATACTTGCAGAACTGGCAAACAGCTTTAATTCCACAGTAAAAGCAAAATAAAATGCTCAAGTGGGAAGAGAACCTGATATATTTTTGCCACTGCACTAATTGTCAGAACCTCCCAGAGAAGTGAGTGCCAGTGTGGCACGAGCCTCATCACTGCCAGATGTGCTGAAGCAAGCAGCTGTCATTGGCTCATTGGGGGCACAATCTCATAGACATCATGCCACTGCTCTGATTATAACCGGATGGGAGAAAAGTCTTTGCAGAAGTAAAACATGGCTATAAAACATAATTATCTCATTTGCTGCCTAGTT
This sequence comes from Dinotopterus cunningtoni, assembly GCA_028565755.1. Lineage (NCBI taxonomy): Eukaryota > Metazoa > Chordata > Actinopteri > Siluriformes > Clariidae > Dinotopterus > Dinotopterus cunningtoni. Next base: position 12,881,935 of record JAOTRS010000025.1, read on the forward strand.
AAACAGATTTTATCCAGTAGTGGTGTGTTGATAAATATGATTTGGAAAGCAGTATTAGGATAGCTGTCATTTGACTGGTTTTGACAAACAGACTGATACCAGGACTGTATGCCAACGCAGGATGCCAACTACTTCCTGAATTGGACAGAAAGAGGACAAAAGAAAATTATAGAGAGAGAGAGAGAGAGAGAGAGAGAGAGAGAGAGAGAAAATAAAAGGCTCTCTTGTGCTTTTTGTCATTTACAGCTCTTTCAAAGCTGAAAGTTAGTCGATTTCAATTCATCCATAACCACATGAAATGAGCCTTGGTCTTCAAAGTGTCTCTTTCTCCTTACACATGCCATTCATAGTCACTTTTTATTTAGAACACATTTTTTTCTTACTGTTGCAATGACATCACAGGGTTAATGTAGTTTAGTGGTTGCTTACTACAACCAATGAAACTGGCATTAATGAAAACAAATTGCTTGCTGAATTTATTACAATACCTGATGTACATTACAATAAAACCTTGTAATAAAAAAATTGCTTGCTACCTAAAAAAATTCTAAACCAGAAAAATGAGTTCTGTGTTTCATTGTGAAGCCTCAAATCTGTGGCTGAATCTGAAACTCCTAAAACTGTCCCCAACCATCAGTAAACTACAGTATGTCTCATATTTTAAGGTGGGGTATCAGATGCTTTCCCTTGTGTGCAGACCCATTTTTTCACCAAATATTCTTAAACAAAAAAGTTGGATTTTGATTTAATTTGACCAAAACAAAAAGGTTTGGTGGAATAGAAACTTATAATGAGTGATGTTACCATTTTTGAAAATCACTTCTTTTTTATGAAAAGTGCATGAAGTGTAGAGGGCTCTGCGTACTGTCATTATTTCTTCTGCTAAATCACAAAGAATGAATCACTTTTAACTTTCCGTGCAATTCTGCTTTCAAATGTTGGTGGCAGCTGTTTGGTTTGGAGCCTTGACAGCCACATGTGCTACTTAAGTCTTATTCCCCTACAAAGAGACAGCAAATTATGTGCTGAGAAAGAAAGTGATTTTGCTATTTTGGCTGATTGTCTACGTTTGACGTGAGCGGAAAATCTGTGTAGATTAGATTTTTCCCCTCCATTATTCTTTTAAAAAGTCACAAAAAAATATACACAGTCTATCTCCTTCATACTCATTTGCCAATAACACTGCATATGCTCACAATTTCTGTATAAATACAGGCAAGAAAATGATCTAATTAACTCACCATCATCTTCCTACAGTAAATGATATAGATTATACTGTGCTGTGAAAAATAATTTGTACTTTACAGGTTTTTATTTATTTTTTGCATATTTGTCACAGTTAAATGGTGGCACAGTGGCTTAGTGGTTAGCACTTTTGCCTTGCACCTCCAGGTTCCGGGTTCGATTCCCGCCTCAGGGTCTGTGTGCATGGAGTTTGCATGGTTTCCCCGTGCTTGGTGGGTTTCCTCCAGGGACTCTGGTTCCCTAATTTGCATCCCAGATTGCCTGTAGTGTGTGAATGAGTGTGTGTGTGCCCTGTGATGGATTGGTATCCAAGTCCCCAAGTACCCGGGCTCTCTGTGACCCTGTATACAGGAGGTATACAAGTGTTATAGATAATGAGTAAGTGAACGAGTTGTCACAGTTAAACATTTCAGATGATCTAACAATTTTAATATTACACAAAGGTAACAGGAGTAAGTAGAAAATGCTGTTTTTGAATGATAATTTTATTTATTAACGTGAAAAATGTAATTGCCTCTTAAACCTAATAACTGGTTAGGCCTTCCTTGGTGGCAACAACTGGAATCAAGCCTTTGTGGTAACTGGCAACGAGTCATTCACATCGCTGTGGAAGAGTTATGGCCCACTCTGCTTTCCAGAATTGTTTTGATTTAGCTACACTGGAGGGTTTTCGAGCATGAACAGCCTGTTTAAGGTCACACCACAGCATTTCAATCAGATTTAGATCCAGATTTAAGGGCCACTCCAAAACCTTAATTTATTTTATTTTTTGAGCCATTCAGAGGTGGACCTGCTGTATAGCCCAGAAGGCAGGATTTGTTGCACCTGACAGGAAGCCTAATCGAACCACAAAGTTGGAGAAAAATACCTCTTTTCTGTTATATTTTTGGCAAATTTAATGCTTCACAGCAGGCAAAACCACTTGCACAGGTCAAAAATGTTACAGTCTGATTAATTGCTATGTGCTTGTTAACACACACCTTATCAGATCAAAGTCCATGTAAACAGTTGCATTGGACTGCATCAACTGGTGACCACAGAAAATAATTCAAACTTTCCCCTGGACAAACTGGGAGGTCTGCCTGAATCTGCAAAGCGAAACATGAACACAAACAGTGGATTGAGGAGCTTTAACTCTGCTGATCTCTGACACATGTGGCAAGACATCCACGCTATCATGGACTATAAAACCATCTAGCACAGCATCTCCAACCAGCTCTGTCTCACTTTCATATGACCTCAACCACTTCTTTTCTTGTTTTACAAAGCAGACCACAGAGCCCACACTCAACACAATGGAACAACTGGGTGAGCAGGCCCTCACACTTTAGACCTCTAAAGTGTATGCAACCCTGGGCAGGGTAAATGCCCAGATGTCATCCTTGGTGGAGCAACTGGCTGAGATCTTCACTTTAGGCTTCACTTTTAGGCCATCTTCAACTTGTCCTTAGCTTAAGCAGCTGCCCTCAAAGTTTATTTTAAAGCTCAAACAGCTTGAAATGAGCAGATCACTCTGTGACTGGTCCCTGGATTTTCTAACTGACCACAGTCTGTGAATCTGAACAACTATAATCAAGTTCACAGATGATACCACACGGGCTTGATTAGAGGTAATATAAGATAGCCTGTACGGAGAAGATCAAGCATCTGGTTATATGAGGACAATAACCTGGAACTCATCACCATGAAAGTGAACGAGGTCATTTTGAATTTTAGAGGGATTGGACCTTACAGTCACACTCATGTTCATATCAACAGCTGTTGAGCATGTACCCAGCTTGAAATTTTTCTGAGTCCACATCTCTGAGGACCGCACCTGGTCCCTGCATTCCTCCATTCTATATAAAAAAAAGGCACAGCAGAGACTAAAAAAACCCAGGCTTTAGGATATTGGTGGACTTTTACAATTGTACCATTTAGAGCATCTTTAACAACTGCATCTCATTGTTGCAGACTATTCATCCTCCTCCCATCAGGCAGACACATGGTTCATACTGCACTTCTTTATCCATGTACTGCGTTGGTCCTCCTCTGATATTTATGCATCGATGCACTGGCTATATTTTTAAATGCTGTTTTTGCATTACTGTGCCTATTACTGTACTACAACAATCAGCCATAACATTAAAACCACTGACAGGTAACGTCAACACCATATATTATCTCAATATAATGGTACCTGTCAAGGGATTGAATATATTAGTCAGCAAATAAACAGTCAGATCATCAAGATGTGTTATAAGCAGGAATAATGGGCAAGCATCAGGAACTGAGCAACTTTGCCAATGGGCAACTTGTGATGGCTAGATGACTGGTTCAAAGCATGTCCAAAATGGAACGTCCTGGTATGCAGTAATTAATACCTACAGTACTAAAAGAGGTCCAAATGTCCACCGCTGAAAGTACCTACAACAATAGGCAGATGAGCATCAGAACTGTACCATGGAACAATGGAAAAGGGTGGCTTGGTTTGATGACATTATTTAAACCATCTAAATCTAGAGATCCAGGAAATTGACATGCAGAGTAGAGCTATTTGAAAAAAATGTGTTTGGTTAAAAACTGCTGACTGCTTGGGCATTAGTAATGCCAGGTCTGTTCCTTTCCCTTTCAGGTTTTCTCATGCATGAATACTTCTGTTAAAAACAGGTGGTAGACAGTCTCACATTAACATACAGTACAGACACCTCGTATGCAAGTTGCAGCAAAACACTACTGCTTTTAAACACAAAGAGCTTTTGAAAGTTCTTAATGACCTGCATCATGAACTTGATGTTATAGAAAGCTTGATTATCTAAATAGCGCAAGTTTACGATCAATGCTTTAGGTCAGTCTTACGGCATGCTTTGGCATGGTTCTGTGTTATTGCTCAGTGATGCACCCTAAAATGTTTAGTTTGGCTCATTGCTTCTGTCTGGGAAGTTCTTTTGCTCCTCACCACATCACAGAAACTACAATATTCAGCATTGCTAGTATTGAAGCCATATTTGTTCCAGGTGTTGCTCTCTACAAATTAGTATTTTTATTCCTCTTTAGTAAATGCTTCATCCAGGTCCACAGTGGATTCTTTTGTTTTCTCTACCAGCACTCAGCTTTTCAACCTGCTATCCATTATTTCAATAAAAAACCCACCTAAGGCACAGACATCATGGACTTATTACCTCTTCACACACATTTTATTATACTGTATCTTTCACACACATATGTGCACTGTCTATACATATCCATGCAGGCCCACGCCGACCCTGACAGTGAAAAACTGCACGTTGTCAGGTGAACTGAATTTCTCAAGCATAAAACTCTGATAGTCCAAGATTTATGACTGTCGTACATAAATTCTGTAACAATTTAAATCATAACAGCCCCTTTCCTTCCATGTTATTCTAGTAACGAAAAAAAATGGGAAACAGTGTTATAGTTTAAAACTCGGGAAAATCAAAAATCCTTTATCTCAAAATATTAGAATATTTCCTAAGATTATTTTATCATTGAAGGCCAGGTTGCTTTTATAGCAGCCTTCAGTTCAGCAGTTGTTGTTGGGCCGAGTGTTTCCCCTCTTCCTCTTGATAATACTTTATACATTCTCTATGGGGTTCAGGTCAGGTTAGTGGGTTAGCCAATCAAGCACAGTAATATCAAGGTCAGCAAACCAGTTAGCTTGGGCACTGTGGGCAGATGCTAAGTCCTGCTGGAAAAAGGGAAATTGGCATCTCCATAAAACTTGACAGTAGATAAAGCAAGTGTTTTAAAATGTCCTGATAGACAGCCGCACACAATGGACCAACACCAGCAACTGACGTGGCACCCCAAATCATTACCAACTGTGGAAACTTCACACTGCTAAGATTGTTCAGGTCTATCTGGTCAGGTGTTATCGATTCCCGATAACAGAAATCAGAATCGGACGATACTGAGCGCTAATCACAGGTGTAGGGGTTATTGGGATCTTCCATTTAAAATGGTCTTTATTGTTAAGTATTGTTTAATTATTTGCTGTTTATAGCTGTAAAAAATAAATATTCCAAACAACAGTGCACAAATAAAATTAAGGTCTGGAAAAGTATTTGACATTTACAAATTTATTTTTTGGAACCCAACATATGCAACATATTCTGTTCTCTTATTATTTAATGCAGATTAAAAAAAAACTAAAACCAATAGAATATCCTATTCTCGACTAAAGAGCAAAAGATTTTAATTCCTTAATTGGCATCAAGGGGCTCTCACACACGCTGAAATTCTTATCAAAAATGCAACTGTTCTACCATACTCACTCGTTATAACATGCATTGTGTGGAACAAGTCTACATCAATGAATAACAAATCTAAACTCTGTACTGAATGTTTAAAATAAATTCAGACATCACTCACTTTGTATTTGGAGAGGATCATAACTACTCATTAGTAAACAGGGAGGGCAGGCATTTCTTTATAAATACAGTATGCCATTGTTGGGCCCTCGAGTAAGGCCCTTTACCTTATCTGCTCCAGGTGCACTGTATCATGGGTGACCCTGCGCTCTGATCTAACCTGGCATATGCAAAGAAAGAATTTCACTGTGCAGTAATGAATATCTGGAAAAAAAAAAGGGCTTAACATAATTTGAATAGTTACTCACTGTCAGCCCTCATGCACGGAGCGGTTAGGATAACCTGGGCTTCCTCAGACAGAGCTAGGAACCGATCTTTATACAGTATCTCTCTTCATTATGATTTTTGTGATAATGGTTTTAGCCTTTTTAACTCACTACAGAGTAAGGCTCAAGCTTTTCGAGAACTTTAGTTAAGTGAGGGTCGACTTACTGTAGAAGATTTAGCTGCTGCCTTTGCAGATAACATTTCACACTCAAATTATTCACACTGCATTGTTCTTAACAATTGTTAAGGTTTGTTGTGTTAAAGCTTTGGCCCGCTCCTAGTTTTTCTTTAGAACTTTGCATATTGCAAATTCTTTTAAAGAGAACTGTTAATATTCCCAAACTAATGAGGGCAACGTCATGTGTATTTTTTTCTTACTTTTTTTTCTGGAAAATTCTTCTTATACTGCTTCCTGAAATTGGAATGGACAGGAAGGTGGAACGATGCAATGGGCAATTTGGTGTCCATATTACTGCTGCCAAAACATCCATATCATGTAAATGGAAAACACATGAGCTCTAGTGCTGACTTACACACAGTTGAAAAGAAGGGCACAAGTCGGAAAAACCTATAAAGGATACCTAGATCTTTATTTATTTGTAAAATGTGCTATAATTTGCATTATAGCACATTTTACATTTTATATTATGCCCATTCATTTCAGATACAAAAATTTAAATGCAGCTTTGTTCCACAATTATCTACAAAAACGTCCAACAATAGAAAACCTTAGTCTTAACAGAAAAAAAGGAAAGAATATGCTAATGTGTTGTCAGAAGTCTCCAAATGTGTGAGACAAAACACTGTATAAGATTTTAAAAATATTAACATTTAGAGTGAAATTTATTGGGAAAGCAGAAGAAAAAGAAACAGTAAGAGTTCAAACGGATCAATATGTCAGGAAGAAATGAGTTGCTTACACCTAAAAGGATCTAAAAGTGGCTCAAAGTATAACATTTTGAAGCTGTAATAGTGACAAAGAGTTAACTGGGAAGTTATTACAGGACTGAAAGTGTTTTTGTTTACTTATTAATTTACATTAATAAATTAATTTTTATAAATAGGGTTTATTTTACCCTTAATGTGTGCAAATATTTGCATTCAACTTTAATACTTGACAGCATAATGTAAAATATGTTTATTTTACTTACACTTTGCAATATGCTTTTTTATGTTTATTATTGTATTACCTGCATCCTGTAGGGACTGGATTGTTTTATATAGACAAGAATGCTGTTAAATTCTGTAATCTGGTTTGTCAGTAAGTTTTTGCCAGAGGAGAGACTTCAGGATAGGGGACTTGGCTGGCTGTAGTATAAGAGGAATAAAGCATTTCATATGCTGTCAAAAAATAATCTATTTCAAATTCAGACTTGGTCTGGCCACATCTCACTGTAATGTCATATTTTTTTCCTATAACAGCAAAACCCTTGTGTTTTATCCCTTACTTGTATGTACAGTATGTGATATTTGTCTGCAATTGTTATGTGTTATCTCTTGCATGGTTTCAGCAGGAAATGTTGCTGCCTCACAAATACTGTGCCTCTGGTTCAATCTTGGGATCAGGGTGCTGTCTGTGTAGAGTTTTACACGTTCGCTCTGTGAGAAGTTAGGGAGATTTACTATGCTACATTACACCAAGTTGTGAATAACGCGTGTATGGTCCACCTTGTGCCTTGGGGATGGGCTCTGGATTCACACCAGCAACCATAATGAGGATAAAGTGATTACTAAAGGTGAAGAAATGAATAATATACATTATGTTGCATGTATGGCAAATAAGGAATTTCTGATTCTCATGAATGATATGAGTGATGCTGCAGGACGCGCTACCTTCTGCTTCTTAATGAGACTTATTTGGTCCTCTCTGAGGAGTTTTGATATGTATGGATTAAGTTGATACATGAGTCTGGGACTATCGGTCGGGTTCACAGGAAGTGCAGCAGGCAGGTTGGGTTCAATCCAGTCAGAGATTATCTGAGCCTGCATCTATTTCAGTCTTTCACTTTACTTTTCAAGATGTTCTTCTTTCACTCCTGACTTGCATTAGCACTCTTTCATAACATGCATGGCAGCAATTCATAAAGCAATCATTGTTTATTCAGTGGCTATTTTTTAAGTAAATGCGGGTGGGATGAGATAAAAAAAAAAAATCATGTTTTCACACTGAAAAATCTGGTAGCTGCTCTTTGCAAAAAGGTTTACAGACAGCAGACTGACATTAAATGTATTATCCACTTAATAAACTTCCCAGGTCAGTGTGTGTTTATACAGAGCTGTCTGGGTTATCCTGCTTTGTGATGCTTTTTTCTTGCAGAGTGTGTGTGTGTCAGCCACCACCTGGTCAGGCTCTGCTGAGTGGCTGTGAGGCGGCTGGACAGTTCACTCCTGAAATGTTTATAATTATGAAGAGCAATGGCCACTGGAATGTGTTTGATGCTCTTGGGCTGCATGATTTCTAAGAAAACTGGCAAACAGGGCATGCCATGCCAAAATGGTCGCCATGGTGATGTTTTTGAGATTTACAATATTGCAACAACAAAAAATCCAAATAGTACTTTGGGGAAGGTTTTCGTGAAAAGTCAGTCCCTGACATGGACTTTAAATTTTATAGAGGCTTGGTGTGAAGCTTTACAGATGTGATACTACTTATTTCACAGTATTGGCTTTCCACAACAGCTTGTTTGTATCAAACATTCCTTGAGTGTATACAGAATTTGTTGTTTAAAAGATTTATAAGAATTCAACAAAGCCAATGCTTTTAGTAAATGCGGACTACAAAATGTAGCAGATCGTCAGTGGTTCTCATTGTGGGGTCTGGTGACCACCAGGGGTCTATGAAGCAAATCATGGGTTGCATGATTTTTTTTTTTTTTATTGTGTTGAATTGTTGATTTGGTTCTCTAGTTATTCGTCTTTTTGGATGGATGTGCACCAATCCTCAACAATTGAAGGTTGCACTATGTATACTGCTTTCACACTTGTTCCCTACAAATAGTACTAGCCTTTCACAGAGTCCTCATTAAAGATCAAATTATTAAATGATATACAATTAAAAGCTAAGTGACAACAATGTAGACTGCAGAATACTTGTGCTTTGTTCCTTTTTTCCCTTTTCTGCCACTAGTTTAATTAAATATGTGAAGAATAACCACATATGCAAAATACAAATACTATTTGTCAAAATGACATCTGATAATACAAAAAAAACATGGAAAAAAGCTTTAAGGTTATGGCTGATCAATATATCTCTCTGTAGCTTTAGTTGTGTTTTTGTATCATGCACTATCCACTAGTAAGTATGAATTTCCCAATCCCACAGTCATTTTATAAACCTGGACTGAATCAGTGAGAAAACCTTGGTATATTTTTAGATCCATTGTCTCAAGAATTTGCACAGACTTACTTACAGTTACAGTTCAGAGCATTATTTATTACAGCTCAGGAACCTGAAGATGGTAATACACATTGTTGCACTGGCTAAAAATAACATTCAGCCTAAATTGATGCACGTCACTTCACACTAGTGTCCTCAGATTAAAAAAGCCTGAAAATAGGTGTTTTATTTGCGTACGGTGGCAGAAATGCTGAATAGCATGCAGTTTGTTCTGCAGAACAAAGCCCATGACTTTAACTGCCTTATGTTTTTTGTTTTATCTACTCAGGAGCTGTTTGTTTTTTTTACCCTTTATTCAAATTGCTAATTTTTATATGTCTGTATACAGTATGCTATAATGTGTGAAATATTATAGAAGTCATATAAGGCACTTTGGGTTAATTTAGATAGAGGTAGAACCCAGGGGTTGGCATAATGTACTTTGGTTTGGTGGTTTGATTAGAGCATTTGACTACTTAATATCATTAACCTTTTTACATGAGCTCAAAAACAAAACAAAAAAAAGTGTAATGGGCCTCCCCAGATATAAACTCCTAGAACTGCCCCTGCTTATTTTGTAATTTCATAACCACATCCCATTTTTATTTAATAAGTATCCATACCACTTTTTAAATAGAAACTGCATGATCACTAATCATCCAGTAACAATATAATAAACCCAGGGTCTGAAATTTAATATACCAATTCATGAGCTAAGACAGCTTTTACAAGGACATTAAGCATCCAGACCTTTATGCAATGTTGGTTTATTGTTAGCACGTTTTTGAGAGGAAGTTGCTGGGGTGTACAGAACACACTCAGAACACACTCAGGGTTTTTTTCAAGACTGTCCTAAATCACAGTTGAGGTGTATATAAGTACATTACAATATGTTTTGTTTGGTATAAGTTTTCCTGCTCTGCACACCAAACGTGAGGATTGTCACATGGAACGCAAGTACAATGTAAACAATCAAAGAAAAGTGCCACAACCCTTAAATGGCTAGTACCAGTTAGCCATATCGCAAAGAGAAAAGTTAAATTTGTAACTAAATACACTTACTTTAAAAGTTGATTTAGTTGGACTGCAGAAGCTTCATGCGAGTCTCAGCTGAACTTGGAAGGCATTTTTGCACATAACGAAGGTTGTGGAATTTGGCCCCATTTACTTACACTGTACCTGCGTTCTAGATTCCAAACTTTACAGTCGGTGTGCAGAGCAGGAAAAAAATTAAAAAGACCAAGACCTATTGTAATGTACTTTATTTGGACCTCAATTTTGATTTAAAACAGAATTTTAAAAAAATTATCCCTTTAAAGCTACAGTCAGCAGTTATATTGATTGATTATTTACACTATAATATTCCATTTTATTTAAAAAGAAAATTTTCAACATGGCCAGCTCTAGAGCAGCAGGTAGTGCTGTCACCTCATACCTTTTTTTTTTACTGTGTGAGCAGTTTACTTGTTTTACTGTGTGAGCAGATTTTCAAATGTTCTCTTAACGTGCATGAGCATGTGGTGCCCTATGATCCACAGGCATCCTGTTTAAAGTGAATTCCTGCCTCTCACCCTGTATTTCCAGGGTAGGATTAAGACTTTTCATGATCTGGATAAACCAGTTACCAGTGATGAATAAATGAACAACAGAATTTTGAACATGTTATTATTGCCAGCAGTAGTGCTGGTATAAAGCTAGCCTGGTAACCTGGGCACTACTCCAGTATACTCACTGGCAGTTTACTAAGAGCTTCTCCTGACCTTAATACTAGTATTATACATTTTAGTTTCCAGTGACCTGTCTGTCTGCTATTGGCTATTTCTTAAAAACATTAGAAAACTTTTTATGTATTATTTTTTACAGAAAATGGCCCATCATTTTTTTCAAATCATTATGCTTCGGTGCATCAGTGCCTTATTCTCACTGAAGTCGATGGCAAGAAGTGTATTTTTATACAGATAACAAAATACCATTTTAAAGTCAGCCTAAGGTTCCTGTCCCAAACCAATCATATTTAATTGTTTCAAAAAAGTTAAGCATTATCCGAAGAGTTAAGTGTGTCGCCTGCATACATTTGTCAAATATTGCTTCAACTAAATTATGGAAAACATGCATAAATTACAAAAAATAATGTTTTTTTGCCAATAATATACAGTGGAACCTTGGATTACGAGCATAATTTGTTCCGGAAGCAGGCTCGTATTCCAAAACATTTGTAAACCAAATCAAATTTACCAATAATGCTATTTTCCTTTTAGTAAGTAAATTCCTGTAATAAATGTTGAGGTGGAAGAGGTTTTTTTTACAGCTTCACATAAATAAGAAATGTTTAAAGTAAATCCACAAACTGTACACATCACATCACTAAAAGCTGCAACTGATTCTAACAGATTTGCATGTTTTTTTAAACACTGCATCTTTACAGTGTAAAATATAGCAGTGCCAATCAAAAAGATATGATCCACAAGTCAAGACTTTTTTTTAGACTGTGTGTGTGTGTGTGTGTGTGTGTGTGTGTGTGTGTGTGTGTGTGTGTGTGTGTGTGTGTAAAAACCCCTGCAGCCGCCCTGTCTGTTCTGAATGTTTTTCATTCAGCCCTGCCTTTTTTTTCCCTGTTTCATACTCATTCCAGGAGCTCTCTAATTTCACCAAAAGCAGCAGCAGCCGACGATGAAATCGAGAAATCTGGCTCTCTGTGTCCAAAAAATATTCCCTTTCCTGTCTTCCTGTGTGCCAGGGACCACATCTCTCCATCACTGCAGCCAGCACCAGCCCAAAACTATGAGGAGTATTTTAAGCTCTATAATTTAAAACACACACGCGCGCACACACACACACACACACACACACACACATATACACACATATACATTGAGACAAAAAGGCACATATGTGATCTTTGGGCAATGTGCACCACACCCAGACTACTACTTCCTTCTAATCGAACGGATTCTTTCAGCTACAAGAGAAGAAGATCTGCAGGGATTGGAGCGCCGTGTGAGGAGCAGAAACAACTGCAACGGTTAATAAGTGGTAATGAACCGTCTCAAAAAGAGTGACTGCACCAAGGTCACAAGGTTAGGCAGGAAAAAGGAGCATGAATGATACCAGAACCATTCCAAACACTAAACCAATGTCCACATGAAAGCAACAGGAATCATTTCCAGTGCCACTCTCTCCTAAAACACACAGTGCACAAGCAAACTAAATAAAAGCAGCTCTTGAATGCGCAGATTAGAGATTCCACTTATGCTCAACCACCCAAATTACCCAGCTTCTCCTCATTCCCATAAATACAGCGCGTGCAGAACTGCAATTACTTTCTATTTCTACTCTACCTGGCTTTGTTGAGACATTCGTCAAAAATGCACACAACCCCAGGAAATCCAGAGCTAAGAGCGACAAATTGAGTTTCTCTTGTAAAAAAAAAAGCACTTTATCACATCATCTCATCAAAGGATTTATTCTTTTAGTAAGAGGTGTTTATTCAACACCATGATGAGGTGATGACACCAAACATCTACAGTTTAGACCATGCACACAATAGTTATACAGCTGAGATCTTTCATTTTTGCAGGATGTGCACACACATATAGGTAATAAATGCCAGTGTGCTTAAAAAGGTTTTTTGTTTTTTTTTCACTTAACTTCAATTTTTTATATCTTAAAAAGGTATCTTAAAAACAACTGAATAACCTGACAAAATCAGACTTGCACTTGCCATACTGTCAAGAAACTACAGCTGCAAATCCCAATGATACCACAACTACTACTGATGCAAGCCAGTCACATGTATTGTGTATGCAGTATGTAACATTTTTAGCGTATTCAGAAGTTCACCTTTAACGTCCAAGTTGCCACAGAAAGCTGTAGCTATATTAAATGTTTCAAAGGAAGTATTTATGATTACATTCATTTAATAAATAATTTATACAAAGAGTTTTACATGTGAGCTGAGCTCATGAACGATAAAGGCCTCGTGCTCAAGGACACAACAGCGGAAACTTGGCGATGCAGGATTTCCATCTGATCAGTAAACCGCTTCCCTGGCCACAGAGTCAGCACGGCCCATATTAGCCCTCACCCTTTCGGACCAGTGCATGCTGAGAACTAAGGCTGGGAATTAGAAGAAAATCAAGGGGAAAAAGGAAGCTAGTGAATGATCAATGCACGCCCTCATGGCCAGTAATTTCCTGTACTGAAAACAGTGATGTTTGAACTCTTCTAGAGATTTCAAGGCTGTTGATTCGTCCAGCTATTTCTAAATACACTACATTTACTTTAGATTAATCATTAATTTAATAAGTTCCATTAAGAACTTAAATGATGAAAAATTTACTAACCAACAATGTTTTGCATAATAATGTTCCGTAGCTCACATATCTATTAACTTGCATTCTAGGTGTTGTCCAATATTGATCTTTGTATTTTTAGCATCCTTGATTTTGAATGAGGACAAAAAAAAACAAGACCAGTATTTTTCGACAGCTTAGCCATGTAACAGATCACAAAACTCACAGGATCGACTTTTCTTCCACTGATGTTGAAAGGCAGAAGCTATCTGCGTTTTGTAAAAGAAACAGCCGATCAGTTTACCTTAGCATTTTAGCGCAGCTATTATTATTTTTGCCAGATTTCAGCATTTACCCTTTTTTTATAATGTGATCTGGCAACCCTGGTGAGCACAGAGCACACAAGCGTGCACGGAAGAGAGAGTGTGAGTGAACAGAAATGTCATTTGTGCAGGTTTTTAAGTGTGAAAACGATGTTTACACCAGCGAGCACTCCAGTCTCTTTGCCTTATGCAGATTTCACTCAATCATAATTACTACAGACATCATCCTGCAAAATTACTGAACATATATGCTGTATGTCTGCACATATCTGTAAGTACAGTATTTTGTCATGAAAGGACATGCAAAGAGATTTTGGAACAAAGATTTTCACAAAAAGTTGTGTTTTCCTAAATGGGTGATTAATACTGTGATCTATTGACAGCCATGATGTCTTTAAATCAGGTTAATGTACAGTAACACCCCTACTTCAGTTGACTGTAAATGTAAGTTTGGCCAAATGAGAATCCTCCACATGTGTTAAAGCAAAAATAACAGGCTGCATTATTTCTGATTTGTATATGCAGTATTTATACCCAAGTATAAAACGCCCTAAAGGGTTTACCCATTTGAACTCTTGTGAGCAGTGCTATGATTGGCTGGAAACAGCTCACTTAAGAGTAATCAAACAAATGTGGTATTAATGAGAGAGGTAACACAGGCATGGCTGTTAGAAATGGAAAATAAACAGAGAGAGATCTGGGATGCTGAGTCAGAACTATTTTTTTCTGCCAAAGCTTATTTTGTACAGAAGCTTGAAGCACACTTTCCCCCTCTCTCTCGTTGGTCTGGAATGCAAAGCGCCTCCACAACACATGCAGACACGCCAGACTTTAGTGTGCTAACTTCCCCAAACTCAGCAGTTCCACATGGTGTCTAAGAAAACAGCCCACACTCCATAACCATCAGACTTCAAAAGCTTGAAAAATTCTCAAAGCACAGTCACTACACTGTCCGTCTTTCAGCATTCAGCACATTGCAGTGAACATACATGCCATGGAGCTGGGTACAGTCATGAAAAAAAGTCACAAGAGACCACAGACCACATAGTCTCTACCATTTCTGGTGATTAGCGGCTACCGCAGCTACTGCAGTAAAACTAAACCTTCTGTAATATAAAAGTGTGGTAATTAAAAACCTAGAGGCAGCAAAAAACGGAATTAGTGGGATCAACTCTGTTTAAAACAGCAGAAAGGAATTCAGTCGGCACCAAACGAACACCTAAAGTACGCATGCACTTTTCAGTGTGTGTTTACCCAAGAGCAGGAGGCTCATGTTTAATACTCTCTGGCCACTGTTGCTTTTTTACCTACTAAAATTAAAAACACAGCCCACACACCTCAGCTCAATAAACTGTGGCAATGTTTGATCTGTAGGTCGCCCTGATCCTGATCCAATTTGCTGTTCCTGATATATTTACCAGGATTGATTCACTCAGGCAGCTATTAACACTTTTATTCAGCAGAAAAACAAGCGGCTTGACGGCTTCAGGGTCACAACGCAGGATTATTAGCGCATGGGAAACTCTAATGGGAAGCTCTAAAACCAGATATCACTAACTCAAACAGCATTTTGGTATGCAGTGGTATGCAGGCGTGGACAAAACTACTAACGGATAGCTTGGACACAGTGCCGGCCCGTCCAACAGGCAATACAGGCGGTCGCCTAGGGCCCCGCCTTACAACAAGGGCCCCGCGAACAGTATTCAAAGCATTTCCTTCTCATCACAATAGAATATGAATACATAAAATATTGTTATACTCGCAACACGTGGATCCATTAAACATTATACAATTTACAACAACAGTGAGAGAAAAAATTACCCACCATATTAAATAAAAAGGATAGCTCTGTATAAATAACACATGTATAAATAAAAGCAGAAAAGAATTGAAACATACACAGAAGCACCACATACTAATTTGCATAACACCACCTGCGATATACTGGGAAAACTGGAGTGCCGTAATGATCATAGTATTCGTGCACATAGATTCCACTACCTCTTTAAATTGCTCATGTCGCTTTAAATTGCTTTAAAATGTCCTATTTTAGATCTGCCCTTATTATTTATTAATGTTTCATTGCTTATTAGGCAGTTGCATGACAGTAAAGGTGCTGTCAAAAATAAAGTTCCTGATATTTTGAACTTTATGGTAATATGGATTTAACTGATTTGTGTATTGCCTCTCACAACGTCGTCTGTCTCGTTGCCGATTTTACACGGTGCAAGCGTACAGGCTAAATGTGTAGTTAATATCTGTGCCAGGTAGCAGTATTTGCAGTTGCTGAATTAAAGAGTAAACTTAAATGTTCATGTCTTTGTGTGCGCGCTCGTGAGTGAGTGCTCTCTGTCATTGGGTGTTGTTAGTCATGTGGATGCTAGCTGACAGCGCCAGGAGATTCAACTGTACAGTGACCAGCTCAGGATGGCTGCTAGTCTTTCATGTAAACGAAAAAAATACGTCTACAGAAATATAAAAATCAGATTCGGAGACGGAGAGCCCATGGCTTAACAGAGCAGAATCTGTTTCTCATCACTGTTCCAGTCACAATTTTATTGTGGTACAGTTTGCTCATACAGATGGTTTGTGTGTATAGGTGTGTGATATTTTAATATTACAGTTCTTTTTAGAATGAAATATTAAACATAAATAGGTTTAACATTTATTTTAAGCAAAAACAGACTTTTTATACACATTCTTAATTGCAGATGCTGAAACGCCACAGCTTGCAAATGGTGTTGCTGACTATTTGTTGAGGGCACAAACACAATGTGAGACAGTTTCTTAAGCTGCTTTAACACAGTGATCATTTCCAACAAGTTCACTCATTTCATTTATTATTACTCACTTCTATTTATTACACTTATTAAAACAATTTTTTTTCTATTTTATTTTTCTATTCTAGTATCTTACGCCTTGTTTACTCTAAGTTGTACTTTTATCGTTAGCCAAATACACTCTCTGTTCAGTAATCGAGAGTGAACCGCAGATGAGCAATCGAAAAAGTGGATCGGATAAAGATTAAGTTTTGTCTTAAAATGATTCCAGCGCCTTAAAATTCACTTATACCACTTTAGTGCTGTTATTTCAGAAGTGAAAATATTAACTAATGCCAAAGTTTCATTAAAGTCTGTCCAGCGGTAGATGTAAGACGCGCCCACAGTTTGACGAATGCACAGTACGCTGTCAAAACTTGCGCTTTCTAATCTGGCACATAACTGCTCATAACATTACTTCTACTAAACATATTGATTGAATTTATGGCAAAGGTTTATTAAACTCTGTTTAGCCAGTTTTGTGTGATGCTATAACAAAACCTGGCTGAACAGACATACAGACAGACATTCAGATTCTAATGTATGAAACAAAGATATCCTTGAAAAAGCGAGTTCTGACCAATGTACAAACAAAATCGTCACCATCACAGCAGAAGCTGACTCTGCCTAAACCCCAGTTAACAGAGAGCTTCAAAGTCTGGCTCTTGATTCAAATACTCCTACTACCTCGGTTACCTCAGGCTAGCTAGCTTACCTTTACTATGTTTTTATCCAGGATGTAAACATGTTTATTTCTGTTGTAAATTTGGACATTATAACATTGGGCCCTATGGGGATTGAGGAACTGCAGATTTTGTGGAACTGCACATTTTAGCACATCTGTGTTAGACTCATTTTTCAGAACAGGAGGTCACTTCTTGGCTTGAATTCAGTGTCTTATGCTCTGGATGCCTGGCTCAGTGTGCTCTTTGGTGCCACTGTTTTCTGCACTTTGAGCTTAATGTGTATATGGTGTGACAGATTTGCCCATCAGTGGGTCTACACCGCAGCTAGCTTTTGGAAGACTTAACATCTATATCACCTGGTCCCAAATGGATATTAAAGCAACCATTTGGGACAACTCTCCAGATTTTTAAATAGAATGTTATTTTCAGCATGGTTTGTACCTACCAAGCACAGGGAAAACATGCAAACCCCACACACACAGACAAATCTATACTGATATCAAGGGCGCGCGCGCACACACACACACACACACTCAAACAAAGACCTCCAAAATGTAACAATTATCTTTTCCATTCCATTTCTGTGATTAGAACAGTTTGAAACCAAATATTGTGACCCCTGAGAGGACACACACCAACAAAAATCAGTGCACCAGCGATGCAGCTTACACAATCGTGTTTTGAAACCCAACTGACTGCATGGTGGCTGATTGTCAAGTAACACTGAAGTGAAAACAGTTGTGAAGTACAATACCTGAACTGCAGTCAACTGTGCTCTCAGATCAAAGATGCGCAGGTTTTTATCCTAGAGAAGGAAAGAAGACAAATATAAAATATATAAATATACATGCAAAATTGAATATAAATACAAACATAAATTTACATGCAAAAATATGATAAGTAACGAATGTGGAGAACTGCGCCATGCAAGATAAATCTATTCTCATACATGTACTGTCAGTCAACCAAGACATGATATAACAAATGTAGAAAATTCAACTTTTAAAAATTTTACTCTGTTCTTGTTTTAAAGTGATCACATCTCATGTGCATCTGAAAGTGTATAACATTTTATTCTGGTTCAGTCCTTTAGTACGGACAGTTTCATATCTGGAAAATGAACCTGAACAAAAAGAACGACCACTGACCATCGGCTGACCCCTCACATGCAGAGTTAATGAAGAGCGCCAATCAGAAAACACATAGGCAATGATTAGGAGAAACGAGCCATAATAGAAACAGAATGTGACCAGGGCAGCCTTGTCTACTAGTCACCAAAACACAACTCTAATCAAGGCCAGAGAGGCTCTTGTGCACTGACGCAAACAGAAGCACATGCTTGCATACTCCATCATCATTTTTAACTAACTGGGATTTTTATTTCTTTCTATGTTGTAAAACAATACTAAAGGCATCTAAAATATGCAATAATCTCCTTTGAACAGTTGAAGTTGAGATGTGTCTGCTACTTATACTCTGTAAAGCCTTCATAATGGCTCTAATCTAAGATGCTGTTAATTGGTGATTTTTGAGGCTGGTAACTCTAAATAAACTTCTCCTCTGCAGCAGAGGAAGGTCTTGGTCATGTTTTCCTGGGAAGATCTTTTGAGAGCCGGTTTCATCATGGTGCTTGATGGGTTCTGCAAATGCACTTGACAATACTGTTCTTGCAAGAACTATTCCAGAAAAGCTGAGCTTCATGTTTTAAAGTAACAATTGGCTATTGTTGTTATTTAATTACATAATTCCATATGTGTTATTTTGCAGATTTGAAACCTTCAGTATTGTTCTACATTGGATATATTTTAATTCAGTCAATAGGAGCAATAAACAGAGAGAAAAAAATCCAGATGTGGAAGGTGCAGTTTTCTCCATCCCTAGTATTGCTACTATCAGTTTTGGCCTTAGCTGGTAACTTTCAACCGTAAACAAGCCAATAAATAAGTAAAAGAAAGTAATTATAAAGTAAATATTATGTTAGGAAATATTTAGTAAGTAGTATTTCGTAAGTAAATATTATGTTATGTGAAAATTCGTAATTGGCATCAATAAAAATAAATAAGAAATATGAACAAACATTTGAAGAGAGAGAGCGAGGTGACATCCGGGCTGATGTAAATGAAAACATGAAATTAGGAAAATAGTTACCTATTTAGTATTTTGTTCTGTTATCTTTTAAATTAACTATTATATACAACTTACCCAGAATTATAAAACATAACCACCATGAACCCAGACACCCCTCCCCCAATGCCTTCCTGCAGTGTGTCTGCATAGTGAGTGAGTGTAAACACACGCGCACTCACACACACATACACATGAGCGCACACACGTGCATTCACTCGCACAATCCCCTGCACTCACATGCGCACTCACACGCACATAAACACACAAACATCATTGTTCCAGCTGAATTGATCTCATCTATGATACAATATCTCAGATCACCCTTGAAAGCAAAAACTCCACACTCACACACATTTATCCAAACATTTATCAACAACTGAAATTATCCTTCTGGTACAATTACGCTTTTCAATTACAGCATGAAAAGATCAGCGGAGAGAAGAATAGAGAAGAAATTGACATCATGGAAATGACCCAGCTAGAGGAAAACCAGACAAATATGTTCAAAGGAGAGCAGTATAAACAGAAGCAAGACAAAATCAGTTTCAGCGGATAAGGACACTCTTTTATTTCCGACTTCACCATGGCTTTTTATGACTGAGTAAACATGATGGGAGTCATGTTTTGCTAGGCTGTTATGGCTGAGAGCAAATGGAGTTTGACTAGATGCCTATAGAGAAGTGCGGCAGAAAAAGGACCTTGCTAGGTTCTGGGCAGACCACCCACGAGTTGTGTAGCCTCAGGGAGGCGAGAGCACAGTCTCTGGAGCTCCAGGATAAGCCTGGCCCCTCGGAGAGGAATGTGGTGGCTAATAAACAAGCTATAAGTGCAGCTCTACGGGCTTACAAAGCAGGTTTCATTACAACAGAACACATTTAATCAGCATAACAAGTGACACTGTTAACCTCTTTCACTCCAAACAACCTGAAATGGAGAGACGTTAAATTCTTGGATAGGGACATTAAGGTAATGAGGTTAAAGAGTAAGAAGTGCATGGATGTACACACTGTCAAAAAGAGCACATCTGACCCTCACATTTATGTTTGTTTTACCATCCTGGGGAGGACTTTGGGAAGTCTTAACTTGCTTCATTGGATAGCCTATAGACTCGTTTCTGACCTGCTGCTGTAATCATAAATACTGTTTTTCTTTTTTACAAAAGGCTGACACTGTACATTCTTTTACACAAGCTTAGTACTGTTTGTCTTTACTCTTCTGCACCTGTGTCCTATAATGATTCATAATCCCACAATCCTCTGTAATCTAGAAGAAGATGGATTTTCTTATGGAGTATCTTATAAGGATGATGAGAAATCTTCCACAGATTTCTTCCTTTCAGAACCTATTTTTTAAAACTGGGATTTCTGTATTTGTGATTTTAACACCCTTTACACAGCTAGTTCAGTGCAGGAGTATTGTGCCCTGGTTGTGCCTTGGCGTTCTGGATGAAGGAAACAGAGACAGAATCAGGAGTTGTTGTTATGCCTTTAAGCCAGGAGCAGAGATAGTGATGGGGCAAGATGAGATCTGAGTGAATGGCAGAACCACTCATCACAGAACATTCTGGTATGTGTCCAACATGCCATCAGGAGGTTTAAACAACACTACAGTTAACAGCTAACCCACAGATATCTTACCCCGATCAGCCATAGCGTTAAGACCAATGGTGAAGTGAACAACATTTATCACCGTCTCGGCTCCAGATCCCAGTCTAATTGAGCATCCATGGGATGCGCTGGACAAACAAGTACAATCCACGGAGGCCTAACCTGCAACCCACAGCACCCAACGGAACTGCTGCCAATGTCCTGGTACCAGACACCCAAAGCACACCATGAAAGGTCCTTTAGAGCCATGACTTGAGTGGCCAGTGAAGACCCCGTGGCACAAGAGGAACCAAGGTGGGCTTAATGTTCTAGCTGATCGGTGTATATAGAGTAGATCAGATTTACCCACTTTTAATTTATGCTAAAGACTTAATACATCAAGAATAATGAACTGAAGGGTGAGCTGAGATTGAGACTGGTCAGCAGTGCCAGTCATTTATATTTGGATTGTATTACCAATATTTAACTGTTTTAAAAGCAATTGACAGGATTTTCTTAAAAATCCTGCCTTCTATGTTATTATTAGTTACAAGAATTAATTTTCATCTATGATTGGTTAGAACATGACAGGCTGAGGCATAAGAGAAAAGATTTTTTTAATGTCAATGCACAGCTACCAACATCACCTTAGTGTACCCGCACTTGTTGTTTTACAATCATTTTGCATGTTATATCTGCTGCACATCCTATATCTCACATGTTAGACGCCCACCTGTCATGTTAAACATTACGCCTCCTCTGAGCCCAAAGCGCCCTTGTGCTGCTTAAAATCACACACTGAGGCGGCTTAATGAAGAATTTGTGCATTCTGTGTGAATTACCAAATGGTAGTGGAAGCAGCATACTGAGAGTCTTCTTAATGCCTTTATTGTACATTCTGTGTGAAAGGGAATAATGTCTATTGTTAAAAACACGAAAACCTTTACTAAGTCACCAGGGAAGAAAAAAATCAAACTGATGCTTTAATAGTGTTAAACTGCCTTAATTCATGACCATGAAAAAGTTAAATATACTCTCTCACCCACCTGCACTAAACACTTCTGCCAGCTTTTCGATCAATGATCCACCACAATCTGTGAAGTGGAAATATTTTGCAGCTTACTTTAAGGTGCAACTCATATGCTGTATTGGCAATTTAATGATTATTATTTAGTGAAATATTAGTCTCACTGAAACTCACAGAATGTTAATCTTCCCAGTCATACAAGAAAGTCTAACATAAACACAATCATCCATGAGCTTATTTGAGCCTTATCCTCTCAACAGTCCTCAGTTCACATATAATAACAAATTGCACTATGCATACAAAAGGTGCTCTCTATGCACATGGCCCATGTCATAAAATATGCAGCTCTATGCCTCCAAACGAAGCCTGTCATGAAAGCTTTTTTTTCTTTTCTGGCCTGGATCCAGTTGATCTGTTCCTTGTAAAGGGGTAAAACTGCCTGAAATTGAACACATATGTAGGCTGCACTGATTTACTTTAATAAGCAGGATTTGAGGGACACTGAAGGGTCTATTCAGTTCAATTACAATCGAGCACAGCAAAGGGCAGAATGTCTGAAGCTGGTCTGTGATCTAGTGTCAGGTTTCTCTCACTTTCCTGTTTTTCTACTCCTTTCTTTTTATTCCCATCATTTTAGTCATGTTGACTTCGCAGTGCAGCACACCGCCTCCTCCACCGGCGCCGTCTTCAAACGCTCTTAGTTCAGTCAGTTACACATGGCTTCTACACTCTGGTAATAAAGTTATCTGCCCTACAATTAACTCATATCTCCTAACATCTCTAATCTAACACAGGAACACTGCAACAGCACCATAAAGTGGTCTGCTTAATGTAAACCAGCCTGCAGTGATGCTTCTGTTGCTGAAGTCTGTGGTTTGAATGAAGGCGATCTGGTATGCAGATGCTTCGAAACTCCTAGATGGGTTTATATTTGGGTATGACAAGGTTTGCAAATTTGAACTGAACATTAAAATTGTATGGAAAACTTATGAATTAGTTTTGTTTTATATAAATTTTAGTAATAATGATCCACCAGCATTAATGCAAAAATATAACAAATTGTGCAAAAACTATTAGCACTGAAATCACAATTATTAAGCTAAAGCTGCTCTGGCTATTTTTAATAATGCAGTAAAATTGTAATGTAAACACATTACAGGACAACGTGTTACAGGACAAACTGTGATAAATCAGAGTAGCTTCAAATTAGCAAAACTGTAAGTGAACAATTTTGTGTGTGGCGGTACAGTTTCTGTTGAGTTGTACAGAAAACGTACAGAGAAACATGGTAGCCTTTTTAAAGCCATAAGTTACCCTGAGTAATCCATACAACTGGCAACAGCGATTTCAATAATGTCCTTATAAACACTGTAACCAACTTGCATAAAAAATATATTTTTAAAAAACACCTAAGAAGTGAGCTACATGAGATGTAGACAGTTAGTGGCTAGTTTCTGCTTACAACATAAAAACACAAAGTTAGCTAGCTGCTGCTCAGAAAAGGAAGTGATAAACTATACAGTACATTTTTAAAGATGTTTGTCTTTTTCATTACTTTGTTAGGATGTTCAACAATTCATAATTAGCAAAAAAAAAATTAAATGTAGAGTAATGTCACTGTAAAAAACTTGTCCGGTATAAATCTAAATATTAATTAAGACAGATTGTGTGGATTTAGCACACATCGAGCCTCTGACTGCATGTTACATTATTTTTCAGCTGATTTGCACATGTAAATAATTTCATACATTTTCATTTGAGCCTCCCCTTAGATATGCTGATGAAAATGTCTATGTAACAGTTGCACTACATAAAATTTTTCGGAGGGAGTGAAACCCTTTTTTAACTGGCTGTGTATATTAGCCAGTGTAGTAATACATTTAACTTTATGGCATTTACAAATCCAAGGCAAAGTATTAAGCAGAGTGCATTCTCTAACAAAAGTGCAATATCTCCAGCCAAAAAACTTCTCAAAATTCCGCCTTTATTCTTAAACTCCCCCGTCCATTTACTCGCTCTGCTTTACTTGCATTAATGGCCTTATGAAAAGGTTAATTTATTATTTCCTTATGCCTCTTCCAGAACATGGTGCAATTAAAGTAAGACCACTGAATGTGTGGGTCACATGCTGTCAGTCATGAAGCACTAAATCACTGACTGGACTAAACCTTTAACTGGATTTTTTTTCTGCATTGAAAAGAGTCATAATTCCATCGCTTGCCAATAAATCAGGCGAGGTAATGAGACCTGATTAAAGAGAATTCTCCACAGGTGGCAGGGCTAAAGGTGACATGTGGGACCCGTCCCAGGCAGGACAGGAGCAAAGGAGAGAAAAACTTTGAGCACAAGGCTTTTATCATGCTCATTAAGTATCAGCAGTGTAAATAAGGTCACCATTAACATTATAAAACAGTGACTTTTAATTATTTTTTTTATTTATGTGGCTCTGGGTTGCTGTTCATAGGATGAGGGGTTGAGCCCCAACAGCACAGGGGTGCAACTGTTTGGCCCTTAGGCAATGCCCATATACAATACACTAAAATACAGGGCATTATTAATGCCAGTCCCAAGCCTGGAAAAATAGGTGAGTTGAGGCAGGAAGTGCATCTGGCATAAAAACCTGTGCCAATAAGTTGTGGCAACCCTGAGGAAGGGGGAAAAAACAAGAAAATATTTAATAGATAAAATATATTACTATTTTGTCTCTATTGCTGCAACTGTCACATTTTCAACCACTTCACTCTTGGCATAATCTTATATTTCTAGATATGAACTTTAGGGTAATATGGTACTTTGACATTCAAACTTTAAGATTCATGCTGACATTTTGTGCAGTCAATTTTGAATTTGGTGTTACTGTTTCTACAACTGCTGTTTGTTTTCCTATAAAGCCATGTCACTGAGGGAGCTGTTATCTGTGGCTACATCTGTATGTCCATGTGATTGATGTTCAATTGCTAATAAATAAAAAAACAGGAAAAACAGGTCTCTTATACGTAGTCTTTTAAGGTTACAAGACTTCCATTGCTTAGGACAAGAAATATCTGCCTAGTTTTACAGGTAGAGGTTGTTTAACTGACATCTTCAAACATAGAAATTAGTCTTGGTTATATGCCACTAACTGCTTTAAAAAAACATTTTAATAATAACCGGTCATGACATTTAAAACTTTGCACAAAAATACAGAAGAATGTTTATTTACCCAAACAAACTGCAAATGAAATCAGGACACAGGGGCAAAAGGGGAGAACAGCTGTGAGCCCAAGACTTTTATCATGTCCATTAAGTATCAGCAGTGTTAAATAAGGTCACTATTACCCTTAAAAATAGTGTCTATTTATTTTTCTTATTTAATTTATATTTGTGGTGGCTCAGGCAGTTGAGGCTCTGGGTTGCTTACTCATAGAGTCATGGGTTCGAGCCCCCTGACAGCAGCGGGTTGCTACTGTTGAGCCCTTTGGGCAAGACCCTTAACCCTATGCTCATGTACAATATTAAGCCACTGAAATGCAGTGCATCCCTGGTGCCAGTCCCAGAAATGCGTGGGTTGCGGCAGGAAGAGAATCTGGTGTAAAAACCTCTGCCATAGCTTGTGGCGACCCCAAGAGAGAGAAAAACACACACATATATATATTAATGTATGTGTGTATGTCTGTCTGTTTGTATGTATTGTTTCTCTCTTTTCTTACACAAAAATACAGAAGTATGCATACATAGCAAAGAAAACTGCAATCTTTACACCTCTCTAAAGTTTGTCTCCAGTTAAGAGTGTAAAGCACAAGAGTCATGATTAGAAGGCCAAAGGATGAGACTAGAACAAATTTCACACAGCATACATAGTGCAGGCTACAGTATAGGTAGAGGTACAACTGAAGTCAAATTTAATTTTACACACTTCTGGACAGTTTTCTGTTTCTGTTACATATATTTTTTTCATAATATGTTAAATAGAAATCCCCCAAACAATTGTATTGTTCTAACTGATAGTTCAAT